>JARQOC010000002.1:13136035-13492792 GCA_033576535.1 Allobates femoralis
CTGTTTTGATACAGGTTGAGACAGGGAGCTGTCTGATAGAAGCTGAGATACGGGGAGCTGTCTGATAGAGGCTGAGATATGGGGAGCTGTCTGATAGAAGCTGAGATACGGGGAGCTGTCTGATAGAGGCTGAGATATGGGAAGCTGTGTGATAGAAGCTAAGATACGCGTAGCTGTCTGATAGAAGCTGAGATAAGGGAGCTGTGTGATAGAAGCTGAGATACGGGAGCTGTTGATAAGTGTGAGATCACGGGGAGCTGATAGAAGCTGAGATACGGGGAGCTGTCTGATAAAGGCTGAAATATGGGGAGCTGTCTGATACAAGCTGAGATAGGGGAGCTGTCTGATAGAGTCAGCTGAGATAAAGGGATCTGTCTGATAGAGGCTGAGATATGGGGAGCTGTCTGATGAAGCTGAGTACGGGAGCTGTCTGATAGAAGCTGAGAAAAGGGAGCTGTCGTGATAGAAGCTGAGATACGGGGAGCTGTCTGATACAGGTTGAGACAAGGGGAGCTGTCTGATAGAAGCTGAGATACGGGGAGCTGTCTGATAGAGGCTGAGATATGGGAGCTGTCTGATAGAAGCTGAGATAGGGGAGCGGTCTGATAGAAGGTAAGATATGGGGAGCTGTCTGATAGAAGCTGAGATACGGGGAGCTGTTCGATAAGAGCTGAGATATGGGGAGCTGTCTGAGTAGAAGCTGAGATATAGGGAGCTGTTGGATAGAAGCTGAGATAAGGAGCTGTCTGATAGAAGCTGAGATACGCGAAGCTGTCTGATAGAAGATAAGATATGGGGAGCTGTCTGATAGAAGCTGAGATATGGGGAGCTGTCTGATAAAGGCTGAGATATGGAGAGCTGTCTGATAGGGCTGAGATATGGGGAGCTGTCTGATAGAAGCTGAGATACGCGTAGCTGTCTGATAGAAGCTGAGATAAAGGGAGCTGTCTGATAGAAGCTGAGATACGGGGAGCTGTCTGATACAGGTTGAGACACGGGGAGCTGTCTGATAGAAGCTGAGATACGGGGAGCTGTCTGATAGAAGCTGAGAAAGGGAGCTGTCTGATAGAAGCTGAGATACGCGGAGCTGTCTGATAGAAGATAAGATATGGGGAGCTGTCTGATAGAAGCTGAGATATGGGGAGCTGTCTGATAAGGCTGAGATATGGGGAGCTGTTGGTAGAAGCTGAGATACTAAGGAGCTGTCTGATAGAAGCTGAGATACAGGGAGCTGTCTGATAGAAGCTGAGATACGGGAAGCTGTCTGATAGAAGTAAAATATGGGGAGCTGTCTGATAGAAGCTGAGATATGGGGAGCTGTCTGATAAAGGCTGAGATATGGAGAGCTGTCTTATAGGCTGAGATATGGGGAGCTGTCTGATAGAAGCTGAGATACTGGGAGCTGTCTGATAGAAGGCTGAGATACAGGGAGCTGTCTGATAGAAGCTGAGATACGGGAGCTGTCTGATAAGGTGAGACACGGGGAGCTGTCTGATAGAAGCTGAGAGAAAGGGAGCTGTCTGATAGAAGCTGAGATACGGGGAGCTGTCTGATAGAAGCTGAGATTGGGGAGCTGTCTGATAGAAGCTGAGATATGGGAGCTGTCTGATAGAGGCTGAGATATGGAGCTGTCTGATAGGGGCTGAGATATGGGGAGCTGTCTGATAGAAACTGAGATACGCGTAGCTGTCTGATAGAAGTGAGAAAAGGGAGCTGTCTGATAGAAGCTGAGATTACGGGAGCTGTCTGATAGAAGCTGAGATAAAGGGAGCTGTCTGATAGAAGCTGAGATATGGGGAGCTGTCTGATAGAGGCTGACATATGGGTAGTTCAGCTCTGAGATACGGGAGCTGTCTGATAAGGCTGAAATATGGGGCTGTTGATAGGGAGCTGAGATAAGGAGCAGTCTGATAGAAGCTGAGATACAGGGAGCTGTCTGATAGAAGCTGAGATACGGAGCTGTCTTATGAAAACTGAGGTACGGGGAGCTGTCTGATAGAAGCTGAGATATGGGGAGCTGTCTGATAGAAGCTGAGATATGGGAAGCTGCTCGGCCACACCTGATTGGTTGCTCTGACATGAGGTAAAACTAAGCTGTGATTGGTCGCTCTGGACTGTGAGGTGAAAGCTGAGCTGTGATTGGTCGTTAGAACTGTGAGGGAAAGCGAGCTGTGATTGGTCGCTCTTGACAGTGAGGAGAAAGCTGAGCTGTGATTGGTCGCTCTTGATAGTGAGGTGAAAGCTGAGCTGTGATGGTCGCTCTGAACTGTGAGGTGAAAGCTGAGCTGTGATTGGTCACTCTGGGTTGTAAGGAGAAAGCTGGGCTGTGATTGGTCACTCTGAACTGTGAGGTGAAAAGCTGAGCTTTGATTGGTCGGTCTGGACTGTGAGGTAAAAGTGAGCTGTGATTGGTCGCTCTGGGCTGTGAGGAGAAAGCTGAGCTGTGATTGGTCGCTCTGGGCTGTGAGTGAAAGCTGAGCTGTGATTGGTCGCTCTGACTGTGATGTGAAAACTGAACTGTGATTGGTCGCTCTGGGCTCTGAAGAGAAAGCTGAGCTGTGATTGGTCGCTCTGGGCTGTGAGGTGAAAGCTGAGCTGTGATTGGTCGCTCTGAACTGTGAGAGAAAGCTAAGCTTTGGTTGTTCTGGACTTATGAGGTAAAAGCTGAGCTGTGATTGGTCGCTCTGGGCTTGATGAGAAAGCTGAGCTGTGATGGTCGCTCTGGGCTGTGAGATGAAAGCTGAGCTGTGATTGGTCGCTCTTGACAGTGAGGAGAAGCTGAGCTGTGATTGGTCACTCTGGATTGTGAGGTGAAAGCTGAGCTGTGATTGGTCGCTCTGGACTGTAAGGAGAAAGCTGAGCTGTGATTGGTCGCTCTGGGCTGTAAGGTGAAAGCTGAGCTGTGATAGGTCGCTCTTGACTGTGAGGTGAAAACTGAGCTGTGATTGGTCGTCTTGGGCTCTGAGGAGAAAGCTGAGCTGTGATTGGTCGCTCTAGATGGTGAGGAGAAAGCTGAGCTGTGATTGGTCGCTCATGGAGTGAGGAGAAAGCTGAGCTGTGATTGGTCGCTCTGGCTGTGAGGTAAAGCTGAGCTGTGATTGGTCGCTCTGGGCTGTGAGGTGAAAGCTGAGCTGTGATTGGTCGCTCTTGACGTGAGGAGAAAGCTGAGCTGTGATTGGTCACTTGGGCTGTAGGGAAGCTGAGCTGTGATTCGCATCTGATGTGAGGTGAAACTGAGCTGTGATTGGTCGCTCTGGGCTGTAAGGAGAAAGCTGAGCTGTGATTGGTCGCTCTGACTATGAGCTGAAAGCTGAGCTGTGATTGGTCACTCTGAACTGTGAGGTGAAATCTGATCTGTGATTGGTCGCTCTTGACAGTGAGGAGAAAGCTGATCTGTGATTGGTCGCTCAGAACTGTGAGGTGAAATCTGATCTGTGATTGGTCGCTCTTGACAGTGAGGAGAAAGCTGATCTGTGATTGGTCGCTCTTGACTGTGAGGTGAATGCTGAGCTGTGATTGGTCGCTCAGAACTGTGAGGTGAAATCTGATCTGTGATTGGTCGCTCTGGACTGTGAGGTGAATGCTGAGCTGTGATTGGTCCGCTCAGAACTGTGAGGAGAAAGCTGAGCTGTGATTGGTCGCTCTGGACTGTGAGGAGAAAGCTGAGCTGTGATTGGTGGCTCTGAACTGTGAGGTGAAAGCTGAGCTGTGATTGGTCACTCTGGACTGTGAGGTAAAAACTAAGCTGTGATTGGTCGCTCTGGACTGTGAGGTGAAAGCTGAGCTGTGATTGGTCGTTCAGAACTGTGAGGAGAAAGCTGAGCTGTGATGGTGTCCTTTGACAGTGAGGAGAAAGCTGAGCTGTGATTGGTCGCTCTTGATAGTGAGGTGAAAGCTGAGCTGTGATTGGTCGCTCTGAACTGTGAGGTGAAAGCTGAGCTGTGATTGGTCACTCTGGGTTGTAAGGAGAAAGCTGGGCTGTGATTGGTCGTTCTGGGGTCTGAGGAGAAAGCTGAGCTGTGATTGGTCGCTCTTGACTTGAGGTGAATGCTGAGCTGTGATTGGTCGCTCAGAACTGTGAGGTGAAATCTGATCTGTGATTGGTCGCTCTGGACTGTGAGGTGAATGCTGAGCTGTGATTGGTCGCTCAGAACTGTGAGGAGAAAGCTGAGCTGTGATTGGTCGCTCTGGACTGTGAGGAGAAAGCTGAGCTGTGATTGGTGGCTCTGAACTGTGAGGTGAAAGCTGAGCTTTGATGGTTGTTCTGGACTATGAGGTTAAAAGCTGAGCTGTGATTGGTCACTCTGGGCAGTCAGGTGAAAGCTGAGCTGTGATTGGTCACTCTGCACTGTGAGGTGAAAACTGAGCTGTGATTGGTCACTCTGGGCAGTCAGGTGAAAGCTGAGCTTTGATTGGTCGCTCTGGACTGTGAGGTTGAAAGCTGAGCTGTGATTGGTCGTTCAGAACTGTGAGGAGAAAGCTGAGCTGTGATTGGTCGCTCTTGACAGTGAGGAGAAAGCTGAGCTCTGATTGGTCGTTCAGAACTGTGAGGAGAAAGCTGAGCTGTGATTGGTCGCTCTTGACAGTGAGGAGAAAGCTGAGCTGTGATTGGTCGCTCTGAACTGTGAGGTGAAAGCTGAGCTGTGATTGGTCGCTCTGGGCTGTGAGGTGAAAGCTGAGCTGTGATTGGTCGCTCTTGACAGTGAGGAGAAAGCTGAGCTGTGATTGGTCGCTCTGGGCTGTAAGGAGAAAGCTGAGCTGTGATTGGTCCGTTCTGGTAGGGTCTGAGGAGAAAGCTGAGCTGTGATTGGTCGCTCTGGGCTGTGAGGTGTAAAGCTGAGCTGTGATTGGTCGCTCTGGGCTGTGAGGTGAAAGCTGAGCTGTGATTGGTCGCTCTGAACTGTGAGGAGAAAGCTGAGCTGTGATTGGTCGCTCTTGACTATGAGCTGAAAGCTGAGCTGTGATTGGTGGCTCTAGACGTGAGAGTGAAAAACTGAGCTGTGATTGGTCGCTCTTGACTATGAGCTGAAAGCTGAGCTGTGATTGGTCACTCTGAACAATGAGGTGAAAGCTGAGTCAGTGATTGGTCGCTCTTGACTGTGAGGTGAAAGCTGAGCTGTGATTGGTCGCTCTGGGTTGAGGAGAAAGCTGAGCTGTGATTGGTCGCTCTGGGCTGTGAGGTGAAAGCTGAGCTGTGATTGGTCGCTCTTGACAGTGAGGATAAAGCTGAGCTGTGATTGGTCGCTCTGAACTGTGAGGTGAAAGCTGAGCTTTGATTGGTTGTTCTGGACTATGAGGTTAAAAGCTGAGCTGTGATTGGTCACTCTGGGCAGTCAGGTGAAAGCTGAGCTGTGATTGGTCACTCTGGACTGTGAGGTGAAAACTGAGCTGTGATTGGTCACTCTGGGCAGTCAGGTGAAAGCTGAGCTGTGATTGGTCACTCTGGACTGTGAGGTAAAAACTAAGCTGTGATTGGTCGCTCTGGACTGTGAGGGATGAAAGCTGAGCTATGATTGGTCGTTCAGAACTGTGAGGAGAAAGCTGAGCTGTGATTGGTCGCTTCTTGACAGTGAGGAGAAAGCTGAGCTTGATTGTTCGTTCTGAACTGTGAGGGAAAGCTGAGCTGTGATTGGTCGCTCTTGACAGTGAGAGGGAGAAAGCTGAGCTGTGATTGGTCGCCTCTGAGAAACTGAGCTGTGATTGAAAGCTTGAGGTAAGTGAGTGTGATGGTCGCGCTGGGCTGTGAGGTGAAAGCTGAGCTGTGATTGGTCGCTCTGATGAACAGTGAGTGATGAAACTGAGCTGTGATTGAAGCTGGCGATCTGGGCTCTGAAGAGAAAGCTGAGCTGTGATTGGTCGGTCTGGACTGTGAGGTAAAAGTTGAGCTGTGATTGTGTGTCGCTCTGGGCTGTGAGGTGAAAGCTGAGCTGTGATTGGTCACTCTGGGCTGTGAGGTGAAAGCTGAGCTGTGATTGGTCGCTCTTGACAGTGAGGGAAAGCTGAGCTGTGATTGGTCGCTCTGGGCTGTGAGGTGAAAGCTGAGCTGTGATTGGTCGCTCTGAACGTGAGAGAAAGCTGAGCTTGATTGGTGTTCTGGACTATGAGGTTAAAGCTGAGCTTGTGATTGGTCGCTCTGGGCTCTGATGGAAAGCTGAGCTGTGATTGGTCGCTCTGGGCTGTGAGGTGAAAGCTGAGCTCTGATTGGTCGCTCTTGACAGTGAGGAGAAAGCTGAGCTGTGATTGGTCACTCTGGATTGTGAGGTGAAAGCTGAGCTGTGATTGGTCGCTCTGGGCTGTAAGGTGAAAGCTGAGCTGTGATTGGTCGCTCTGGGACTGAACGTAAATGGCTGTGTTTCAGTGGGCTTAGACTGCTATATGGTGGCTAAGTGGTTAGCACTGTATATGGTGGCTCTAGTGGTTAGCACTGTGTCATGGTGGCTCAGTGGTTAGCACTGTTATGGTGGCTCAGTGGTTAGCACTGTATATGGTGGCTCAGTGGTTAGCACTGTTTGGTGGCTCAGTGGTTAGCACTGTGTTGGTGGCTCAGTGGTTAGCACTGTATACTGTCGGCGGCGACAAATAAGCAAAGCGCGACTTAAATCACGCGCCAAGAGCGCCGATTGGTCAACACCTACTGCAGCGACCACTGAATTGGCGTGCAGTTTGGCGGGATATTTGAATCCCGTGCCACTGATTGGCTGAGCACTGCTGGATTCAATTCTCCCGCCAAGCCTCTCACTTCCGGGGGGCTCATTAGGCTCATCTAATATTAATTGCTCTGAGTGCAGCGCCCCGGGAGAGAGGAACAGGTAGCACTGGAGGGAGGTGAGTATACATTGACAGATATCACCCAGATAGCACACAAACATATATAGCACATGGGCAGTGCATGCTCCGTTCGCCTCTCCTTCCCTGGTCTTTGTCTCTGCACTGTCTGCACAGGGGGGCAGAGAGTGCATAGGAAGAGCAGAGTGAGATCGCACAGGGGAAGCAAAAAGAGCGCGCACAGGGGCAGGGAAGAGCGCGCACAGGGGCAGGGAAGAGCGCACACAGGGGCAGGGAAGAGCGCGCACAGGGGCAGGGAAGAGCGCGCACAGGGGCAGGGAAGAGCGCACAGGGGAAGACAGGTTAATGGAGAGAGCACAGGGGGAAGAGACAGCACACGGACATGGACTCAGAAGTTCAGTAGTGACAGGAGATGAGGATCAGTGATCTGGATGCCTTCCTCTCACAGCTCGGTGCTGTGTGTGACTGACAAACCTGATCCTGCACCGACCCAGCACAGAGCTCCCAGCACTAAATGTTTCTTATCTCAGAGCCAGCACCTATTACTGCTGGGATGAATATGGCAAACAGCAGTGACCTCCTCACCTCCATAGAAGAGTCCTCGGGTGAGGGGACGCTCCCGTTCTGCACTGGCTGGAGGCCAGGAGGAGACTTGATGGTTCTGGAGAGAGGAGGGGTGGTGTACTGCATGGACCATCCTCATTTTGCTGAGGTACACTGTGCTGGCCCCTGCAAATCAAAGTGACTACTGTCTCCCTGCAGTGTTCCCTGGAGCGTGGCGCCCTGTGCGGCCGCACAACTCGCACATGCCTAAGGCCGGCCCTGAGTGCAATGTGAATAACACCAAACAATGGAAAAGTACCAGGACACATGTATTTAGAATATATTTGCATAATCCAATCAGCTGTCAGCTATTAGTAACCAATGATAATATTCTGTAACCAATGAATGATCTTCTTCTTAGGCCTAGCACCCCAGGATTGTCTTCTGTAATAAACTTAGGATTTTCTCATACTTGCACCTGAGTCCAGTGTGGTTATTGTCCGCGGACACCTCTTATTACTATTAATTTGGCAGGGAGACAGATAAGGAGAGGGACATAGTTGTGATGTCACAACCAACCATCCATGACCCTCACACACTCAGTAGTTTGATGCTACAGTGTCTTTTGCCGCTTGCATGTATGATGTAGGTTTATACGACAGACGTAGACTGAAGACTCCAGAATGATTGCACAAAGTTTGTTTCTAGACCCCGCCATGGGGACGCAGAGGGCTATTCTGGAGCGGGTACATAATGCTCCATTGTTGAATCTAGAGTATTTTTGTAGTTGCGTCTTCTTGCAATGATGGTGACGTTGGGAGAAGGCCGTAGACCGGAGTATTTCATGGTCCTCATATGGACTACAAGTCTCCTAGTGCAAACCTATAAATTTGGTGATCAGCCATGCGGCAGGTCAGTCTGGGCATATTGCTTTGTATATGGCGTCTGAGCCCCTCCTGGGGTGGAGCTTCTATTACTGATAGGTTATAGGTCGGAGTCGGCGGTTTTTGATCATGTGACTTGTTCTCGGACCCTCCGCTGGCTGACGTCAGTAATATCTCTCTATGTAGGACTGCTGCACAGTGAAATGTCTTTGGATATCTTCTCTGAGGGAGCCTGTGAAGTCTCTGCTTGTGGAGGCAGCCATGTCACCGATGAAGGGGCTGAGGGTCACCTTCTTCACCGGCAGAGTAAGGAATGGGATGATGTCAGAACGTAGAAGTGGGGGAACTGCATAAAAGTTTCCACCTGGAAGAGAAAATGTGATAATGATGAAAAGACAATTCCATAATCCTGCAGCTCAGTCCTGAAGACTGTAAAGAATATGAGGACCACAGGCCTGATGGGGCCGGGAGTCTTCTGCTGTGCAGAGGGGGAGGGAAGCTACTTCAGGAGATATCGGCCATGTTATCAGCAACATTACATCCCATGTCATCAACACGGTGATGGCCGCAGGTCTGATAAGACCAGGGGCCAGGAGCCTTCTGGAGAAGACACCATATATGATATCAACTGTGCAGATCGGGAGGGGAGTGTCACGGGGTGGTATAGCAGATAGGGAATCTGGAAGCAGGATGGTAAGATGGCTAAGGGCATTCAGGGAGCTAGTATGACCCTTAGACTGGGAGTCCCTGGCTCACTCTGCTCCCAGAGGTACCTCAGATGGTGAGGAGGTCTGGGTCACCACCCTAGCCCTATGCTTCTGATAAGCCCCTACCTCCACCCATGGACCAGAAAAACACAGCATCTCCTAAGGAAGGGAACAGCAGTAGCACCAGCACACACATCTTCACTGCACGTGGTCCTAGTGGAGACTGAACTCTATCTATCAGTGACACCCGGTGGAGGGAAGTGGAACTCTTAAAGACTGAGGGAGTAGAGAGCTGAATGCTCTGACACACACCCCCACCTCCACCTCCACCTGCAGAGCTGCACAGCAACTTTATGAAGAGTAACACTTGTGCCAAAGGAAATTAGCTCAGATATAAAGCACAGCAGCTACACATATCGACCGCAAAGCAGTCAACACGTGACAGGGATCCACTTCAGGAGCTATCGGCCATGTTATCAGCGACATTACATCCCCAGTCATCAACAGAGGGGTGGTCGCAGACCGGACAGGCGAAGATGCCATATACGATGTCAGCTGTGCAGGTGGGGGGAGCCGCTTCAGGATCTATCTACACATTATCAGCCATATCACATTCCCACAATATTCAACATGGTGAAGGTTGATGGAGTTTGTTACATAAATGTTGGAACACATTCTGAGCTACAATCCACGTCAAGTGCTGACAATGTGTCTCCCATTGATTTAAACTAGAGAAATCACACTGATAAGCACACTGGGTGTTTGTACGGCGACGTCCACGCCATAGAAATAAAGAAATAAACCATGTACTTGTAGGCCAAGCGGGGATCAGAGGTTGCACCTTTGCTTTGCAGCGTTGGGATGTGGGTTCAAATCCCACCAAGGACAATCAGGAGTTTGTAGTATTGGAAGGAAACCCATCAAGACATACTGAGAGCGAATTTACATTGTGAGCTGTAGGCCAAGATCACACATACTGAGAGTGAATTTACATTGTGAGCTGTAGGCCAAGATCACACATACTGAGAGTGAATTTACATTGTGAGCTGTAGGCCAAGATCACACATACTGAGAGCGAATTTACATTGTGAGCTGTAGGTCAAGATCACACATACTGAGAGTGAATTTACATTGTGAGCTGTAGGCCAAGATCACACATACTGAGAGTGAATTTACATTGTGAGCTGTAGGCCAAGATCACACATACTGAGAGCGAATTTACATTGTGAGCTGTAGGTCAAGATCACACATACTGAGAGTGAATTTACATTGTGAGCTGTAGGCCAAGATCACACGTACTGAGAGTGAATTTACATTGTGAGATGTAGGTCAAGATCACACATACTGAGAGCGAATTTACATTGAGCTGTAGACCAAGATCACACATACTGAGAGCGAATTTATATTGTGAGATGTAGGTCAAGATCACACGTACTGAGAGTGAATTTACATTGAGCTGTAGACCAAGATCACACATACGGAGAGTGAATTTATATTGTGAGCTGTAGGCCAAGATCACACGTACTGAGAGCGAATTTACATTGTGAGCTGTAGGCCAAGATCACACGTACTGAGAGCGAATTTACATTGTGAGCTGTAGGCCAAGATCACACGTACTGAGAGCGAATTTACATTGTGAGATGTAGGCCAAGATCACACGTACTGAGAGTGAATTTACATTGTGAGATGTAGGTCAAGATCACACATACTGAGAGCGAATTTACATTGTGAGATGTAGGCCAAGATCACACATACTGAGAGCGAATTTACATTGTGAGCTGTAGGCCAAGATCACACGTACTGAGAGTGATTTACATTGTGAGCTGTAGGCCAAGATCACACGTACTGAGAGCGAATTTACATTGAGCTGTAGGCCAAGATCACACATACTGAGAGCGAATTTACATTGTGAGCTGTAGGCCAAGATCACACATACTGAGAGTGAATTTACATTGTGAGCTGTAGGCCAAGATCACACATACTGAGAGCGAATTTACATTGTGAGCTGTAGGCCAAGATCACACATACGGAGAGTGAATTTACATTGTGAGCTGTAGGCAAAGATCACACATACTGAGAGTGAATTTACATTGTGAGCTGTAGGCCAAGATCACACATACTGAGAGTGAATTTACATTGTGAGCTGTAGGCCAAGATCACACATACTGAGAGCGAATTTACATTGTGAGCTGTAGGCCAAGATCACACATACTGAGAGTGAATTTACATTGTGAGCTGTAGGCCAAGATCACACATACTGAGAGCGAATTTACATTGAGCTGTAGGCCAAGATCACACATACTGAGAGGAATTTACATTGTGAGCTGTAGGCCAAGATCACACATACTGAGAGTGAATTTACATTGTGAGCTGTAGGCCAAGATCACACATACTGAGAGCGAATTTACATTGTGAGCTGTAGGCCAAGATCACACATACGGAGAGTGAATTTACATTGTGAGCTGTAGGCAAAGATCACACATACTGAGAGTGAATTTACATGTGAGCTGTAGGCCAAGATCACACGTACTGAGAGCGAATTTACATTGTGAGCTGTAGGCCAAGATCACACGTACTGAGAGTGAATTTACATTGTGAGCTGTAGGCCAAGATCACACATAATGAGAGTGAATTTACATTGAGCTGTAGACAAGATCACACGTCTGAGAGTGAATTACATTGAGCTGTAGGCCAAGATCACATGTGGAGTGTTTATGAGTTTATTACTTCAGTATTTGTAAGTCAAAACCAGGAGTGGAACAATCAGAGGAAACGTACAATAGAAAGCGTCACAACCTCTCTATCACCCACTCGGGGTTTGGCTACAAATACTGTGCTAAATAGTGGCCCCAATATAAAAGCTCCAACAGGGCCCCCAATTATTGCGACCAATCAACTCTCTTGGCGCGTGATTTAAATGGTGGCTCAGTGTTTGGGTGGCTCAGTGATTAGCATGGAACAGTGGTTGTATATAATAGTATTATTTTTATATTTTATAATTTAATTTTGTCTTTCTGTAGTGTCATTTCTGTCCACTAGAGGGCAGTATAGTGTCATGAAATGTAATGGAAATGCATTTGTATTTAATTGTATAGAAATATATTTAGTATAAAATAATAATAACAATATTATATCTAAATAATATAATAATTAGAATTACACAATATATTAATATAAAATAATACTAATAATAATAGTATTATTTTCATATTTTATAATTTAATTTTCTGTAGTGTAACTTTGTCCACTAGAGGGCAGCATAGTGTCATGAAATGTAATAGAAATACATTTGGTATAACAATATATTTAGCATAAAATAACAATAAATATTATAAAATAATTATAATACATATGTAATATATAATATATTAAATATATATTAATATATAATATTTTGTATGATACAAAGTGGCTCAGTGGTTGACTGTATATGGCATGTACTTATTGGTGGCCAGTGGTTAGCACTGTATTTAGTGTAGCTGGCTCTCAGTGGTTAGCACTGTATATGGTGGCTCAGGGATTACCAATTTGGGATCATGGTTAGCAGTAGAGCTCAATGTGGTTAGCATGTAACATATGGTGTTAATGTTTAGCACTAGTATATAGTTGGTATTAGAATGTAATGTGGAACTCATTGTTGATCGAGTGGCTCAGTGGTTAGCACTGTATACATGGTGCTCAGTGGTTAGCCTGTATATGTGGCTCAGTGGTTAGCACTGTATATGGTGCTCAGTGGTTAGCACTGTTATATGGTGGCTCAGTGGTTAGCACTGTATATGGTGGCTCAGTGGTTAGCACTGTTATAGTGGCTCAGTGGTTAGCACTGTATATGGTCATGGTTATCATCGTTAGTCACGGTTGTGCATGGTAACGTATAAGTGGCTCAGTGGTTAGCACTGTATAGGTGGCTCAGTGGTTAGCACTGTATGGTGGCTCAGTGGTTAGCACTGTATAGGTGGCTCAGTGGTTAGCACTGTATATCTAGTGGCAACAGTCGGTTAGCACTGTAATGGTGCTCAGTGGTTAGCACTGTATATGGTGGCTCAGTGGTTAGCACTGTATATGGCTCAGTGGTTAGCACTGTATATTAATGCTCAGTGGTTAGCACTGTATATAGTGGTCGTGCTTAGCCAAGTATGTCTGATAGTGTAAGAGTGCATGTTAGCATGTTAGTATATGTTAATATCGTGGCTCAGTGGTTAGCACTGTATATAGTGGCATCAGTGGTTAGCACTGTAATAAGGTGGCTCAGTGGTTAGCACTGTATAGGTGGCTCAGTGGTTAGCACTGTATATGGTGGCTCAGTGGTTAGCACTGTATATGGTGGCTCAGTGGTTAGCACTGTATAGGTGGCTCAGTGGTTAGCACTGTATATGGTGGCTCAGTGGTTAGCACTGTATAGTGGCTCAGTGGTTAGCACTATGTTATATAGTGGCTCAGTGGTTAGCACTGTATAGTGGCTCAGTGGTTAGCACTGTATAGGTGCTCAGTGGTTAGCACTGTATATGGTGGCTCAGTGGTTAGCACTGTATATGGTGGCTCAGTGGTTAGCACTGTATGGTGGCTCAGTGGTTAGCACTGTATATGGTGGCTCAGTGGTTAGACTGTTATGGTGGCTCAGTGGTTAGCACTGTAATATGGTGGCTCAGTGGTTAGCACTGTATATGTGGCTCAGTGGTTAGCACTGTATATGTGGCTCAGTGGTTAGCACTGTATAGGTGGCTCAGTGGTTACACTGTATAGGTCTCAGTGGTTAGCACTGTATGTGGCTCATGGTTAGCACTGTATAGGTGGCTCAGTGGTTAGCACTGTATGTGGCTCAGTGTTACACTGTATGTGCTCAGTGGTTAGCACTGATTGGTGGCTCAGTGGTTAGCACTGTATGGTGGCTCAGTGGTTAGCACTGTATATGTGGTCAGTGGTTAGCACTGTATAGGGGCTCAGTGGTTAGCACTGTATACGGTGGCTCAGTGGTTAGCACTGTATATGGTGGCTCAGTGGTTAGCACTGTATATGGTGGCTCATGGTTAGCACTGAAAGTGGCTCAGTGGTTAGCACTGTATATGTGGCTCAGTGTTAGCACTGATAGGTCTCAGTGTTAGCACTGTATATGGGCTCAGTGTTAGCACTGTAATGGTGGCTCAGTGTAGCACTGTATGGTGGTCATGGTAGCCGATATGTGGCTAGTGGTTAGCATGTATGTGGCTCAGGGTTAGCATGTATATGGGCTCAGTGTTACACTGTATGGTGGCCATGTTAGCACTGTACGGTGGCTCATGGTTAGCACAGTATGAGGGCTCAGGTAGCACTGTATATGGTGTTCATGGTTACCTGAATAGTGCAGGTTAGCACTGTAATGGTGGCTCAGTGGTTGCATGTAGTGCTCAGTGGTTAGCCTGTATGGGGCTCAGTGGTGCACTGTTAGGTGGCTGTGGTTAGCACGATCGGTGGTCATGTTAGTGTTTGGTGGATCAGTGGTTAGCACTGTTTGGTGGCTCAGGTTAGCACTGTATACGGTTAGCACTGTATAGGTGGCTCAGTGGTTAGCACTGTATATGATGTGAGCTCAGTGGTTAGCACTGTATACGGTGGCTCAGTGGTTAGCACTGTATATGGTGCTCAGTGGTTAGCACTGTAATGGTGGCTCAGTGGTTAGCACTGTATATGGTGGCTCAGTGGTTAGCACTGTATATGTGGCTCAGTGGTTAGCACTGTATACGGTGGCTCAGTGGTTAGCACTGTATATAGGTGGCTCAGTGGTTAGCACTGTATATGGTGGCTCAGTGGTTAGCACTGTATAGGTGGCTCAGTGGTTAGCACTGTATATGGTGGCTCAGTGGTTAGCACTGTATATGGTGGCTCAGTGGTTAGCACTGTATATGGTGGCTCAGTGGTTAGCACTGTATATGGTGGCTCAGTGGTTAGCACTGTATATGGTGGCTCAGTGGTTAGCACTGTATATAGTGGCTCAGTGGTTAGCACTGTATATGGTGGCTCAGTGGTTAGCACTGTATAGGTGGCTCAGTGGTTAGCACTGTATATGGTGGCTCAGTGGTTAGCACTGTATATGGTGGCTCAGTGGTTAGCACTGTATATGGTGGCTCAGTGGTTAGCACTGTATATGGTGGCTCAGTGGTTAGCACTGTATATGGTGGCTCAGTGGTTAGCACTGTATATGGTGGCTCAGTGGTTAGCACTGTATGGTGGCTCAGTGGTTAGCACTGTATACGGTGGCTCAGTGGTTAGCACTGTATATGGTGGCTCAGTGGTTAGCACTGTATATGGTAGTTCAGTGGTTAGCACTGTATATAGGTGGCTCAGTGGTTAGCACTGTATATGGTGGCTCAGTGGTTAGCACTGTATGAGTGGCTCAGTGGTTAGCACTGTATGGTGGCTCAGTGGTTAGCACTGTATATGGTGGCTCAGTGGTTAGCACTGTATGGTGGCTCAGTGGTTAGCACTGTATATAGTGGTCAGTGGTTAGCACTGTATATGGTGGCTCAGTGGTTAGCACTGTATAGGTGGCTCAGTGGTTAGCACTGTATACGGTGGCTCAGTGGTTAGCACTGTATACGGTGGCTCAGTGGTTAGCACTGTATACGGTGGCTCAGTGGTTAGCACTGTATACGGTGGCTCAGTGGTGTTAGCACTGTATACGGTGGCTCTGTGGTTAGCTCTGTATATGGTGGCTCAGTGGTTAGCACTGTATGGTGGCTCAGTGGTTAGCACTGTATGGTGGCTCAGTGGTTAGCACTGTATATGGTGGGTCAGTGGTTAGCACTGTATATGGTGGCTCAGTGGTTAGCACTGTATACGGTGGCTCAGTGGTTAGCATGTATACGGTGGCTCAGTGGTTAGCACTGTATATGGTGGCTCAGTGGTTAGCACTGTATATGGTGACTCAGTGGTTAGCGCTGTATATGGTGGCTTAGTGGTTAGCGCTGTATATGGTGGCTCAGTGGTTAGCACTGTATATGGTGGCTCAGTGGTTAGCACTGTATATGGTGGCTCAGTGGTTAGCACTGTATACGGTGGCTCAGTGGTTAGCACTGTATACGGTGGCTCAGTGGTTAGCACTGTATATGGTGGCTCAGTGGTTAGCACTGTATATGGTGGCTCAGTGGTTAGCACTGTATATGGTGACTCAGTGGTTAGCACTGTATATGGTGGCTCAGTGGTTAGCACTGTATATGGTGGCTCAGTGGTTAGCACTGTATGGTGGCTCAGTGGTTAGCACTGTATATGGTGGCTCAGTGGTTAGCACTGTATATGGTAGCTCAGTGGTTAGCACTGTATATGGTGGCTCAGTGGTTAGCACTGTATGGTGGCTCAGTGGTTAGCACTGTATATGGTGGCTCAGTGGTTAGCACTGTATGGTGGCTCAGTGGTTAGCACTGTATATGGTGGCTCAGTGGTTAGCACTGTATATGGTGGCTCAGTGGTTAGCACTGTATATTGTGGCTCAGTGGTTAGCACTGTATGGTGGCTCAGTGGTTAGCACTGTATATGGTGGCTCAGTGGTTAGCACTGTATACGGTGGCTCAGTGGTTAGCACTGTATACGGTGGCTCAGTGGTTAGCACTGTATACGGTGGCTCAGTGGTTAGCACTGTATACGGTGGCTCAGTGGTTAGCACTGTATGGTGGCTCAGTGGTTAGCACTGTATACGGTGGCTCAGTGGTTAGCACTGTATATGGTGGCTCAGTGGTTAGCACTGTATATGGTAGCTCAGTGGGTAGCTCTGTATACGGTGGCTCAGTGGGTAGCAGAGTATACGGTGGCTCAGTGGTTAGCACTGCGCGGTGGCTCGGTGGTTAGCACTCGCGCGGTGGCTCAGTGGTTAGCACTGCGCGGTGGCTCAGTGGTTAGCACTGGGCGGTGGCTCAGTGTTTAGCACTGCGCGGTGGCTCAGTGGTTAGCACTGCACGGTGGCTCAGTGGTTAGCAGTGAGTGCGGTGGCTCAGTGGTTAGCAGTGAGTGCGGTGGCTCAGTGGTTAGCAGTGAGTGCGGTGAGATTGGTCAGTGCAGCGTCGTGGGCAGAGTGGTCAGCGTAGCGCCGTGGGAAGAGTGGTCAGCGCAGCGCCGTGGGAAGAGTGGTCAGCGCAGCACCGTGGGCAGGGTGGTCAGCGCAGCGCCGTGGGCAGGGTGGTCAGCGGTGGGGCGGACGGACACACACACACACACACTAACTCCGATATACTTACCACCGTCCCTGCTTCTTCCCTGCCGCCTACGTCTTCCTGAGTCCTCCGTTCTGCCGACATGTCGCCGCACCCAGGACTGGATCCAATATTGCGTCCGGGAACTCTCGGTGGCCCGATTCTAACGCATCGGGTATTCTAGAATATAGAAATAGAGATTGCATGGGGAAGGCGGTGAGGGCTGAATTGGGAGGAACTTTGAAGGAGCGGCGGGGGAAGAACGGCGTGGCAGGGGGGAGGACAGAACAGCAGGGGGGAGGAGGATGGAGGACAGAGGAGGTAGCGGCGGGGTGTGGGAAAATGTAGCAGCACAGGCAGGGGGAGGAAGGAGCGGCAGGGGAGGAGGACGGAGGACGAAGCGGCGGGGTGGGGGAGGATGGAGCAGCACAGGCAGGGGAGGACAGAGGATGGAGTGGCAGAGGGAGAAGGACTAAGGAAGGAGGAGGAAGCGGTGGGGGAGGATGGAGCGGCACAGGAAGTGGGAGGATGGAGCGGCAGGGGGAGGATGAAGCACAGAGCGGTGGGGGGGGGGGTGGAGGACAGGATGAAGCGGCGGGGTGGCAGAGAAAGGAGCAGCACGGGCAGGTGGAGGACGGAGGATAGAGTGGGCGGAGGTGAGGAGGGCAAAGGAAGGAGGAGGGAAGCGGTGGGGTGGGGGAAGATGGAGTGGCACAGGCAAAGGGAGGACGGAGCGGCAGGGGGAGGACGAAGCACAGAGCGGCAGGAGGGAGGAGGATGTAGGATGAAGCGGCGGGGTGTGGGGAGGACTGAGCAGCACGGGCAGGGGAGGACGGAGGATGGAGTGGCGGAGGTGAAGAAGACAAAGGAAGGAGGAGGAAGCGGTTGGGGACGATGGAGCGGCACAGGCAGGGGGAGGATGGAGCGGCAGAGGGAGGACAGAGGTACAGGGGGAGGACAGAGCGGCAGGGGGAGAACAGAGCGGCAGGGGGAGGACAGAGCGGCAGGGGGAGGACAGGGCGGCAGGGGGAGGACAGAGCGGCAGGGGTGGGGGAGGCCAGAGCAGCACAGGCAGGGGGAGGACGAAGGATGGAGTGGCGGGAGGGGGGGGAGGAGGATAAAGTAAGGAGGAGGAAGCGGTGGGGTGGGGGAGGATGGAGCGGCACAGGCAGGTGGAGGATGGAGTGGCAGGGGGAGGACAGAGCGGCAGGGGTAGGACAGAGTGGCAGAGGGAGGACAGAGCGGCAGGGGTGGGAAAGTCCAGAGCAGCACAGGCAGGGGGAGGACGCAGGATGGAGTGGCGGGGGGGAGGAGGATAAAGGAAGGAGGAGGAAGCGGTGGTGGAGGAGGAGCGGCAGGGGGAGGACAGAGCGGCAGGGGGAGGACAGAGCGGCAGGGGGAGGACAGAGCGGCAGGGGTGGGGGAGGACGCAGGATGGAGTGGCGGGGGGGGGGGAAGGAGGATAAAGGAAGGAGGAGGAAGCGGTGGGGGAGGATGGAGCGGCAGCGGGAGGACAGAGCGGCAGCGGGAGGACAGAGCGGCAGGGGGAGGACAGAGCGGCAGGGGGAGGACAGAGCGGCAGGGGTGGGGGAGGCCAGAGCAGCACAGGCAGGGGGAGGACGGAGGATGAAGTGGCAGGAGGAGAACGGAGGATGGAGTGGCGGGGGGGGGGGAGGAGGATAAAGTAAGGAGGAGGAAGCGGTGGGGTGGGGGAGGATGGAGCGGCACAGGAAGGGGGAGGACAGAGCAGCAGGGGAGGACGGAGCACAGAGCGGCGGGGGGAGGAAGACAGAGGACGAAGCGGTGGGGTGGGGGAGGATGGAGCAGCACAGGCAGGGGGAGGATGGAGCGGCGGAGAGGAGGCGGACAAAGGAAGGAGGAGGAAGCGGTGGAGGAGGATGGAACGGTAGAGGCAGGGGGAGGACGGAGCACAGAGCGGTGGGAGGTGGAGGATGGAAGACAAAGCGGCGGGGTGAGGGAGGATGGAGCACTGTAAGGCAGCTCAGTGGTTAGCAGAGTATACAGTGGCTCAGTAGTTAGCACTGCGCGGTGGCTCAGTGGTTAGCACTGTATATGGTGGCTCAGTGGTTAGCACTGTATATGGTGGCTCAGTGGTTAGCACTGCACGGTGGCTCAGTGGTTAGCACTGCGCGGTGGCTCAGTGGTTAGGACTGCACGGTGGCTCAGTGGTTAGCACTGCGCGGTGGCTCGGTGGTTAGCACTGCACGGTGGCTCAGTGGTTAGCACTGCGCTGTGGCTCAGTGGTTAGCACTGCGCGGTGGCTCAGTGGTTAGCACTGCGCGGTGGCTCAGTGATTAGCAGCGAGTGCGGTGGGCAGGGTGGTCAGCGCAGCAGCGCGGTGGGCAGGGTGGTCAGCGCAGCAGCGCGATGGGCAGGGTGGTTAGCGCAGCGGCGCTGTGTGGGCAGGGTGGTCAGCGCAGCGGCGCTGTGTGGGCAGGGTGGTCAGCGCAGAGGCGCTGTGTGGGCAGGGTGGTCAGCGCAGCGGCGCTGTGTGGGCAGGGTGGTCAGGGCAGCGGCGCTGTGTGGGCAGGGTGGGCAACGCAGCGGCGCTGTGTGTGCAGGGTGGGCAGCGCAGCGGCGCTGTGTGGGCAGAGTGGTCAGCGCAGCGGCACTGTGTGGGCAGGGTGGTCAGCGCAGCGGCGCTGTGTGGGCAGAGTGGTCAGCGCAGGGCAGAGTGGTCAGCGGTGGGCAGAGTGGTCAGTGGTGAGCAGAGTGGGGCGGATGGGGGGACACACACACACTCCGATATACTTACCACCGTCCCTGCTTCTTCCCTGCCGCCTGCGTCTTCCTGAGTCCTCTGTTCTGGCGACATGTCGCCGCACCCGGAGGACTGGATCCAATATGGCGTCCGGGAAATCTCGCGAGAGTTCCCGGACGCCATATTAGATCCAGTCCTCTAGGGGACGGCGACATACTTTTTCCAAGATGGCGTCCGGGAAGTCTCGCGAGACTTCCCGGACGCCATATTGGATTCAGTCCTCCAGGGGGCGGTGATATGGCGGCGGCGGAGGCAAGAGGATTCAAGCAGGAGGCAGGGAAGACGAAGGTGGTAAGTATAGCGGACAGTGCGGTGTGTGGGTGTGTGTGGGTGTGTGTGTGTGTGTGTGTGTGTGTGTGTGTGTGGGTGTGTGTGGCGGCTCGCGGTGGGCGTTAAAGCACCACCGCTCGCCACCATCTTGGATCATCCTGAGCGGGTGTAGTGCCGAAGCCACTTCCGTCTGTGACGTCATTTTTGTGCCTTGAAGACGGAAGTGGCTTCGGCTTTTATACATATGATTAAAATATATTTAGCATAAAATAACAATAAATATTATAAATAATATAATTATAATTACATATGTAATATACTAATATATTAAATATAATATTAAATATAATAATCCTAATAATAATAGTATTTTTATATTTTATAATTTAATATTCTGTCTTTCTGTAGTGTCAGTTCTAAGCACAAGAGGGCAGTATAGTGTCGTGAAATGTAATGAAAATACACTTGTATGTCTATTTGTATAGAAATATATTTTATGTAAAATAATAGTAATATATGATTATATAATATAATAATTATAATTACACATATAATTATATATGTTATATATCATAATAATATAATATAAAGTATAATAATACTAATAATAATAGTATTATTTTTATATTTTATAATTTAATTTTCTGTCTTTCTGTAGTGTAATTTCTGTCCACTAGAGGGCAGTAGTGTCATGAAATGTAACGGAAATACATTTATATATAATTGTATAGAAATATATTTAGTATAAAATAATAATAATAATTATTACATATATTAATTATAATTACACATATATAATATAATTATATTTTGTATATAATATAATATATGAAATATAATCTAATATATAATTACCCTAAGGCACGTCCGTCATATTCGGCGCTGTTTCCGTCGTCGTGTCCGTGGCTGCCTCTCAGCCTCACTCCCAATGCCTTTGCGAGTCCTTGCAGAGTCTCTCTCTCTTTCTCTCCTCCCCCCCACGGCTTGCAGGACCTGAGATGATGTCACTGGTATGGGCGGGGCTATATCACATGACTGTGACATCATCACAGGCACTTTAATTGCTGCAGTGTCAGCACAGGAGACATCATGCCGCTGTCTCATATCAGACGTGTCCTCATCAGTGATTCTCTGCCTCTGACATCCTGCGATCACAAGGGAACATAGAGCTGACAGAGGACCCCGGACTGAGCCCCCAAGAGCTGATCTCCAGGATACAGGTGAGAGGAGGCTGCACAGGAGCAATGCTCTGCAGAGGGGAGGCTGCACAGGAGCAATGCTCTGCACAGAGGAGGCTGCACAGGAGCATTGCTCTGCAGAGAGTAGGAGGCTGCACACGAGCAATGCTCTGCATGAGAGGAGGCTGCACAGGAGCATTGCTCTGCAGAGAGCAGGAGGCTGCACACGAGCAATGCTCTGCATGAGAGGAGGCTGCACAGGAGCAATGCTCTGCAGAGAGGAGGAGGCTGCACAGGAGCAATGCTCTGCAGAGAAGAGGCTGCACAGGAGCAATGCTCTGCACAGAGGCAGCTGCACAGGAGCAATACTCAGCATGAGGGGAGGCTGCACAGGAGAATTGCTCTGCAGAGAGGAGGAGGCTGCACAGGAGCAATGCTCTGCAGAGGGGAGGCTGCACAGGAACAATGCTCTGCACAGAGGAGGCTGCACAGGAGCATTGCTCTGCAGAGAGTAGGAGGCTGCACACGAGCAATGCTCTGCATGAGAGGAGGCTGCACAGGAGCATTGCTCTGCAGAGAGTAGGAGGCTGCACACGAGCAATGCTCTGCATGAGAGGAGGCTGCACAGGAGCAATGCTCTGCAGAGAGGAGGAGGCTGCACAGGAGCAATGCTCTGCAGAGAGGAGGAGGCTGCACAGGAGCAATGCTCTGCAGAGAAGAGGCTGCACAGGAGCAATGCTCTGCACAGAGGAGGCTGCACAGGAGCAATACTCAGCATGAGGGGAGGCTGCACAGGAGCATTGCTCTGCAGAGAGGAGGAGGCTGCACAGGAGCAATGCTCTGCAGAGAGGAGGAGGCTGCACAGGAGCAATGCTCTGCAGAGAGGAGGAGGCTGCACAGGTGCAATGCTCTGCAGAGCGGAGGAGGCTGCACACGAGCAATGCTCTGCATGAGAGGAGGCTGCACAGGAGCATTGCTCTGCAGGGAGTAGGAGGCTGCACACGAGCATGCTCTGCTGAAGAGCGACATGCTCTGCAGAGAGAGGAGGCTGCACACGAGCAATGCTCTGCATAGAGAGCTGCACAGAGCATGCTCTGCAGAGAGAGAGGCTGCACACGAGCAATGCTCTGCATGAGAGGAGGCTGCACAGGAGCAATGCTCTGCAGAGAGGAGGAGGCTGCACAGGAGCAATGCTCTGCAGAGAGGAGGAGGCTGCACAGGAGCAATGCTCTGCAGAGAGAGGCGAAGGCATGCTGCACAGGAGGGTCAAGTGCATACTGCAGCATGAGGGGAGGCTGCACAGGAGCAATGCTCTGCAGAGAGAGGAGGCTGCACAGGAGCAATGCTCTGCAGAGAGGAGGCTGCACAGGAGCAATGCTCTGCAGAGAGGAGGGCTGCACAGGGCAATGCTCTGCAGAGAGGAGGAGGCTGCACAGGAGCAATGCTCTGCAGAGGAGCTGACAGGAGCATGCTCTGCAGAGAGAGGAGGGTGCACAAGCAATGCTCTGCATGAGAGGAGGCTGCACAGGAGCAATGCTCTGCAGAGAGGAGAGGCTGCACACGGAGCAATGCTCTGCAGCGAGGAGGAGGCTGCACAGGAGCAATGCTCTGCAGAGAAGAGAGCTGCACAGGAGCAATGCTCTGCACTGAGAGGAGGCTGCACAGGAGCAATGCTCTCAGAGAGGGAGGCTGCACAGGAGCAATTGCTCTGCAGCGAGGAGGAGGCTGCACAGCAGCAATGCTCTGCAGAGGGGAGGCTGCACAGGACAATGCTCTGCACAGAGGAGGCTGCACAGGAGCATGCTCTGCAGAGTGAGGCTGCACAGCAATCTCTGCAGAGAGGGAGGCTGCACAGGAGCATTGCTCTGCAGAGAGTAGGAGGCTGCACACGAGCAATGCTCTGCATGAGAGGAGGCTGCACAGGAGCAATGCTCTGCAGAGAGGAGGAGGCCGCACAGGAGCAATGCTCTGCAGAGAAAGGGCTGCACAGGAGCAATGCTCTGCACAGAGGAGGCTGCACAGGAGCAATACTCAGCATGAGGGGAGGCTGCACAGGAGCATTGCTCTGCAGAGAGGAGGAGGCTGCACAGGAGCAATGCTCTGCAGAGAGGAGGAGGCTGCACAGGAGCAATGCTCTGCAGAGAGGAGGAGGCTGCACAGGTGCAATGCTCTGCAGAGAGGAGGAGGCTGCACAAGAGCAATGCTCTGCAGAGAGGAGGAGGCTGCACAGGAGCAATGCTCTGCAGAGAGGAGGAGGCTGCACAGGAGCAATGCTCTGCAGAGAGGAGGAGGCTGCACAGGAGCAATGCTCTGCAGAGAGGAGGAGGCTGCACAGGAGCAATGCTCTGCAGAGGAGGAGGCTGCACAGGAGCAATGCTCTGCAGAGAGGAGGAGGCTGCACAGGAGCAATGCTCTGCAGAGAGAAGGCTGCACAGGAGCAATGCTCAGCAGAGAGGAGGCTGCACAGGAGCAATGCTCTGCAGAGAGGAGGCTGCACAGGAGCAATGCTCTGCATGAGGGGAGGCTGCACAGGAGCAATGCTCTGCATGAGGGGATGCTGCACAGGAGCAATGCTCTGCATGAGGGGAGGCTGCACAGGAGCAATGCTCTGCATTAGGGGAGGCTGCACAGGAGCATTGCTCTGGATGAGGGGAGGCTGCACAGGAGCAATACTCTGCAGAGAGGAGGCTGCACAGGAGCATTGCTCTGCATGAGGGGAGGCTGCACAGGAGCAATACTCAGCAGAGAGGAGGCTGCACAGGAGCAATGCTCTGCATGAGTGGAGCCAAGATGCTGGGGACGGCGGAGTGAAAATGCCGTGGCGGGGAAGACGATGACCCGCTGGTAAGTATGACAGGCAGAGTGCCTCTGTCCTCTGCTGACCACTCTGCCCACCGCACTGCGCTGACCACTCTGCCCACCGCACTGCGCTGACCACTCTGCCCACCGCACTCACTGCTAACCACTGAGCCACCGTACTTTGCTAACCACTGAGCCATCGTATACTCTGCTAACCACTGACCCACCATACTCCCTGCTAACTACTAACCCACCGTATACAGCGCTAACCACTGAGCCACCGTACACTGCTAAACACTGAGCCACCGCGCAGTGCTAAAGTGCTAACCACTGACCCACTGCGCAGTACTAACCACTGAGCCACCGCGCAGTGCTAAAGTGCTAACCACTGAGCCACCGCGCAGTGCTAACTACTGAGCCACCGCTCAGTGCTAACCACTGAGCCACTGCGCAGTGCTAACCACTGAGCCACCGCGCAGTGCTAACCACTGAGCCACCATATACAGTGCTAACCACTGAGCCACCATATACAGTGCTAACCACTGAGCCACCATATACAGTGCTAACCACTGAACCACCGTATACAGTGCTAACCACTGAGCCACCATATACAGTGCTAACCACTGAGCCACCATATACAGTGCTAACCACTGAGCCACCATATACAGTGCTAACCACTGAGCCACCGCACAGTGCTAACCACTGAGCCACCGCGCAGTGCTAACCACTGAGCCACCGTGCAGTGCTAACCACTGATCCACCGCGCAGTACTAACCACTGAGCCACCATATACAGTGCTAACCACTGAGCCACCATATACAGTGCTAACCACTGAGCCACCGTACACTGCTAAACACTGAGCGACCATACTTTGCTAACCACTAAGCCACCGCGCAGTGCTAACCACTGAGCCACCATATACAGTGCTAACCACTGAGCCACCATATACAGTGCTAACCACTGAGCCACCATATACAGTGCTAACCACTGAGCCACCATATACAGTGCTAACCACTGAGCCACCATATACAGTGCTAACCACTGAGCCACTATACAGTGCTAACCACTGAGCCACCATATACAGTGCTAACCACTGAGCCACCGTATACAGTGCTAACCACTGAGCCACCATATACAGTGCTAACCTCTGAGCCACCATATACAGTGCTAACCACTGAGCCACCATATACAGTGCTAACCACTGAGCCACCATATACAGTGCTAACCACTGAGCCACCGTACACTGCTAAACACTGAGCGACCATACTTTGCTAACCACTAAGCCACCCGCGCTAGTGCTAACCACTGAGCCACCATATACAGTGCTAACCACTGAGCCACCATATACAGTGCTAACACACTGAGCCACCATATACAGTGCTAACCCACTGAGCCACCATATACAGTGCTCACCACTGAGCCACCGTATACATTGCTAACCACTGAGCCACCATATACAGTGCTAACCACTGAGCCACCATATACAGTGCTAACCACTGACCCACCATATACAGTGCTAACCACTGAGCCACCATATACAGTGCTAACCACTGAGCCACCATATACAGTGCTCACCACTGAGCCACCGTATACAGTGCTAACCACTGAACCACCATATACAGTGCTAACCACTGAGCCACCGTATACAGTGCTAACCACTGAGCCACCATATACAGTGCTAACCACTGAGCCACCATATACACTGCTAACCACTGAGCCACCGTATACAGTGCTAACCACTGAGCCACCATATACAGTGCTAACCACTGAGTCACCATACAGTGCTAACCACTGAGCCACCATATACAGTGCTAACCACTGAGCCACCATATACAGTGCTAATCACTGAGCCACCATATACAGTGCTAACCACTGAGCCACCATATACAGTGCTAACCACTGAGCCACCATATACAGTGCTAACCACTGAGCCACCATATACAGTGCTAACCACTGAGCCACCATATACAGTGCTAACCACTGAGCCACCATATACAGTGCTAACCACTGAGCCACCGGCAGTGCTAACCACTGAGCCACCATATACAGTGCTAACCACTGAGCCACCATATACAGTGCTAACCACTGAGCCACCGTATACAGTGCTAACCACTGAGCCACCGTATACAGTGCTAACCACTGAGCCACCATATACAGTGCTAACCACTGAGCCACCATATACAGTGCTAACCACTGAGCCACCATATACAGTGCTAACCACTGAGCCACCATATACAGTGCTAACCACTGAGCCACCGTATACAGTGCTAGCCACTGAGCCACCATATACAGTGCTAACCACTGAGCCACCGCGCAGTGCTAACCACTGAGCCACCATATACAGTGCTAACCACTGAGCCACCATATACACTGCTAACCACTGAGCCACCATACACAGTGCTAACCACTGAGCCACCGTATACTGTGCTAACCACTGAGCCACCGTATACTGTGCTACCCACTAAGCCACCTGTATACACACAATTAATTTCACCGCACTCCCCTAAATATTAGTAAATAAACTATATATGGATTCTAGACTACCCGATTCTTCAGAATCGGGCTCACAGCTAGTAATACCAATAATAGTATTATTTTTATATTTTATAATTTAATTTTCTATCTTTCTGTAGTGTAATTTCTGAGCACTAGAGGGCAGTATAGTGTCATGAAAAGTAATGCAAATACAATTGTATATATTTTTGTTTAGAAATATATTTTGTGTAAAATAGTAATAATAATAGTAATAAATATTATATATAATTAGAATTACATATACTGTATATTTATATATTATATCTAAGAATATAATATAAAATACAATACTACTAATAATAAAATAAAAATTATAATTAAACATATAATAATAATGTGGCACCCCAGGGGTTAATGTGCCACAGTAACAACACCAAGGGTTAATTCTCCACACAAGACACAACACTACACTAGTGCCTCCAGGCCAGAAGGGGGAGCTAAAGCTGCTTCCCTATATATTCTGGTGTGGAGAGGAAGTGAGCAGTTAGTTCAGTGCGGTGCAGCACTAAGGAAGAAGGACGGTGGTGTAAAGGAGCTGCCTTAGGCTTCCCCACGGTCCGCTACTCAATTCCAGGTCTAGCCAGGGTCTGAGGAGAGGAGTCAATAGAAACAGAGGAACACATCTGGGAGACTGAGTTACCCTATAACTCACCCTGGAGGAGCGCATAGACCGGATACCGGAACCGAAACTGTGACTGACACAAGCAGCACAGTAAACACCGGACTAGTGGAGGTTATAGATCTGCAGTGTACCACAGCGAAGCAACACGGCAGGGTCAGAAACACACGGATAAGAAACAAGTTGCCTAGCAAGGGGGAGAGACCGGGCCGGCAGCCTAGCTAAAGCGGCAGCAGGGCCACACACACAGCGCAAGAGTGGGAAGCCAAGGACCCAGACAGGGTGGGAGCAACCCGGCCCCGGTACAGACTCCGTGGACAATACTCTGCTGAACATCTGCAGTAAACACGTGGAAAACTACAAAACCGTGAGTCTGTGGGATCCTTGCGCTCAAGCCCTTCTCTCCCTCACAAACTGCTATCATCTCCACCACTACCCCTGCCCTGCATTATCCATAGACTATCATCACCACTGCCCCGGGGAACCAGGCGCTACCTGCGGAGAGCTATTACATCACCGGCTGCCAAACATCATCCCCGGAGGTTCTGCAGCAGCGGTGGTCACCCTGACCACACACCATGGGTGGCGTCACGACTTCATCCCTGTAAATAACCCTCCAACCTTTTACTTATGGGCTCGGGACACGGTCCAGACCAAGGACTGCCGTGATAGCCCCCGTGATACCCCGGTCCGGTATCAAGTACCCAGTCACAGTGGGCTCCACAATATAATATATATGATAATACTACTAATAATAGTATTATTTTATAATTAAATTTTCTGTCTTTCTGTAGTGTCAGTTCTGTCCACTAGAGGGCAGTAGAGTGTCATGAAATGTAATGGAAATACATTTGTATAGAAATATATTTTGTGCAAAATAATAATATATGATTATATAATATAATTATAATTACACATATATAACATAATAATAATATATTGTATAAAATATAATAGTAATAATAGTATTTTTATATTTTATCATTTAATTTACTGTTTTTCTGTAGTGTCAGTTCTGTGCACTAGAGGGCAGTATGTTTGGTGAAGGTTGTTCAACCCCAAGAATATTAATCAAGTGAATATAAAATTGACGTCACTTATATTAATCAGGGATCATGAATATTAATCAGGGCTCACAATTATTAATCAGGGTTCACTTCTACTTGTTAGGCCGGCTTCACATTGCGGGTCTGATCCAATCCGTGGCTGTCCGTGTAAACCAGACAGCCCCGGACCGGATTTTGGCCCCATACTATCCTATCTGCCATCCGGTTTCTATCTGTCTGGGAGAATCTGGAGGAATTCACATTTCTCTCACACGTACCTTGCAACTTTTTTGTGTCCGAGGAGAATAATCTCCCCTAATTGCCTTCTCCCGGATTCACCCGCATCCTCCCGGATCTGGGGCAATCTGGCGCTCCCTAACATGGGAGCCTATGGGGCCGGATCGCCCCGGTCCGGGAGAATCCAGGAACCAGACACCTGCGTATGCACGACGCTGTTGTTTCAGGACCGCGGCTAGCTCCATGCGTACCGCGGTCCTGATTCATCAGCAGCTGCGTCCGGGTGCACACCGGATCACGGCATATTAGCCCTCCGGTTCTGTGTGCTGATCCGGTCTGGGGATGCCTTAGTCCTGGTGAATATTATTGAGATGTCATGGACATTATTAAGGTCTTAAATATATTAATTAACGGTTATGTGTATCATAGTGGACATTGGTCAGGTCTAATGAAGATTTGTCATTAATCAGTCCAAACCAATATTGTTCAGGCATAATTATTATTTTGCTGATCAAATAAATAATGTTCAGCTGTAATGAATATAAGGCCCCTTTCACATCAGCAGTAATCACTGATCGCGACAGTTGTGGTGAAAAAAAATGCAACTGCCGCAATTACCGCATAACGGCCGCACTTGCGGTTCACCTGCGGCAAGCCCATGTAAATATCTATGGGGCTTTCAGCAAGTGTGCGGCACAGTTGCGGTTTAGGCACTTGTAGCAGATGTGGCGGCGAAAAAAAACGCGCAAGTGCGGCCGTTATGCGGTAATTGCGGCAGTTGCGTTTTTTCCACCACAACTGCTGCGATCTGCGATTACTGCTGATGTGAAAGGGGCCTTAGTCAGACTAATGGATATTGATTTTAGCTAAATTATTAAATGAAAGGAATAGAAATGGTATAGCACCACCGCCCTCTGGTGGACAAAACTGGAACTGACAATTATTTCTCCTTGACATTGGTCAGAAGAATCATAAAAATTGGTCATGTCTATTATCTACTAGTCAGACTTACATAAATATTGGTCAATAGAAGGTGTTTACATGATACCCATGTTGATGTTTCCACAACCAGTACAAGAACCCGCCCAAGTACCGGAAGTACAGCCTGTTGTACCGGAACCAGAGATTCCTGCAATCGGGTGAACCTGTCAGTCCGCTAGAGAGACTGCGCCAATACTACGGTATTCCAGAAACACGTAGATCTGATAGACAGAGATAGTGCATACATGTAGCAGATGTGGCGGCGAAAAAAACGCGGTCAGCCGCGGTTTTCTCGCGGCCGCATCTGCCGCAAGTGCCGAAACCGCAACTGTGCCGCACACTTGCTGAAAGCCCCATAGATATTTACATGGGGCTTGCCGCAGGTGAACCGCAAGTGCGGCCGTTATGCGGTAATTGCGGCAGTTGCGTTTTTTCCACCACAACTGCTGCGATCTGCGATTACTGCTGATGTGAAAGGGGCCTTAGTCAGACTAATGGATATTGATTTTAGCTAAATTATTAAATGAAAGGAATAGAAATGGTATAGCACCACCGCCCTCTGGTGGACAAAACTGGAACTGACAATTATTTCTCCTTGACATTGGTCAGAAGAATCATAAAAATTGGTCATGTCTATTATCTACTAGTCAGACTTACATAAATATTGGTCAATAGAAGGTGTTTACATGATACCCATGTTGATGTTTCCACAACCAGTACAAGAACCCGCCCAAGTACCGGAAGTACAGCCTGTTGTACCGGAACCAGAGATTCCTGCAATCGGGTGAACCTGTCAGTCCGCTAGAGAGACTGCGCCAATACTACGGTATTCCAGAAACACGTAGATCTGATAGACAGAGATAGTGCATACACCGCACCAGGTACAGACACTAGTGACACGCCAGTACTACACAGATCAACCCGTAGTAACCTTGGTCAGCCACCGGGGCGTGGCCTAGCCTGCAATGTAAGCGGACGCGTGTGCCTGGTCTCTCCCACCGACACACACTGCAGGAGCCGCCACAGAGCTGACAATTGCTCTGGGAACGGACCAACACGTCCACGGAGTACCCTGCCTGTCAGCCTGGCGTCACAGGAGGGTGAGATGACCCGCACACGGCAGCGGGAAGTCGGTGCCGGTAAGCCCTGCAGGAACCAAGATGGCGCTGAGGTGCGGGAGGAGGCAGCGCGGGCGAACGCTGCATATGCCAGAAAGTTAAATGCTGCAGCTCACCTGGAGAAGTTTGCAAGGAGAGAGGCAGGGGAGAGCCGCACTGGAGGCATGGAGGGAGACCCTGGCTATGAAGAGGAGGTGGAGGTGCAGGACACAGCTATGCAGGTACAAATGAATGTGGATCCCTAAGGACAGCATGGGGCACTGCAGCATAATATGGACACTGTGCAGGGGGATCCTTCATTGCGTGATATATTTGCAGTGGTGTCCTATTGCAAGCAAAGCCTCACCACTTTGACCCTCCAAGTGTCAGGAATTTCTGCTGAGATTACCAGCATTAAAGCAGCAATGCAAAAGGCTGAGGTGCGCACGGGGGAGGTGGAGGAGCGTGTAAGCACAGCTGAGGACAGTATTGTAACCATACAAGCAGCCCAGTCAAAATTTGATAAGCAGATTATTGAGGTTATGGCAAAAAATGACGATCTTGAGAATAGATCGCGCCGGAACAATATCAAGATAGTTGGAGTTCCGGAAAAGGCGGAGGGAGCCAACCCTACAGAATTCATTGAAAACTGGTTTTTGACTAAGTTTGGAGCGAATAATCTCTCTAAAGTCTTTGTGGTGGAGAGAGCTCACAGGATTCCACTCAGACCCCAACCTCCAGGTGCTGCCCCCCGGGCCATGCTGGCCAAATTGCTTAACTACAGGGACAGAGATACGATCCTCCGTACGGCCAGGAACATTAAGGATCTGACAATAGACGGACAGCATATTTCCTTCTACTCGGATTATTCCCCAACGGTACAGAAATTACGCATGAAATTCTCAGAGGTAAAGAGGAGATTGAGAGCCATGGGCCTGCAGTACTCCATGATGTACCCAGCCAGACTTAGACTAGTGGCGCTGGGCAAGATTCACTTTCTGCAATCCCCGGAGGAGGCTATGGACTGGATTGAGAAGAACGGAAGAAGAGTCCGAGAATTTAAGGACAGCTGAACGCTGACCGGAATAGTCCCTTTGTGCTTTTTTGGTATCTTTCTTTTTTAATTGCAGGTCCTGTGAGATAATGGGGATATAGCTGGACTGACGGCGGCGACTGCAAAATGGAAATGTGTTATAATTTTTTTTTTTTTTTCTATACATTTATTTACTTAAGGCGGGAGAGGCCTTTGGTTGAGAAAACTGTTTTTTTTTTTTAATAGACGTTGTAGAGCGACTGTTTTGCTGGTGGCATAGGCTAGTATTCACCCACTCTCTGCTAAAGAGAGGTCGATAACGGAAGGGGTGGAGAAGTGGGAAGGAGAAGGAGAGAAGTTTATTATTATTGTTATATGTTTGCAGTGGGGGAGGGTGGTTACATGGAATTGGTTTGGGGGGTAGGAGGGGTGGGGGGGGGGTCAGGAAAGACAGCGTTCTACTACTTTGAGAATACGAAATTGCATGGGAATGTCTAATTGGATACGAAATGGCTGAGAAAATTTAAGTCTTTAGCTGGAATGTGAGAGGTTTGGCGGACCGGGGTAGACGAGCAGCTATCTTACAGAATGTTATGTCTTTTAAACCGTCTATAATTTGCCTTATGGAAACGCACCTAATAAAAGGGAAAACTGGTGTTTTGGCTAGAAGGTGGATTCAGAAAGGGTACCATGCCACCTATTCTACATATTCAAGAGGAGTCTCGATATTGATACATGCTACAGTTCCATTTGAGGAGGTAGAGGTTAAAATGGATAAGGATGGCCAGTATGTTTTTCTTGTTTGTAAGATATTTGGGAAGATACTTTGTGTGGCGGCGGTTTATTTTCCACCGCCATACAATGGAGGGAAATTACTGGAGATTATTGATTTGACCAGACATTGGCCCGGAGTTCCCATCTTATTTATTGGGGATTTTAACAACGTCATGAATCTGAAGTGGGATAGGACGGGCAGGTCACATGGTAGATTTGAAAAGGATGAGGATTCACAATTTGCTAAACTTATGGGAGAAATGGGTCTGATAGACTTGTGGAGAGTGAGAAATGCTGGGATAAAGTTATACTCTTGTTATTCCTCCTCTCACAACTCTATGTCTCGGATAGACATGGCCTTTGGAAACAAACTGTTAGACTCTAGGATGACGGCGATTGTGTATTCGCCACGTGTAATATCTGATCATAAACCCCTGACAGTGGAACTACAAATGGGAATGAAAGGTACCAGACTGGGTAAAGAGAGTAAGGTGCACCCTGCTTGGTTGGAGAATTTAGATATGCAGACCATAGCGGAGGAAGTGGAAGAATTTTTCCAGAACAATGAGGGGAGCGCAGGGACTGATATGGTATGGGATGCTGCAAAAGCGTATATATGGGGGCTCTTGATATGGGACATATCCAGACGTAAAACCCAAAATAGAGAGGCGGAGGCTGAGTCATTGGAAGTTTTGAGGCGGGCGGAGGAAAGGTTGGCGATGGAACCCGCTGCCGAGACGCAGCAGTCAATGAAAATCGCACAAGAAGAGGTCGACAAAATGTTTATGGCCAATGCTGCTAGGAGAGTAGAATTTCAAAAAGCAGCTTTCTATGAAGAAGGAGAGAAAGTGGGACATCTGTTATCCACTATAGAGGCAGCACAAAGGAAGTCAAGCTATGTCTATGGGCTGTCTTGTTCTGACGGGAGACTGGTGACGGACTCGACCGGGATCCTGCTGGTGTTTGAGGAGTACTATCACGAACTTTACACATCTAAATTGGGGGTCTCTGGGGAGGTAATTGATAGATTCTTGGGGGAAACCATGTTGCCCAGACTTAGTGAAACAGATCGGGACACTTTGGAGGGACCACTGACATTGGAGGAATTGGAGGTAGCTATGGCTTCTATGAATAATAATAGAGCACCTGGGGCGGACGGCCTACCAATAGAAATCTACAAACATTTTGGGGAGGTGTTGTTGCCCAAACTGAGAGATGTCTTGTTGTCAGCATTGGAACAAGGACAGTTACCGGCATCTATGAGGGAAGCGACGATAGTGGTGATACCGAAAGAAAATAAAGATCCCACATCACCGGAGTCATACAGGCCCATATCCTGTCGACGGACGACAAGTTGTTGGCTAAAGTACTGTCGAACCGTCTGACCAGGGTGATTGCGAGTGTTATACACCCGGACCAGACCGGGTTTATGCCGGACAGATCGACGGCCATTAATTTGAGACGGTTGTTCTTGAATGTTCAAATGAAGGCAGACAATTCTGGACATAGAGTAGTGGCGTCTTTAGACGCACATAAAGCCTTCGACAGTGTGAAGTGGGAGTATCTTTGGCGAGTTTTACATCACATGGGTTTCGGTCCGGTTTTTACGGCATGGGTGCGGCTGCTATACTCCTCCCGATGGCTCGGATTAGGGTAAACGGAGAGAGGTCTAATACATTTAGCTTATCAAGAGGCACTAGACAAGGTTGCCCCCTCTCTCCGTTGTTGTTTGCCCTCGCCATGGAACGGCTTGCGGCAACATTCCGGCAGACGGATTCAGTAAATGGAGTCCGATACGGATCGGTGGAGGAGAGGATAGCCCTCTATGCTGACGACATTTTACTGTTTTTACAGGACTCCGGGGAGTCATTGACTAAGGCCATAGACATCATTGATAGATTTGGACGATTATCTGGACTGCGGATAAACTGGGAGAAGTCATGCCTGTTGGTGGTGGACAATGGGGGGAGTCCGGAGAGGGACGAGACGGCCCATACGCAATTAAAGACAGTAAAAGTGTTTAAATACCTAGGTATTAAGATAGCGGTACCAGTTACAGAGTATCTGACCCTTAACATACAGCCCACGATAGGACTTTTGAAAGAAAAGGCATTGACATGGAGGAAGCTGCGCCTCTCGGCGGTGGGTCGCACTAATTTAATCAAAATAGTATTAATGCCAAAGCTGCTTTACATACTACATAATTCTCCAATATGGATTCCCCAATCAATATTTCAGCGCTTAAATGCGATATTTAGGGATCTAGTATGGGGAGGTGGGCAGCCGAGAATAAAATTAGAGACCCTACAAAGACCCAAGGAGGAAGGGGGGATTGCCTTACCTAATCCATTGTTATATTTCCTAGCATCACAATCCCAACATATAAGGGGATGGGCAGAGAGGGCAAGTAAAGGCTCATTGCAAGCAATACTTGAAATATATATCCATAGGAGACCTTTGGTGCAGGGATTAGAGATTGGTCTATTTGGGAAAGGTGGAAAGATGTGCCCGATTTTTGGACTCTTGCACAAGTTGTGGGGGAGGGTGAAGAAAATTAGAGGGATTACCAGGATGACGTCATATACACCTATCTGGGGCAATGAGTACTTAAGTGAATTCCATAAACTTGGGGAATTAAAGGATTGGGTAAAAAAAGGGATAGTGTACCTTCATCAGCTGGTTGACCGCCATGCTCTCAAATCATTTGATCATCTAAAATCGGAGTTCCAGCTGACTGATAGAAATGGGTATCAGTATGTACAGATTCAACACGCTTACACAAAGCAGAGGGGAGTGGGGGGATCTGTGTGTATCGAGAGATATTGTTCTTGATTTCATTTGCATGTCGGGAAGAACGAAAGGAGTGATTTCTACGGTATATGCGGACCTCCTTCATACATTTCTGTTGAAATACCCTGTGATGGCAAGGGGAAAGTGGGAGGCAGATGTGGGACCCATATCGGATGATAAGTGGGAAACGGTATTGGAATACATCCCAAAATTGTCAGTTAGTGAACCAGGGAGAATGTCCCAGCTCCTACTCATTCACAGGGCATATAGATCTCCGGAATTTCTCTATAAAATAGGGGTGCGTACGGATTCGGAGTGTCCGAGATGTGGATCAGAGGCAGCAGGGGTCCTACATATGATCTGGGGATGCCCGAGACTTGCATCCTTTTGGATAGTGGTCCTTGCCCTGATAGAGGGGAAATACAAATGTGACATCCCGCGAGACCCGGTAGTCTGCGTTCTGGGGTATGTAGAAGAACTTGGGAAAATAGCTGTTGCCCACCTTTTATACATAGCTAGAAAATTAATAGCTAAATATTGGATTCAAAAAGATCCGCCTTCTAGACAAGAGTTTATTAGACAGGTTAATTATGTAGTAAAACTGGAAGAAAGAATTTATTTTAAAAGAAAGAACATCAAGTTCCAGGAGAGACTCTGGGCGCCGTGGAAAGAATCGTAATATAGATACTAGTTGAATGTTTCATTTGGTATTGTATAAAAGGGATTAGGTACGGATATTAGATACTAAAAAGAATCAAAATTTCTTTAACATGCAATATGTAATGTATGTACTGTATATAATTTGGAATCGCTGTCTGGATTAGGGGAGGGAAAGAGTTCATTCTTTAATGGGATAGGGGGGAGGGGAGATAAAGAAACGTCAGTGGAATATTATACAAAATGACAAAACGTAATGTACATGTGCTTTCTGCAGAAAGTAGCGGCACACGGATTGGATCCAAAAATTTCCGGCGTTTATTTGTGCATCAAGTTACAGGTGGTGCAGGGAGGGGGGGTGCTGAAGGTGCCTTCAGCACCCCCCTCCCTGCACCACCTGTAACTTGATGCACAAATAAACGCCGGAAATTTTTGGATCCAATCCGTGTGCCGCTACTTTCTGCAAATATCAACAGTTTTTCTCCAGCAGAGCACCGGATCCCAGACACCGCCGTTATCTGCAAAGAATCTGCAGCAGGTTAGTGCCCGGTTCACTTCTCCCAATTATTACATGTGCTTTCTATTTGTAAGATGTTAATGTTTCTAATAAATAAATCTGATTCAAAAAACATGGGGCCAAATTGGATCCGTGGATATCTATTTTACAACTCGGATCCTCAAAAATCGCGAAGTGAAAGCATCCTTACAGTCACGTGATGTAGTATATTATTAAGAAAAACCACGATCAGTTGATTGACTGTACATTCAACAAACCTGGATCTGGATGAACTGGATTTATGTGATCTACTATATGAAGATGTAAAGTGTTGTAAAATCATTGTATTTGTACTTTTATAGATTTGCAATTCCACAGGACTGATGGTGGGGATGGTCTTTGCTTAATATCACATTGCTTACATCTCAATAATTATGGTGCATATTGTAAAGTGGGATATGTATAGACACCACATTTCAGCCAACAATCTCTGTGGATTGGTTAATAGAAGCACTTGCACTTTATGTTAGCAAACTAATGGTTAATAGAGCACAGGCAGTGTTCTGGGTCCGGGTATGACGCCTGGCTGTGGTAACCCTGGTGATGGATGATGCTGGCCATACGCCGAGTCTCATTCGCTGAGCCGGGTCATGTGACTTACACGTGACCGATGCTGTGACGGTGGCCACGCCCATCACTTCCGGGAATGAGGCGGCGTAACAGCACCGCCTGGTCCCACGAACCCCATAGGCTGGCCAGCCTTCTTGTATTAAATTCTGTTTTTATTAAAGTTTCAAAGTTGCATCTCAACAAGAATAAGCAGTCAACATATATTTTCTTTAATCACATTCACAAGCGTACAAAAAATAAAGGACAACCCATAGGGGTCATCACAAACATTTCTGAGTCTCAGTAATCTCAGTGTGTTCTGCCACGATATAGACATCACATAGGTACTATAAAACTTCCCGTAGCCTGTATAATGTCTGATCTAAGTATAAGGTGGAGCGTCATCACATATAAGTGTACGTGAACTCTATAACATCACCTTGTTCATTCGTGGGTGGAAGTCCGGCCATATACAAGAATATGTCTTGTCTTTATGATGAAACCTTCAAACCTCCCATAGAAGGTCAAAGGGATCATGAAGTATCATAATAAAGATAAAGAGAACAAGGATATCAGAGGGAAGGGGTCCTGACCAGCCTTTTTAACCTCACTGCACAACCCAGATGGTCGCCCCATGACGAAGGTGATGCTGAAATGGCCAGAGGGGGTCGGCAGCAGCAGCGGCATATCTAGGGGGGTGCAGTCGGATCCGTTGCCCCGGGCGCAACTCAGAGGGGGCGCCAGCGCGGCGCAAAAACTGTGAAAGGACTGGGTGTGGCCGGAGGGATGACGTCACATGAGCAGCCGCAGTGAGGAGACGCTCTACCCGTCATCTCTATGATAAGTGTCCGAGGTGGGCGGGGCTTGTGAGGCCGATATCCGCCATCTTACTGGAGGCAGAAGATCAACTGACGGGAGAGGACGCTCTCAGGTGAGGAGATATAGCCAGAGAGGACAGGGAAACACGGGAGACGGTAATGAGTGTGACACATGGGGATGAGGGGACTGTAATGAGTGTGACACATGGGGCATGAGGGGACTGTAATGAGTGTGACACACAGGGGAATGAGGGGACTGTAATGAGTGTGACACAAGGGAGATGGGGGGACGGTAATGAGTGTCACACACGGAGGATGAGGAGATGGGGAGGAGTGTGACACATGGGGGATGGGGGGACGGGAGTGTGTGTGACGAGGGGTGGGGGTGGCACCAAAATAAATCTTTGCCCCAGGTGCCAGAAAACCTAGTTACACCACTGGGCAGCAGCACCAAACCTTGAGCACTAAGCACTTTTTGCGAATAGCTATTGTATGCACCTTATGTGAGGCTGTAACCCTGGTTTAAGGTCTCTGTATGTGTATTGTGTCACAGATTATTGTAGGTAATGGGGGTTTATAGTAAGGGAACATCACTGACTCGACCTGCTGTTTCTCACATATTGAGCCTGGTTTAATTGGTATATACCTGTATCAGTGTAACATGGATAGAAATGGTCCATGAGGGTATATTATGCAATGATGTGTACATGGTGCACATTTTTGTGAATGGATTATTCCGTATACTATAATGATGGTTTATGTACAATCTTTGTAACCTGGGTATAATGCCTCCATGTAATGTTCTGTATGGTGACGTCGCTCCAGTGGTGCAGAGAAAGCGATTGCTGCTTGTGTCAGGATTTGTTCTTCCCTAAAACTCTGGTATTATAAATCCACTTTCTTCCCACATTGGACAGATGATCGTGGTTTTTCTTCATTATATAGAGCCTGAGAGCGATTGTGTCCTGTCCATGAGGGATTGGTTTTGTAATAACATTATGGTGACATACACAAACGGTCCCAAATGAAGTTGTATAAATCAGGTGATGTAGGGCCTGCATGATGGATACAATTTAGGTGCTTGTAACATAGTATCTCATTGTGTCTCTGTGAATAGTGTAATGGCTGCACATTGGTTCTCTATGAATGGGCTGTGAGCGCTGGGTCTAACACCATTAATGATTCTGTGACATCAATTAGGAGTTTATTTGAATTTCCTCCTGATTTTTTATTTATAAAATGAGAATAAATGTTTTTTATTTTTTTAGGGAATAATATTATGATTCAGGCAAGTGCAGTTGTGAAGCCCTGAACCATATTCCGGTGTAATTTAATATTTTATAGCTTTTTGAATTTTATATGAATGGAGCTTATTGTTTAATTTGTTTCAGATGTATTCATGCACACATATGATTTTTATTGTATTTATTATAAGCTGTGATTTGTGATTTAATGATGAGCGTTTCTAGTTCTTTTCCTTTCCCCCAGTATAACAGATTGTAATTGACATCATGGTAACATCCTATGGAACGTCACTACAAGGAGGCGATTGATCATTGGCCAATTGTGCTTCTAAGTATATGAGAATGTAACTTGCTGGTCATTATACTGGTGTACCCTGATGAAGAGGTCGGGACGACTTTGAAACTCGTCGGATTGGAATAAGAGCACCATTTTAAGTACCACAGGAGCCTGTGATCTTATTGCAGCAGCAAGGATTGCATTGGTCTTCTGTCCTAGGATATCACGTGGCCATCCCCAGGGTGGTGGATCCTGCAGTAGCTGTTCGATGTGCATATACTAGTTGTGGGTTTCACAACTAGCCAAGGTGAGCAGTTAATGCACTGCATACATTCATTACATTAATGAGATAAGACCCATTGAGCCCTTGTTTATCCTATTATAGCCATGCTATTAATAGAAGAGTCACAATGGATATTCGCCCAGAACACATCTTTCAGGGTGGGTTCTTCTGGGATCAGTAATACCCCCAGCTTCCCCCTGCAGCACCTCCTCCACTTCTGCACTCTGTTGTGGGCCCCCCTCATGCAGGCTGATTTGGCTGCCGGCCTCACTCTCCTCAGTCTCTCCCTCTCCCTGCTCATACCTCCGCTCCTCCTGCAGATTGTCACCGTTCTCAGCATTGATCCGGGATCCCCAGATTACCTTGCATATTACTGTGTTTAGAAACTGCATCTAGCCACCAGCTCTCTCTCCGGGGGCCGTCCCCTCCTCCATCTCCACACTGGGGTCAGTGCCATCTTGACCCTTCTTCTCCAGATCCCCAGCGGGCCTTCTGATGCTCCTTTTCCTGGTCATGTCAGTCACTGCTCCAAGACACTTAACCCCGAGGGTCTTCACAGCTCAGGCACTGTAGCGGTGGGTCCAAGCAAATTCCCCAGTGTCTCAAATCGGGTCCTTGCACTGTGCTGTGCGGGAGCTGCCCCTAAGCACGACCGCTCACATTTCTCTCCAGGCCATGCCCCCTCTTCCATTTTCTTAAAGTTTAAACAATATCAAAGTGAAGAGTGTGCCAAAATGTCCCCCTGTCCACTGCAATGGCCCAAATCTGCTGTTCTCTGAGCTCGTGGAGACTCTTCACTTATCCCAGGATGCACTGGGATATATGCAAATTATCTTCGCAGGACTCCTCCCCTGATGTGCTAAGTTCACAATTGATGTGGCTTTACTGTAGGAGATAGGGTCGGCGTCCGACTGATACCTGCTAAGTACAATGTCAGCCAGCAGTGGCTGCATTTAAAAGTTATTAAAAAAAATACAATTTAAATCAACGCTGGTTATAACATGTTATGTAACATTTCATTTATTTTTAGTAATATAAAAACCTGTCACCTTCACAATAAGAGCAAGAGAATCGCTCCAGGGAGGTAAAATATCATAGAAACATAAAGGGATCAAACATTGTATACTTCTGAGCAAACATCAAACAACAACGCGACCAAAGTCCGGATATATGCAACTTTACAAATACCAAGGTGAGATGACAGCTTAAAAAACCATTATCAGGGGATGCCATGAGTGTGACATGAAAAGATACATATCCATTACGTGTTACATGCAGGAATTCATCTAGCATTGATAAATTCACATTTCAAATGAAATAACATCAATTTTATAATGGAGAACCGTGATGTGAAAATTCATGCACCAAGGGAAGTTTTTATCTCTATAGTTAGCAGGTGGGGAATTATCGGGTTATACTACCCTATTGTTAATGCCATAAATATATTGGTCCATATACGGATTCATTGGACCATTCAGTAGTCACTACCAGGATAAACACCATATATCCTGGCTGACTCACTGGGTTTGTTATTTTCCCAAGAAATTAATATCTCACATCTGCTGTTTCCGTAGAGGGTAAAAGAGACTTAACACAGGTTATACAGATATCTCTCAAAATGTGCAAGGAGCGATTCCTTACATCACAGATGATGTATTCATAGCCACATACATGCACTCTATGCAGGCGGTGTATATTATATAGTAGCCCAGATAATGTGGTTTACATCTGTATCACAATTATATCATCACTTCACACTCCCTGACGAAGACTGCTGACATGCAATCAGAGCGTGCGGCTGCCATTGGATGTGGACGTGTTCAGCGTGTGCATGCTTATACAGGTACAATTAGCACATGTATGTCCTGAATGATGGAAATCACCATGATGACATAGAGAGGGTTAATATAGATACCTATATGGAAGATTGGAACTGTGGGAATTTAGATACCCACAACTGTGTCTATTAGGATGTGGTTTTTACTATGTTATGATCTGAGTATAAAAAGGCTTCACTGTAAATTATCTTATGCTTGTAAAGAGCTGATTTAAAAAAAATAAATATAAATATATATATATATATACAGTTAGGGCCAGAAATATTTGGACAGTGACACAAGTTTTGTTATTTTAGCTGTTTACAAAAACATGTTCAGAAATACAATTATATATATAATATGGGCTGAAAGTGCACACTCCCAGCTGCAATATGAGAGTTTCCACATCCAAATCGGAGAAAGGGTTTAGGAATCATAGCTCTGTAATGCATAGCCTCCTCTTTTTCAGGGGACCAAAAGTAATTGGACAATGGACTCTAAGGGCTGCAATTAACTCTGAAGGTGTCTCCCTCGTTAACCTGTAATCAATGAAGTAGTTAAAAGGTCAGGGGTGGATTCCAGGTGTGTGGTTTTGCATTTGGAAGCTGTTGCTGTGACCAGACAACATGCGGTCAAAGGAACTCTCAATTGAGGTGAAGCAGAACATCCTGAGGCTGAAAAAAAAGAAAAAATCCATCAGAGAGATAGCAGACATGCTTGGAGTAGCAAAATCAACAGTTGGGTACATTCTGAGAAAAAAGGAATTGACTGGTGAGCTTGGGAACTGTAAAAGGCCTGGGCGTCCACGGATGACAACAGTGGTGGATGATCGCCGCATACTTTATTTGGTGAACAAGAACCCGTTCACAACATCAACTGAAGTCCAGAACACTCTCAGTGAAGTAGGTGTATCTGTCTCTAAGTCAACAGTAAAGAGAAGACTCCATGACAGTAAATACAAAGGGTTCACATCTAGATGCAAACCATTCATCAATTCCAAAAATAGACAGGCCAGAGTTAAATTTGCTGAAAAAACACCTCAAGAAGCCAGCTCAGTTCTGGAAAAGTATTCTATGGACAGATGAGACAAAGATCAACCTGTACCAGAATGATGGGAATAAAAAAGTTTGGAGAAGAAAGGGAACGGCAAATGATCCAAGGCACACCACATCCTCTGTAAAACATGGTGGAGGCAACGTGATGGCATGGGCATGCATGGCTTTCAATGGCACTGGGTCACTTGTGTTTATTGATGACATAACAGCAGACAAGAGTAGCCGGATGAATTCTGAAGTGTACCGGGATATACTTTCAGCCCAGATTCAGCCAAATGCTGCAAAGTTGATTGGACGGCGCTTCATAGTACAGATGGACAATGACCCCAAGCATACAGCCAAAGCTATCCAGGAGTTCATGAGTGCAAAAAAGTGGAACATTCTGCAATGGCCAAGTCAATCACCAGATCTTAACCCAATTGAGCATGCATTTCACTTGCTCAAATCCAGACTTAAGACGGAAAGACCCACAAACAAGCAAGACCTGAAGGCTGCGGCTGTAAAGGCCTGGCAAAGCATTAAGAAGGAGGAAACCCAGCGTTTGGTGATGTCCATGGGTTCCAGACTTAAGGCAGTGATTGCCTCCAAAGGATTCGCAACAAAATATTGAAAATAAAAATATTTTGTTTGGGTTATGTTTATTTGTCCAATTACTTTTGACCTCCTAAAATGTGGAGTGTTTGTAAAGAAATGTGTACAATTCCTACATTTTCTATCAGATATTTTTGTTCAACCCTTCAAATTAAACGTTACAATCTGCACTTGAATTCTGTTGTAGAGGTTTCATTTCAAATCCAATGTGGTGGCATGCAGAGCCCAACTCGCGAAAATTGTGTCACTGTCCAAATATTTCTGACCCTAACTGTATATATATATATATATATATGTCAAATTCTGAACATGAATTATCTCATCTTATAGTATCTCAAAATTTTCTCATCTCTAACAAGATTAGATGTAATTCAAAAACATTTCCCATTCTTTTTTAAACCTGTGGCTTTTTATTGAGAGTATAAAGAACATTATACATCAAACAACACACAAAAAGTAATTAGACATGAAATAAATCATATAGGGGAAGGGGGAGAAGAAAGAAAGAGAGGGGGGAGTATTGGGGGTAGTGGAGGGAGGGGAGTGGGGGAGGCAGAGATACACATAAGCATGTATACTTTTAACATTAAGGTATCATACAAATAGAAAACGGTGTATGAGAACATCAGAACTTCATAGGAGTCACAGGGCGCAAGGTCCCCAGCACTTCGAGGGCTGTAGAGGTCCGAGGGTGTCACTCCGGGACAACAACCGAGTTATAGGGGGCGGCGATCCACGGATCCCACCAATTAAGAACCTTAGTCCTGTGAGGGAGGTCATGGGAGAGGGCTATCTCATGGGTCAGGTGGTTGTTGAGACGGGCGACAACTGCTGAAGTGATGGGGGGAGAGGTCGACTTCCAGAGCGCAGCTATGGTTTGGCGGGTGGCTATCAGGGTGTTCGTGATGATAGGCCTCAGTGGACTAGGGAAGGCGCCAAGGCCCACACCAAAAAGGGCCAGTTGGGCAGTCAGGGGTATAGGGAGGCCCGTCAAGGTTGTCAAGAGAGAGTTTAGGGACATCCAAAAAGTCTGGAAAACCGGGCACTCCCACCAAACATGGGCATCGGTGCCGGTGGAGCCACAAGACCTCCAACATAGAGGAGAAGAAGTGGAGGCACCCGGGCCTCCAAATCTTGCCACTCGGGCAGGGGACAGGTACCAGTTTAGTGTAAGCTTTTTAGATTGCTCCAGGTGGTTTATGCACCGGGTATACCTAGCGGCATGGCCCGAAGCCTCCTGCCAGTCCTCCAGAGACGCAGTGAAACTGAGTTTAGTCTCCCAGCGAAGCATATATGGGAGTTTGGCCGTAGCACGACTGGCAGTCAGGGCCCTATAAGCGATGGACACTTCACTCCTGGAGTGACCCACCTGCTTGAAAAGGGACTGGAGAGTCAAGTCTACCGTCAAAGGATCCCACTCCGGCAGGGTACATGTAGCAAGAAAGTGGTGTACCCTCAAATAGGTAAAGAAAGTTGAGCCCGGGACAGCAAATTTTCGAGATAGGTTTGAGAATGATACAACTCTACCCCCGGTTTGGATGTCTGACAGAAATAAGATACCTGCCTCTCTCCATTTCGCGAGTGATATATTGGTCATACATGATTCTATCGCCCCAATGGAGATATATCTGGATAAGTAGGGCATGTGGGTCCTCGCTAGTTTATACCATACTGACAGTAAGGCCTGCAAAGATCTCAACGGAGAACTAGGTGGGGAGGGGCGCAGGTATGACATCTCTAAGAGAAGTCTAGTGGAGTTATGAGGGGCATAAGTAGATTCCATCTGGAGCCATCGCGAGGGGGGGCCTTCAGCCCACCAGATCTTGGCAATATCCAATTTGATAGCGCGATAGTAAGTCAAAATGTCTGGCATTCCCAAACCCCCCAGTGATATCGGCAATGTAAGAGTTGAGAGGGCCACCCGGAGGGGCTTACCATTCCAGATGAACTTCCCCAGAAGAGACTGGAAGAGGTTCAAATAGCGTCTGGTAAATAGGAGGGGAATACATCTAAACACATAGATAAGCCTGGGGAGCAATATCATCTTGGTCAAGTTTATCCTAGCGATCCAAGACAATTGGGATTTAGAGTATTGAGCACACAGTGATTTCAAAGTGGTCAATAGAGCTTCGCAATTTACTCTAAGGAGGGTAGACATGGGGGCAATCTGGATGCCCAAATAATGGAATCCCCAGGGGGCCCAGAGGAAAGGAAACTGAGAACATAGCCCAGACTGCGTGAGGGGGGTTAAGTTCACCGGTAGCAATGAGGATTTGGTGAGGTTCAGTTTATAATAGGATGGCAGAAAATTCAGAAAGGATAGAGAGCATAGCTGGAATAGAGGTAGTAGGGTTTGTGCAAGAGAGGAGGACGTCGTCAGCATAGAGAGTAATTTTATGCTCCATCTGACCAACCCTCACACCCGAGATATCCGAGCAAGCTCGGACTGCAGCCGCCAGCGGTTCCATCACAAGAGCGAATACTAGAGGAGAGAGGGGGCAGCCTTGTCTCGTCCCATTGGTGATGGCAAACGTGGTGGAGGAAAAACCTCCAGCCTTCACATAGGCACACGGGGAGGAGTATAGGGCCAGTATCCCAGAACGGATATCACCCTGGAAACCAAACTTGTCTAGGACGGCTGCCAGGTATCCCCAGTGCACTCGGTCAAAAGCTTTTTCTGCATCAAGGGACAAGAGTACACTGGGGGTCCCTCTCTGCTCCAAAACCTCCAGGAGGTTAATCACCCTCCGAGTCGCATCTCTCGCCTGCCAATCAGGGATAAAGCCAACCTGATCCAAGGCGATCAGGGAGGTAACAACGGTCTTAAGACGGTCCGCCAGCAGCTTAGCGTAAAGTTTGATGTCGCAGTTGAGCAATGATATCGGGTGGTAACTGCCTGGGAGAGTCGGGGGCTTATCCGGCTTAGGAATGGTCGAGATAGCCGCCATCAGACCCTCCGGCCTGACTCGTCCCTCTCGTTGCCAGAACCGAAACAGTTCAAGGAGATGAGGTGCCAGTAAGGGGGCAAAGGATGAATAATAGATATAAGAGAAACCATCCGGACCGGGTGCTGAGTGTTTCTTGGAGGAACGAATCACTCCAAGGACTTCCTCAAGGGAAATCGGGCTGTTCAAAAATGCCAATTGGTCAGCATTCAGGGCCGAAAGGTTAAGTTTTGAAAGGAAAGTAGAGATAGTATCGGCAGAAGGTTGGGGAGTGGAGGTCGAATTACAGAGGTTGTATAGTTCGCCGTAATAGTTCCTAAATTGCTCAGCGATCTGTATAGGGTTATGAATCTGGGTGCCGGTATTGGAATTCAAGGAAGTGATCCTAGAACGTATTTCCAATTTCTTGACCCTGCGTGCCAGCAAGGCCCCAGCCCTGTCACCCATGCCATAATACGTAGATCTGACCTTCTTTAACTGGTGTTCCACTCGGGACAACAGGAGGGTTCGAAGGCGACCACGCGCCAACGAGAGAGCCGACAGAGTTGCGGGATCAGCATTAGCTAAGTATGCTTTCTCTAGAGATTTCACTTCCATTAACAGGAGATTCAGGTTAGCATTCAGCAGTTTTTTAGAATGAGCCGCCAACTTTAAACAGTGCCCACGAATGACCGCTTTATGGGCAAACCACAAACCCTCTGGAGCAATATCTGGTGTTGCATTTAAAAGGAAATATTCCTTTATTTGAGAGGTCAAAAGTTCCTGATTTTTCGGGGACGTCAGTAGGTAGTCGTTGAGTCTCCATGGGGTCTTAGGAGAGCGTAGAGTGGAGTCAGACAGTATGAGAGAGACAGGGCGTGGTCAGACCAGGTAATGACGTCAATATCTGCTTGTAAGCACAGGGGGAGGAGCGAGTCATTGACCAGGATATAATCTATTTGGCTAAATGACTTGTGTCTGGGGGAGAAAAAAGTATAGTCCCGTTCGTTGTCATGTAGGTAGCGCCATACATCATGAAGGCCAGCCGCGGACACCAGGGGTGCCAGGTCCGTTCGGAATGCAGTGGGGGTAGAGCAGTCAAGTTTCTTGAACAGAGGAGCGTTGAGGTCTCCTGCAACTACTTTATGACCCTCCATAGAGGGGGTGACATCCTCAAGTAATTTCTTAAGATATTTATATTGGCCTCTGTTGGGAAAATACACTACCAATAGGGAGAACAACGCTCCATTTAATTTAGATTTCACACATTCTGAACATGAATATGGCTTCTCTCATATATGAATTCTCTCATGTGTAACAAGATGTGATTTCTGTGTAAAACATTTCCCACATTCTGCACATGAATATGGCTTCTCTCCTGTATGAATTCTCTCATGTGCAACAAGATGTGATTTACAAGTAAAACATTTCCCACATTCTGAACATGAATATGGGTTCTCTCCTGTGTGAATTCTCTCATGTGTCAGAAGATGGGATTTACAAGTAAAACATTTCCCACATTCTGCACATGAATATGGCTTCTCCCCTGTGTGAATTCTCTCATGACTACCAAGATATGATTTATGGCTAAAACATTTCCCACATTCTGCACATGAATATGGCTTCACCCCTGTGTGAATTTTCTCATGACTACCAAGATATGATTTACGGCTAAAACATTTCCCACATTCTGCACATGAATATGGCTTCTCTCCTGTGTGAGTTCTCTCATGTCTAGTAAGATGTGATTTCTTAGTAAAACATTTCCCACATTCTGAACATGAATATGGCTTCTCTCCTGTGTGAATTCTCTCATGTGTAACAAGATGTGATTTGATAGTAAAACATTTCACACACTCTGAACATGAATATGGCTTCTCCCCTGTATGAATTCTCTCGTGTCTAATAAGATGTGATTTCTTAGTAAAACATTTTTCACATTCTGAACATGAATTTGGCGTCTTCCTTCTTCCTCTTTTTTCTTCAGCATTTCTTCTGTGACTTTTATTTTGTTTAACATTCTGAGATGATTTTGGAGAGAATTCTTCAGTAAAATCATCAGATGACAGATTTTTGCTGTGATCGGCTGGGGGTATATCGGAGATATCGTCATGCTGTTCTTGTGTATCTTGTGTGATATTACCACCATCTGCTATAAATTCTGAAGCAATCAGATGTCCTGCAGAGCTCCAGGTACAGTCATCTGCCAAGAATACACCTGATATTAATGAATAATGTAACATGAAATATTATATATATACCTAAATATAACATTAAAAATCACACACAAACTGCAAGATACATAATAATATAGTTTTGCTATCTGGTTACTTGGAACAAAGATTGCATACACAATCAATTCTACTAATGTTCATTCCAGATCACTGCTCAGTGCAGTATCCTGATACCATTCTACCACTGCTGAGTGATATAGTTGTGGTGTCCTGGTATCATTCTCCTACTGCTGAGTGATATAGTTGTGGTGTCCTGGTATCATTCTACTACTGCTGAGTGATATAGTTGTGGTGTCCTGGTACCATTCTACTACTGCTGAGTGATATAGTTGTGATGTCCTGGTACCATTCTACTACTGCTGAGTGATATAGTTGTGGTGTCCTGGTACCATTCTACTACTGTTTAGTGAGTTAGGAGATGTATAATGCATTGTATGTGCGGACACTGACCACTGATAAATGTGCATTGTGCTGTGTACTGTGCTGCCATCTACTGGCTGATGTGCGAGCATGAACATTAGATATTCATCTCCTCAGCCCGAATATAATGATGCCCAATATGGGATGGAAAACCTCTGTTTGGGCACACGGCAGGGCTCGAAAATGAAAGAATGACGATTTGGAGCTCAGATATTGATGGAAAGGTCTGCGGGTGTCATGTCGTGTTTGGAGAGCCCTAGATGTAAGAGAATTCCATTGCTTAGGTACAAGTGACGGCATTTTGGAAAGTAGACCCCCGCTCCCCAAAGAATTTATTTAGATGTATGGTGAGCCCCTTGAATCCACAGGAGCGTCACAGAATTTTACAACATAGAAATTTGAAAATTAAAAATCATGTAATTACTTCCCGGTAATGTGTTTCCTCGGAGTCCATGACAGCACCCAGAACGAGAGAGGGATCCGCCCTCCAAGGACAGGGAACCATCAGGCTTTAAAAGGGGCGGCTCCTCTCCTCATGTCAGGTGGTTACAGAGTCTGAAATACAGACCTCCAGAATATCGTTAGTCCACCATGACCCTGAACACCACGTGTAACACAAAAACACCAAGAGGAGAAGAAGAAAAAAGTGACGAACCCTCAACAATGGGAGGGAATATGAGGGTGCTGTCATGGACTCTGAGAAAACACATTACCAGTAAGTAATTACGTGTTTATCGGTCGTCCATGACAGCACCCAGAACAAGAGAATTACAGAGAAACGTAATATAGGGAGCGACCACGGCCTGTAGTACCCTACTACCAAAGTGATATCAGCACCAGAGAGATCTAATCTATAGTGCTGGCAGAATGTAGAAGGGGAAGACCAAGTCGCTGCTCTACAGATCTGATCAATAGATACCCCTGACCTCTCAGCCCAGGACGCAGCCACCGCTCTCGTGGAGTGAGCCTTCAGGGTCTTCTCCACTGTCTTGCCGCTTGCAGAGTAGGCCATGCTAATAGCGTCCCTAACCCATCGAGCTAAGGTGGCTTTGGAGGCCCTGTGACCTTTCATCTGGCCCTGAAAACAAACAAACAGGGACCTATCCTTCCTGCAAGGACTCGTGGCCTCTAAGTATCTTTCTAAACACCATTTAACATCCAGGGAGTGCAATTTTTGTTGTTTGTCATTTTTGGGATTACTGCAAATAGTGGGCAATACAATCTCCTGCGACCGGTGAAAGGTGGAAACCACCTTAGGAAGGTAAGCAGGGTCAGGGCGTAAAACTACTCTATCGTCACAAAACAAAGTAAAAGGGGGGTCAGCGGAGAGGGCCTGAATGTCCCCAATCCGTCGGGCCGACATCAGTGCTAACAATAGGACGATTTTAAGGGAAAGGACTATAATAGACACATCTGACAGGGGCTCAAATGGGGAAGGGGGGGGGCTGTCAACACTGAGTACAAGATTGAGATCGCAAGGGGCTGAACTAATGGCCTTAACTGGGGCAGACCTGGTGCAGGCTTTGATGAACCGAGAAACCCAAGGGTCCCCTGCTAGGTTAAAATTATACAAAGCTCCAAGGGCCAAAACCTGGACCTTAAGAGTGTTCACCGAGAGTCCCATCTCCACCCCTTTTTGTAGAAAAGCTAAAATTAAGTTAATAGGAGCAGCCCCCTCCGCATCTTCTCCTGTGACGGACAGGAATTCTGCCTAAGTTCTATGGTAAATACGGGAAGTCACAGGTTTCCTAGATTTCAGCAGAGTGTCTGAGACTGCGGCTGTGAACCCCTTATTCCTCAAAATCCGCCTTTCAAGTCCCAGGCAGTCAGGTGTAATCGGTCCACCTGTGGGTGATGAACCGGCCCCTGGGAGAGGACGTCTGGAAGATCCGGAAACATCCAAGGATCGGATACTGACATATGTTGGAACCAGAAGAACCACGGCCTTCTCAGCCCCCTTCTGGCCATCAATATCACTCTTGCCTGATCCTCTCGAATTTTGCGGAGGACTGTCGGTATTAAGACCACAGAGGAAGAGGCATCATAGTCTAGCCTGAAATTCCAGAGGATCAGGAGTGCATCTGTGGCACCCTGCCATTACAGGAAGCCACAGATCCACCTAAAACATGGATGGATTTCCACAGTAGGTACTCACATACACCTAACACCTTCCACCCCAGACCTGTAGGGGGAGCTCCACTTGCTGACTTAAAGGGATCCTGTCCCCTACAAAACGCCTCCTAAGCTATCAAAACATGTCCCTGCAGCATCCCTTCACTAATCTCACACTCCTTTTGTCTCCTAAAAGCATCCTGTGAAAGTGGATAAAAACATTTTAACCCCTTAGTGACGAAGAAATTTGTCATTTTTCATTTTCGTTTTTTCGCTCCTCGGCTTCCAAGAGCCATAACTTTTTTATTTTTCTGTCGACACATACATATGAGGCTTGTTTTTTGCGGGCCGAGTTGTACTTTCAGATGCAATAATTTGTTTTACCATATAGTGTACAGGGAAATTGCTAAAAAATTCTAAATGCATTGAAATTGCAAAAAAAGTGCAATAAGACGTCATTTTTTGGGTTTTGTAGTCGCCGTGTTCACCATATGGTAAAACCGACGTGACCGTGTGATGCCTCGGGTCAGTACGAGTTTGTAGATACCAAACATGTATACCTTTATTGGTATCTAGGTGGTGGAAAAAAATTCAAAAGCATGAAAAAAAAAAAACCATTGCACTTTTTGCGCCATGTTCTGCGACCCGTAGCGTCCTCATTTTTCAGGATCTGGGGCTGGGTGACGGCTTATTTTTTGCGTCTCGAGCTGATGTTTTTAATGATACCATACTTGGGTGGATGCGCTGTTTTGATCGCCCGTTATTGCATTTTTTAGCATTGTTGCAATGACCAAAAAAACGTAATTTTGGCGTTTGAACCATTTTTTGCGCTACGCAGTTTACGGATCTCATTATTTGATTTTTTATATTGATAGATCGGGCGATTCTTAACGCGGGGATACCAAATATGTGTATTTTTTTTTTTATATACTTTTATTGTGGATGGGAGAAAAGGGGGCTGATTTGAACTTTTATGGTTTTTTTTCAACTTTGTAAAAACTTTATTTGATTATTGATTCTTACTTTTACACAGCCCCTGTGAAAGGCATGCAGCTGCACAGTCCGATCGCTTCTTCTGACAGATACAGAGGAGCTGCAGCTCCTCTGTATCTCTCAGAATCGCGGACCTGTTGTGGTTGGCAGCCCCTGCCAACCACAACCAGGAAATGCTCAGTGACAGGCTCCGGGTTCAAGCCAGGACCCCGGCCTGTCACGCCAGCATGGGAGATCTCGCAATATTATCGCGAGATCTCCCCTGGAGCCCGGTATCCGCGCGCCGCCCGCTCCGGCTCCCTTAGATCCCGCTCTCAGAGATTGAGGGCGGGATCTAAGGGGTTAACAGCACCGATCGGATGGCGGGACCGATTGGTGCTGTTACTCCCACATCTCAGCTAGTGAGATCAGCTGAGATGTGGGAGGTTTGAAGTGAGCTCCACGCCGGAGCTCACTTCAAACACCGGGTAATGACAGCCGACGTCTAGAGACGTACGGCTGTCGTTAAGAGGTTAATACTCACTCATTAGGCATTATAATTAGCAGGGGCTATATTCTTTAGCCCCTAGGGTGTGTTGTTTTGCAGTCTGAATGATCCACCCTCTCTCTGTGCTGCTGGGATGTGGAGCTGAAGGCAGGACTAATGATTTGCATTATGTGAGTGATAGAGAGGGGGGAGGGCAGAGCCTGCACAAGCAGAGCACACAGACAGAGAGAGGGTGGATCCTGGAGCCTGCAAAACAGCCCGCCCTGGTGACTAAAGAATATAGCCCCTGCTAATTATAATCACTAATGAGGAAGTATTAAAACGTTTTTATGCACTTTCACAGGATGCTTTTAGGAGACAAAAGGAGTGTGAGATTAGTGATAGGATGCTGCAGGGACATGTTTTCGTAGCTTAGGAGGCGTTCTGGAGGTAACAGGATCCCTTTAAGCAAGATCTCCTATAAATACCGGTGCTGGGGGCACAGTTAGTCATAGTGTGCAGTCGCTAGGAGAACTGTGAAGACGTCCTGGTATGTCGGAGCCGTGCTAGGCCCGAGCTAGTTGACTGGTAGCAAGCCTAGCCGCTGTGAGGGCCCTAAGAGTGAGGTTGAGGGCAAGGCAGAAGTAACCGCAGACTGGGGGCAGAGGAGCCATACCGGCTCACCCCAGAAAGCAACCCGGACACCAGAGTCCAAGTCTGCAGGAGAGCACCTAGCCCAGCAGAAACATCGGTTCACAGAGGAGACTCCAGTCTCCAGGACACCTGTACAGCAACCAAGAAGGGAGCCAGGCACCGCAGGAGAAGTGATAGCGGTAGTCCACACAGAGGTTTCCCACCACACAACGCAGGTGACTGAGACACAGAGGAAGCCAGGCCTAGTTTTACATAGGTGAGAAGCTTCACCAAGGAAAAAGTGACAAGGAGGCCTTATACCCACTCACTGTGGAGACCCAGAAGTGTTTCCCGACCACCGGAGTGTACCCTGGACAGTATCTTCAATATCACCAGTAAAGGTACAGAAACAACCCTCAGTGTCGGTCTCTTCAACCCTGACCTTGTCCAGCCCAGAGACTGTAGCAGCAGCCCGGATGTCTAGCCACCTCCATGTGCAAGTCCCTGTCACCTCATCACAACCCCAGGGACCTGCTCTGCCTGTGGGGAGCTACACCATCCAGATGCCCATCAGCGCTGGTGCCATCACCAGAAACCACAGGTGGCGTCACAAGACATTTAATAATAATAAAAATAATAATAATAATAAATCTTTATTTACATAGCGCCAACATATTCTGCAGCGCTTTACAATACAGTGGGTAGTAGACAAAAATACACAGTGTAAAACAGTAAGAAAACACACAATATAATACAGTAATTCAAGTAGAGAAAGAAAATAGCACAATAATCGGAAACAATACAATAAGCATAAAATCAATGTAAAAAATACAATACAATAGATAAAACAAAAGATAAGGGTGACCCTGCTCAAGAGCTTACAATCTACAATGAGATGGGGGTTACACAAAGTGCAGGGGCTTATTACACTGATGGTCCAGGCATCGTGAGGAAATGGGGGATAGAAGTAAAGTTACATGAATGGTCACCAGACAATCTGTGTAGACCTTTTGGGTTTGGTGGAGTTTGAAGAAAAGTTATGTCTAGAGAGATAGTGAATGGGCTATATACAGCACAGAGGACTTCTATTAAGGAGCATGATAGGCTGCCTTGAAAAGATGTGTTTTTAGTTAGCGCCTGAAGCAATGCAAGTTGTGGATAGTCCTGATTTCTTGGGGTAGAGCATTCCAGAGAATTGGTGCAGCTCAGGAGAAGTCTTGGAGCCGGGAGTGGGAGGATAGGATTAGTGCAGATGTTAGTCGAAGGTCATTTGCAGAATGTAGAGAACGGGTGGGGTGATAGACAGAGATGAGGGAGGAGATGTAGGGGGGCGCTGCACTGTGAAGAGGACGGGGTGATAGACGGAGGAGGTGTAGGGGGTGCTGCATGTGAAGAAGTGGGTGATAGACAGAGATGAGGGAGGAGATGTAGGGGGGTGCTGCACTGTGAAGAGAACGGGTGGGGTGATAGACAGAGATGAGGGAGGAGATGAGGGGGGTGCTGCACTGTGAAGAGAACGGGTGGGGTGATAGACAGAGATGGGGGAGGATCAGGGGTGTGCATGTGAGAAAACGGTGGGTGATAGACGAGTGAGGAGGGGGGGGGCGCTGCATTGTGAAGAGCTTTTTGGGTGAGAACAAGCAATTTGAATTTGATCCTGTATTGTACGGGCAGCCAATGCAATGACTGGCACAGAGCGGAGGCATCTGAGTAACGATTGGCCAGGTAGGTGATCCTGGCTGCTGCATTAAGGATGGACTGGAGAGGAGAAAGTCTGGTGAGGGGGAGACCAATTAACAGAGAATTGTAATAATCAAGGCGGGAATGGAATAGGGCCATGGTAAGGGTTTTAGTTCTTTCCATGGTGAGAAAGGGGCAGACTCTAGAGATGTTCTTCAGTTGTAAGCGACTAGAGCGGATGAGAGACTGTATATAGGAGGTGAAGGAGAGATCGGTGTCAAACATAACACCCAGACAGCGAGCCTGCTGCCTAGGAGTTATCATGGTACTGCACACCGAGAGGGAGATGTCAGATTTAGGGAGGTTAGTGGAGGGTGGGAGCAGAAGTTCAGTTTTGGAAAGGTTTAGTTTCAAATAGAGAGCCGACATGATATTGTAAACTGCGGGTAGACAGTCATTGGTGTTCTTTAATACCGCAGGGCTAAGGTCAGGGGCTGAAGTGTATAGTTGTGTGTTGTCAGCATAAAGATGGTACTGGAAGCCAAATCTGCTGATGGTCTGTCCAATCAGGGCTGTGTAGAGAGAGAAGAGAAGAGGGCCATGGACTGAACCCTGAGGGACCCCAATAGTGAGAGGAAGATGGGGGGGGGGGGAGGGTGAAGTGGAGCCAGCAAATGATACACTGAAAGAACGGTCAGAACAATAGGAAGAGAACCAGGAGAGAGCCGTGTCCTTGATGCCAATGGAGTGCAACATAGAGAGGTAATCAACAGTGTCAAAAGCTGCAGAGAGATCAAGAAGAATAAGCAGAGAGTGGTCACCATTACGTTTTGCCGTCAGTAGGTTATTGGTCACTTTGATGAGGGCAGTTTCTGTAGAGTGAAGGGGGCGGAAGCCAGACTGTAATGGATCTAGAAGAGAGTGAACGGAGAGGTAACGGGTGAGGCAGAAGACCAGGTGCTCCAGGAGTTTAGAGATGAAGGGAAAATTGGAGACTGGTCTGTAGTTATTTGATGCAGGATGGGTCGAGAGACGTTTTCTTTAATAATGGAGTAATGATTGAGTGTTTGAAGGAGGAGGGGGAAGATGCCAGAAGAGAGGGAGAGGTTGAAGATTTTGGTTAGGTGAGTGGTGACGAGCGGACAGAGAGACTGGAGTAGGTGTGAAGGAAAGGGGTCAGTGTTGCATGTAGTGGGACAAAGAAGAAGAGAAGAGCCTGGAGACTTCTTCTGTGACTGGGTCAAATGTGGAGAGTGAGCTGGAGGAGATGTGGGGAAGAATGGGAGTGTCAGCGCTTGGAGGCTGGGAGCTGATTTCCTGGCGGATGTTGCCTATTTTCTCCATAAAGTAAGAGACCAGATCATCAGCACAGAGGTCAGTGATGGGGGCAGATCATCAGCACAGAGGTCAGTGATGGGGGCAGATCATCAGCACAGAGGTCAGTGATGGGGCAGATCATCAGCACAGAGGTCAGTGATAGGGGCAGATCATCAGCACAGAGGTCAGTGATGGGGGCAGATCATCAGCACAGAGGTCAGTGATGGGGGCAGATCATCAGCACAGAGGTCAGTGATGGGGGCAGATCATCAGCACAGAGGTCAGTGATGGGGCAGATCATCAGCACAGAGGTCAGTGATGGGGCAGATCATCAGCACAGAGGTCAGTGATGGGGGCAGATCATCAGCACAGAGGTCAGTGATGGGGGCAGATCATCAGCACAGAGGTCAGTGATGGGGGCAGATCATCAGCACAGAGGTCAGTGATGGGGGCAGATCATCAGCACAGAGGTCAGTGATGGGGGCCTGCACATTTATCCCTTTTACCCCTAATTTTTTAAAGCTGACCACCGGGGCTACAGGTCCGGGCGGGCCACCAGTGACATCCCCCTTTTACAATAAAGCCCGGGTACCGAGTTCCCATAGGCCCCTGGTTGAAACACATCTACCGCCACTGGATGATCCCTGGGATCCAGGGAGTAAAACCGATCCACTTGTCGGTTCCCCCGTGTTGCAAACAAATCTATGGAGGGGGCTCTCCACATGTCCGTGATCTGGTGAAATACTGACTGATTCAGAACCCACTCGCCCTGGTGAAAGTGTACCCGGCTGAGGAAATCCGCTTTGTCATTGTCTTTCCCTCTGATATGTACTACCGATATGGAGGCTAGAAGAGTTTCCGCCAGCAAGAGAATTCGTTCTGCTACCCCCATCAGTGCTTTTGACTTTGTCCCCCCATGGCGGTTGATATAGGCAACTGTCACCCGATTGTTGGACAGGACTTTTGCATGATGACCCTCTAATGCTGGTAGACAACCCGCTATGGCACGTTCCACTGTTACCAACTCTCTCAAGAAAATAGTATGGCATCTGATATGTGTCTGAATGGGTTCAGTTGATTGGGTTTATCCGATCAACAGTATGTAATGGTGGAGTTACAAACTGATATAAGTCATATTATTGAGTGGGGAAAGGGAGAAACATGTGGTTAGTTGTTAAGTGCGGCGGCACAATAAACTTGGCTTGGTGACTGGTAGGATCTCTATATAAACTGCATAGATGACTACTGCTTTACACAGGTCCCTCCCTATGGTGACTCAGTTGCGCACATACGCGCCCAGAGGTGTCTACGCCCTGCGCCTCAGAATGTTCACTGCACATGACGAGCGGCGTTACCAGGGTAACGTCATTGCGTGGCATAGAGGCGTCGGGGGACGTGGACATGTCATGGGGATACGTGGTTGAGACGCAGCTGGACCGGCAGAGTGCCGGGCGGGCTGATGCGGGCACAAACAGGGTATACATGGGACTTGGAAGGGACATAGACACTGTGGCCCTTGAGGAAGGAATACACCGAAACAGCGTTGGGCACAGGGTCGGTGCTGTGGGTCCTTACTGTCCAGCACATGGGTAAGCTTACTCTCTGTAACTTGGATGATTGAGATATAACTACTCAGGTTCCAGTACATGTAAATTGTTTGGGAAAGAATGAACAGGCTGTGGTTTCTGTCTCCCATTTGGGAGGACTGTAGTTAGACCTCTATACCTGATGGTAAAAATTTAATTGTCCCCATTGCTTATTACCATTGTGATTGTGCATTTTAGAGTAACACACATGTTGAGGGTTAGTGTATGGATGAGAACGCACACCTGACATGATAATGTGATTTTTCAGTGTTTTGGATAATTGTAAGGATATCACATCTCCAAACCATTACATTGGCCTTACTTGTACACCCCAGTAAGATCCCCTGTGTGGGATTGACCATCTTTTGTCTTTTTTTCTGAAGATAAATAATCTTTGCAATACAAGAACTCCATTGTGCTTTGCATAATTTAAAGTTAACAGGAGTGTATATATACAGAAATCCTACAGATGAGGGTGAGGTATGCCGTGCATAGTGATTTGGGCCTGCCTCTTGTTTCTATTCTCTCATGTTGGAGGAACTGACTGTCGGAGCCTCTGACCAATCCCCCTGAAGAATCTCCTGATCTACATGGGCTCTCCATCCCGAGGGACTAGCATCTGTCGTGACCACTTTGGAAGCAGGGGACCACCGGGTAACCCCTGTGGACAGTACCACCTTGTTCAAACACCAATGAAGAGATTGGAGGGTAGCTGGTTGTAAGGTCAGTTTGCCCTCTAGATTCTGACCCAGGACTTCTTGGTTTGAGAATGTCCCACTGTAGAGTCCTGGTATGAACCTGGGCCCTAGGTACTCCCGGAATGCACGCTGTGAGAGAGCCCAGTAAGGACATGGCCCGTCTTAAGGCTTAGTTACACACACAGATAATTGTGCAGAGATTGGTCACAGATCTCCGGTTGCAGTGAAATCATGGACACATTGTTACATTTGTTCACGGCCACAAAATGGAACAATGTGTCCATGATTTCACTGCAACCAGAGATCTGTGAACAATCTCTGCACAATTATCTGTGTGTAACTGGGCCTTTACAGTCATGGTTGGAAAATCGATAGCATGTTGAAAAAGGGACTGAATGTTCATAATCTTGTCTGGTGGGAGACGACATTCTTGTATGGTGGAGTCCAATAGGACACAGAGGATAATCTGGGATGTTGATGGAGTCAGTTTGGATTTGTCCATGTTGATGAGCCACCCCAGATTGGTCAACATGCGGAGAACCTGATGGACTTGGGCTGCACAATGTTGGGCTGACGTCCCTGTGATCAAAAAATCATCCAGGTATGGCACAATCAGGACATTCTGCTCCCTGAGGGGAGGCCGAGACTTCTGAGATCATTTTTGTAAAAACCCGAGGAGCGATCGCTATGCCGAACAGCAGGGCACGATACTGGAAGTGAAGGATTTGGGAGTTCATCTGAACCGCCACCCGGAGGTACTGTTGGGACTGAAGACATATAGGAACATGATAATATGCGTCCTTCAAATCTAGGACTACCATGTGGCAACCTGGAAAGAGCATTCTGACTGCAGACCCAATCGACTCTTGAAAGTGGCACCTGCAGGAAATTGTCCAAATTTTTTTAAATTGAGGATCATCCGGAAAGAACCGTCTGGTAATACCCTGTCCCCTCTTCCTGGGTCAGAATCCGTACTAGGACAGCCTTGTCCATGAGACTGCAGATCTCGCTTTCCAGTGCCCGCTGCTCGACCCGCGATGACCTGGGAGGTGACTAGGAATCTGGATGGAGGAAGATGTGGAAACCAGAGTCTCAGACCGGATCTTATGATGTCCAGAATCCACGTGCTGGATGAAATTTGAGCCCAGGCTGGAATGAAGAAAGAGAGTCGTCCTCCCACCTGGGGAAGAGCGTCACTTGGAGGACTTCTTGGAATCAGGGAGGGCCCCTTGAACATGAACCCCCTTCCTCCTTCGGTCACACCAACTAGACTGGTCTTTTTTACGGGGAGTATTTTCTGGAATAACGTCTACTCCGAAAGGGACGCTTAAAAGCAGAAAAGGATAATTCCGGAAATGTCTTCTTTTTATCCCCGGCTTTCTCCAAGAGGTCGTCTAGGGCTGTGCCAAACAAATATTCACCCTCGCAGGGAAGAAGACTCAACTTAGTTTTAGTCTGTAGATCACCCGGCCAATTCTTTAACCACACGCCCTCCTGGCTGCATTGGAGGAAGCTGCGGATCTGGCTGTCAGCATGGTGGAGTCTGCCGCTCCCTGCATATCGGGAACGGAGGCCAGAATTTCCTCTCTAGACACCCTGTTTTTTAGTTGGGAAACTAGTTGGTCCAGCCACACCATCAGGGATTGAGATGCACAGATAGCTGCGAGGCCTGGCCTCAGAGCACCGGCTGAGGACTCCCAAGTATTTTTAAGGAATTGGTCAGCCTTTTTATCAAGGGGATCCTTTAGGGTGCCCATGTCCTCAAATGGTGAGGCATATCTTTTCGACACCTTAGCCACCGCTATGTCTAATTTGGGTGCTTTATCCCATGATGAGCAAGATGCGTCTTCAAAAGGATATTATTTGCACTAAAGAGGACCTGTCACCAACCAGGAATGGTGATCTAATTACAGCACTGAATGCAACATGTCTGCTGCATTCAGGCAAGGGGTCCCCCAGCCCTTGAGCCCCCCTGTACCCTGAGATAATACACTTTAAAAACTTACATTGTGGAATAGGAGGTGGCTTGTGACTGGAGCCAAAGGGCAGTTTCACACCCCCTGTATGTTTAATCTGCCCACCGCCGCCTCCCTGATGCCAATCATTGTCTCCCTCGCCTGCTGCATAGTACACAGAGCTTATTGCAGTGCTGCCCGCTTTGCCCCGCCTTCTGCAGTGACATCACCGCCTTTCCTCGCCCTACTCCATGGTTAATCCCCCGAACATTAAGTCCAATTTAGATGGCTGCAACTTCTCCTCAAGCCCCATGGTGGCTCGGATTGCTTTAACCAAACCGCCCACATCCTCCACTGAAAAACAATGGCGTCTACCGGATTCTTCATCAGAAGAGGAAGCTGAAGAACCTTCACACTCCCCTTCAGATCTATCAGAGTCAACCATGGGCTGGGGTGGAACATTAGAGGCAGATGATTGCTGCTGTCCCTGAGTAAAGGACTTAAAGGCATTCTCCACCTGGGTTGTGATTAAGGTCTGTAAACCTAAACTGAGGTGCAGGAGAGGTTCCGCCTTTTGTATCTCAGAGGTTTCCTGTCTTGGATGGGCGGTCCTCTCTCTCAGGTGGTGCAGTCGTAGCGATGATGGAAAAAAAGAGAATTTTGTTTACGTACCGTAAATTCTTTTTTCTTTAGTCATCAATGGGAGACCCAGACAATGGGGTTTAGGGCTCTGCCCTCCGGAGGTCACACTAGGTACTACAAGTTTGTAGACACCGCCCCCTCCGCTTATAAACCCCTACCGCAGGGAACATCCTCAGTTTGGTCCATAAGCTGCGAGGAGGAATGAAAACCACACCCGAAACCTCGGGAAGAATGCCGTGCACAGACGGTTCAACAACCCGGCAAAAACACTGTCTCAACAGAGAACAGAAACACGTGCAAAACATGCAACGGAACAACTGGGTGGGTGCTGGGTCTCCCATTGATGACTAAAGAAAAAAGAATTTACGGTACGTAAACAAAATTCTCTTTTTTCTAGTCGTCATAATGGGAGACCCAGACAATGGGGATGTCCTAAAGCAATACCCCAGGGCGGGAAGAGTTCCTCAACAAGACGGATAACACATGGTTCCCTTTAAAGGTGGGCAACCGCCGCCTGGAGAACCCGCCTGCCCAAACTCGCATCCGCAGAGGCATGGGCATGCACCATATAGTGCTTAGAAAATGTGTGCAGGCTGGACCAAGTGGCCGCCTGACACACCTGTAGAGCAGACGCTCGATGTCGCAAGGCCCAGGAGGCACCTACAGCTCTGGTAGAGTGAGCCTTCAATCCCACCGGGAGAGGCAAACCAGAGGACCGGTAAGCCTCCTGAATGGGAGTCTTAATCCATCTGGCCAAGGTCGACTTTGAAGCCGCGGCCCCCTTACAGCGACCCGTCGTGAGAACAAATAAGGAATCCGAACTCCTAAAGGAGGCGGTCCTGGACACATAAATGCGTACAGCTCTCACGAGATCCAGAGTATGGAGGTCGCGTTCAACCTGATGAACGGGAGCAGGGCAAAATGATGGGAGAACAATCTCCTGGTTCAGGTGAAAAGTTGAAACCACCTTCGGCAAGAATTCTGGCCGTGGGCGTAACACCACCTTGTCTTGGTGAACCACCAGAAAGGGTGACTTGTATGATAATGCAGCCAATTCTGAGACCCTCCTCAGAGACGTAATCGCCACCAGAAAGACCACTTTCTGTGACAGACGAGCAAGAGAAATGTCTCTTAGTGGCTCAAACGGCGGTTTCTGTAAAGCCGCTAGGACCATGTTAAGGTCCCAAGGGTCCAGAGGTCTCCTGTAGGGTGGAACCACCCGCGACACCCCCTGTAGAAACTGACGGACCTTCGGAAGGAGCGCCAATCGCCTGTCAAACAGCACCGAAAGTGCTGATACTTGACCTTTCAAGGAGCCAAGGGATAATCCCAACTCCAGACCCAACTGTAGGAAAGCCAACAACGTCGGGACGGAAAGGGGCCACGGGGACCGTCCCCCAGAGGTACACCAGGTAAAAAAGATTTTCCACGTTCTGTGGTATATCTTCCTGGAAACGGGCCTCCGAGCCCGATTCATAGTGGCAACCACTGTAGGGGAGAAACCCCTGGATGTCAGCAGCCAGGCCTCAAGAGCCATGCAGTCAATCTGAGGGCCCTGGAATTGAGGTGGAAGAATGGGCCTTGCGCGAGTAGATCTGCGCGTTCTGGAAGAGCCCACCTGTGTCCGCCTGACAGTTGCCACAGGTCCGGATACCAGGACCTCCTGGGCCAATCTGGAGCCACTAGAATGGCTACCCTGCACTCCGACCTGATTTTCCACAGCACCCTGGGAATCAGAGCCAGAGGCGGGAACACATACGGTAGATGGAATCTGGACCAGGTCAAGATTAGGGCATCCGCTCCCAGAGACTGGGGGTCCCATGACCTCGCCATGTATTGCGGCACCTGATGATTCAGCCGTGAGGCCATCAGATCCACGTCCGGAGTGCCCCATCTGCTGCAGATGTCCTGGAAGACGTCTGGATGAAGGGACCACTCTCCGGCGTCCATCCCCTGCCGGCTCAGGTAGTCGGCCTCCCAGTTTTCGACCCCTGGGATGTGAACTGCGGAGATCAGGCAGTTGTTGTCCTCCGTCCAGGATAGGATGCGGTGAACTTCGGCCAGAGCCTCCGCACTCCTGGTTCCTCCTTGATGATTTATATAAGCGACGGCCGTCGCATTGTCGGACTGAACCCGAATGGGTTGTCCTGAGAGGAATTTCTGAAAAGCCAGGAGTGCCAGGTATACCGCCTTGATCTCCAGCACGTTGATCTGCAACGCCGACTCCGACTGAGTCCAGAGGCCTTGGGCCCTGTGGTGTAAGAACACCGCCCCCCAGCCCTTCAGACTGGCGTCGGTGGTCACCACTAACCATGACGGTTTTACGAAGGACCGGCCCCGAGATAAGTGATGCGGCTGTAGCCACCACTGCAGGGAGTCTCTGGTCGGTTGTGAAAGGACCACCAGCCGATTCAGTGAGATCGTCCTTTTGTCCCACCTGCGGAGAATCTCCAGCTGGAGAGGACGGAGGCGAAACTGTGCGAAAGGCACCGCCTCTATTGCCGCCACCATGCGTCCCACCAGCTTCATCAACACCCGAAGGGATGATTGTGGTGACAGGAGGACTGCTTGCACTCCTGATTGGATCGCCATCTGTTTTAGTCGTGGCAGAGACACCAGGGCCGAAGCCGTGTTGAAGTCCATGCCCAGATATGTCAGTGACTGGGTCGGAACTAACGTTGACTTCTGCACATTGAGGAGCCAACCGAACTGTTCCAGAGACCGCATGGTCACATCCAGGCTCTCTTGACAGAGGTGTTCCGATGGCGCCCTGACCAGCAGGTCGTCTAAATAGGGGATGACAGCATGTCCCTGTACGTGCAGGAGAGCCATCATGGAGGCCATCACTTTTGTGAACACCCGCGGTGCCGAGGCCAATCCGAACGGCAGCGCCACAAATTGGAAGTGTTCTTCCCCCACTGCAAATCTCAACCAGCGCTGGTGAGCCGGTGCAATGGGCACGTGAAGGTAAGCGTCTCTGATATCTATGGACGCCAGGAAGTCCCCTTGTGACACAGCCGCGATCACGGAGCGTAGCGACTCCATACGGAACTTCCGAACCAGCACGTGACGGTTGAACAACTTCAGGTCCAGAACCGGGCGGAAGGATCCGTCCTTCTTCGGAACGATAAAGAGGTTGGAGTAAAACCCCCTGAACCTCTCTCCGGAAGGCACCGGAATCACAACTCCGTCCCTGCGGAGACCCTCCAACACCAGGTAAAAAGCCTGAGCCTTTTCTGGTGACGGGACCGACCGATGGAATCGGTGTATGGGTTTTGACGTCAGCTCTATCCTGTAACCTCGCGAGACCACGTCTCGAACCCACTGATCTTGAACGTGAAGTAGCCACTTGTCCTGAAAGCGAGACAAGCGGCCCCCCACCTGTGGGGAGGCAGGAAGGGAGAGCGAGTCATGTTGAGGCGGGTTTGGGGGTGGCAGCCGCTGCCCCCGCCGGCTTCTTTGGACGACTCTTAGAGCGCCACTGAGAAGCGGGCTTGCCCCCTCGGTCCGTACGAGCGGACGGTGCTGATGACTGTGAGCTGGAGCGAAAGGACCACTGTTTTGGGTTCCTTTTCACAGTATACCGTGGCTTAGGCTTATTCTGCGGTATCTTAGACTCAGCAGAATCCTTAATCAGCTTATCCAGCTCGGTTCCAAACAGCCTGTCACCAGCAAATGGAAGATTCTGCAAAATCTTCTTGGACGTGGCATCTGAGTCCCAAAGACGTAGCCACAACAACCTGCGAATCGCAATAGCATTGGCCGAGGCCACAGCTGAGCGAGTGGCAGTTTCCAGAGTCGCCGTCCTGGCGTAATCCGCATAGGCTTTTGCCCTCTCGGTAAGTGCCATGACCTCTGGACTAGACCTTGCCAGGTCAGTGATACCATCCAAGCAGGTAGTAATTGCTTGTAAGGTCCAAACCGCGGCAAAATTAGGGGCAAATGAAGACCCCACAGCCTCATAGGAAGACTTGGCGAGTTGCTCGACCTGTCTATCAGTCGCATCCTTCAGCGAGGAGCTATCAGAGGCAGAGAATAAGGAGCGTGCAGCAATCCTGGTCATAGAAGCGTCCACCTTCGGGGACTGCGACCACTCCTGAATCACCTCCTGGGGAAAGGGGAAGCGATTGTCCTTGGGTTTTCGGACATAACGCCGCCCAGGATGTAACCTGGGAGCTCTAATCACCCTTCCAAAATTAGTGTGGTCCATGAAGGAGCCACTTGGTCTAGCCTCCGGCCGCAGCCATTGATAGACCTCCTTCGGGTGTATCGTCACCTCCTCAGGGGGTGTCACGAGACGTAAGGTCTCGTTGATAGAGGACACCAAATCCTCCACCCCGTCCGGTGGTTCAGACACAGACACAGACCCGAGAGTTGAACCCCCATCATCTTCCTCACCATCAGAGGAACGCTCCTCCTCAGAGAGGACATGGAGCTCGGGTGACTCCTCACGACGAGCCCGCTTAAGGGGTCTCACAGCAGAAGAGGGGGACACCCGGGGTAACTGGAAGGAGTAGCTGGGCTGTCCAGTCTCCTATTAAGTGCCTCCAGGGATTGCGACATGGAGGACAGCTGGGACAACAGAGATTCATTAATCTTATTCTGAGTTTCCCATGGCCCTGAGATCACCTGAACCTCAGGGTACAGCACCGGAGCTGCTGATGCAGTAGTAGCAGTCCGGGCCTCTGGGCGTCCGCAGTTATTGCAGGACCCCTCCACCAGTGTACCATTGCATGTAGCACAAGTAATGGTGGCATCTGCCGCCTTAGCAGCACGCTTCCCAACTGAGGACATCGCCACAGTAGGGGAAAATAAGCCAAAATGCAGACAAAAACCGGTGATCCCGGTGGCTTACCGACCGCAGTAAAGCGGTAGGAGGAAGCGGTGTGTGTGTGTGACCTCCGCTAGCGTTTCCGGTCTCCCCGTAGAGTGCAGACGCACGCTGCCAGTCAGATCCCAGTCTGGGAGAGAGGGGAAAGATGGCCGCCGACAGAGAAACTGTGGGCGGCGCCGAAAGCACGCGGGAAACACACACACACGCCCAGCGATGACGTCACCGCCCGGGCAGCTTCCCTCCTCCAGGCAGCCTCAGCATGAAGGTGCCGGAGCCCGCAGCGCGGGAAATAGTGTGAGATACACCACACACACAGACTGACTGTACAAACACACATACGCAGTCCATAGCCTCAGCCCCTGTGACACACAGGGCGGTCAGCCAGGGTGACCCCAGCACAGGGTACACCGCCAGATCCGCGGACCCGAGGGTAACGCGCGGTCTGAGTGTCAGGACACTATAAAGTGACAGACACTACCCCCAGGCACAAGGGAGACACAGAGTGCCTCAGTGCCGGTCCGGTCTGTAAGCACCATTTAGGGAGGCCTCGGACGGGGGTTCAGCACCAGTCCGGAGTGTAAGCACCATTTAGGGAGGCCTCGGACTGGGCTGGCTCCAGTCCGGTCTGTAAGCACCATTTAGGGAGGCCTCGGACGGAGCGGAGCTGTGCAAGGCCCCATCTCCCACTCTCCAGAGCCCCCCAGAGAGGGATGGAAAGGAGCGTGACAGCGTACCGGGAGAACACAAAGTGTCCAGGCTCTAGGCCCTCCGGTACCTCCACCAGCGTGTGCCACTAAGGGTGAGCGGGGAGGCTGTCACAGGTCCCGACTGGGACCATATTACCTTGTCTTCAGACGCCATCACGTAAGTTTGTGAGAATGCAGTGAAGTGCAAGCAAAGCGTGATCCTCCGAGCACACTAAGTTTAAAACTGAGGATGTTCCCTGCGGTAGGGGTTTATAAGCGGAGGGGGCGGTGTCTACAAACTTGTAGTACCTAGTGTGACCTCCGGAGGGCAGAGCCCTAAACCCCATTGTCTGGGTCTCCCATTATGACGACTAGAAAAACGCTGTCTCCTCCGCAATGGTCTGCTCTATACAAGCCCTACACAGCTTTTTTGCCCAGGCCACCCGGACTGCACACTCGCAGAGCCTACACTGTAAGTTTTTGGATTTAGCTGACGTCTTCCCGGACTTTTGCGGTGTCCAAGGTAAGAAAAAATACAGAACAGAAAGACATTCAGTAAAGTGACATTATCGGAGTTCTCTCACCCATCAGATGTGAAGAGGTAACGGAGCCGGGGAAGGACCCTTGCCCTGCGACAATTCTCCTCTGGCGGCCTCATGGGAGGAATGACTGCTGCTGCGGTGGGACTTCTTCTCTGTCTCCAGTGAAGGGGCCTCCGTTCCACTCATCCTGCTGCTGAACTTCTCCAAGGGCAAGGAAGCGCATGGAGCACTGAGGCACCTCTCCCATTCAAACTTCACGCCCTTACGCTCTCAGTCTCCCAGCCACGTCACCACCGCCCCGGCTCAACCCGGAAGTCCAGGTTCATCAACTGACCGGCCACGTCATTGGGACCGCCCCCTGACGTCAGCGGCGGTTGCCAATCAGCAGGCGCCACCGTGCGTACCGTCATAGGCCCGCCCCTAGAAATCCGGCGTACTCAGCACCCGGCAGGCCAGGCACGTGTGCAGTCCCGGACACCCAGCGGCGCCGTCTTCATCCCGGCGCCGCCGGACGGGAGGCCCCAGCAGCCCGCCAGAGCTTTCTTTCCAAGAGCCGCAGACTCGGTGTCCAGACCAACGGGGCCCGAACCGGCCACCCCACGCCGCACTGCATACCTCTAGGTAAGACCCCCTAGGGCTCCCTGGGATCCAGCCGTATGGTCCTCCATGCAGCCCATCTGAAACCACCGTTCCTGAAGCTCCCCATTCAAGGACCCAACTGACATGGGTAGAGGAACCGCCCCTTTCAAAGCCTGATGGTTCCCTGTCCTCGGAGGGCGGATCCCTCTCGTTATGGGTGCTGTCATAACCGATCGATAAAAAAAAAGATTTTTCTCACAAAAATGTTGTTTTAGTATTAAATATTTTCATGTTGCAGAGCACGATCGCTCCAATCAGAGCTGGAGGGGGTGACGTTGCCTCTCCTGAGCTCCAGCCTATGATCGGTTCCTGTTGTAGCACTTGTCATAGCCGGATTGCAATGTTTCAGGCAATTTCATTGCCTGGAACATTAGACTCACTGTGATTGGCTGTTTATAATTGAACAGCTAATCACAGCGATCATAGTTGGGGGGTGGCACCGCCTCCGACCCCCAGAGGTCAAGCTTCGATCTCCTGCTGCTGAAATTAAAAGGCACCGGACCGCGGATCACCGTTACTGTGACTGCAGTGCCGCATTTTAGACATGATTTTCTTATAAGTCCAAGACTGACCTAAGACGTATGGGTACTACTAAGGTGGTGAAGGGGTTATATGCCTTCAGGTGGGGGGATGGCCAGGGTCTGAGACCCCCCAACTGCTCTATAGTCAGCTGAGAAGTGCAGAGCAGCTTGTGAGGTCGGAGCACAGAACAGGGAACGGGTTACATAGAAGATACAGAATCCAACACATCATTGTACCAAGCGGAGAATAAGTGACTGTAGAGGCCACTACTCACCTGGGCGGTGATCTGTAGGGATCTCCTCTGTCCTCCGCTCATCACCCCTCACATAGGTCTCTGGAGGATTAATATGGGGCAGATCTTCACCCTGAAACAAAGACTGTAAAAGTCACAGACAGATGGAGAAGTCCCATCTGTGATCAGCTGTAATCTGCCATCTCCACCCATCTCATTACACAAGTATAACACATCTAATAGTGGGGGAGAAAACAAGACTGAGACAAGATCTTCACAGCCGTCTACACATCATAGGGAGATCTCATCACACCTTCTCTCCATCTACCTGATCATCCGGAGGAACATAGGGATCTTCTGGATTACAGTCCTGTGGGAGAAGAGGACGGGGACATCTCTCTGGTGTTGTCCTCTTACTGGATAGACCTGGAGGAGACACATACAGGACTGAATTCATTCTTTACATACAGATCATTATAGGCCGTGTGTATTTAGTCCTATTACCTGCTGATGTGAGGGGATCCTTCATCATGACCATGTCCTTGTACAGATCTCTGTGTCCTTCTAAATACTCCCACTCCTCCATGGAGAAATAGACGGAGACGTCCCGACACCTTATAGAAACCTGACACATACAATGATAGCGCGGTCATCATTCCCCCATCACTTCATAGCGTTACTGTATAATGTCCCAGCAGCAGCAGCATTCCCAGCAGTGTCACCTCTCCAGTCAGCAGCTCCAATCATCTCGTAGGTGAGTTCTAGGATCTTCTGCTTATTGATGTCCTCATGTATCAGGGGGTGAGGTGGGGTCCCCGTGATTGGGCTCAGGACTCTTCCCTCACACACGGGGTCTGGACAGCGCCCTCTAGAGGTCTTCACCACTGTGTAATCCTGGTTATGGAGAGAAACATTAATATATCTCACTCCAGACATTTCCAGAGTCCTCATGTGGCACCATTGTGGGGGATTGCCACAGGATCCACCGATGCAAGGAGGGAATTACACCTTGGTTCGCACAGCCCATCACACCTTCCACCCCAGACCTGAAGGGGGAGCTCTACTGGCTGCCTTAACCTAGATCTCCTTTAAAACCAGGAGACCTGGTTATTTCTCTGGACTGTACCTGTTACCCTGTCACCAGTAAAAGGTACCGAAACAACAATCCCTGTGTGTGTGTGTCTGCTTAACCACCGCAATTCACCGCCTTGTCTGCACAGACTTTACTACGACTCCCCTCATCCGTCCCCGCTGCCCTAAAGTAAAGCTCCACCTGTGGGGAGCTGTACCACACTCTGCTGCACCCACCATCACCTCAGCGGCCGGCTGCAGCGCTGGTATACCCGTTACCAGGTACCATAGGTGGCGTCACGTTAACAATCCTCTTATCCTCCACCGTTCCCCGCCATTGAGGGTCCAGGGCACGGGACCGGGGATCGACCAGCCGTGATCCCCCACCGAAGCCGCCGTCAGCCCCGGTCCCCGAGTAACCCCCTACCCTGCCGACCGCCTCAATCCCCTCTCCAGTTCTGTCCATAGTAAGAATGATGTGATGTGACATCTCTCACCTCTCCAGTAACAAGGAAGAGGATCTCTAGGGTGAGGGGTAAGATCCTCTCCGCCATTTTGTCCCTGCCCAGATCCATCCTTGATGGTCAATCAGGAGAATTCTCTTATACAGAAGATCTGGGAGGATCCGAGATTGTAGAGACCTGAATGGGGGAAGAGACGATGGAACATCAGAGAGATCCTGGGGAATAAAGAGAATTTTGTTTACGTACCGTAAATTCTTTTTTCTTTAGTCATCAATGGGAGACCCAGACAATGGGGTTTAGGGCTCTGCCCTCCGGAGGTCACACTAGGTACTACAAGTTTGTAGACACCGCCTCCTCCGCTTATAAACCCCTACCGCAGGGAACATCCTCAGTTTGGTCCATAAGCTGCGAGGAAGAAATAAACCACACCCGAAACATCGGGAAGAATGCCGTGCACAGACGGGTCAACATCCCGGCAAACACTGTCTCAACAGAGAACAGAGAACACGTGCGAAACATGCAACGGAACATATGGGTGGGTGCTGGGTCTCCCATTGATGACTAAAGAAAAAAGAATTTACGGTACGTAAACAAAATTCTCTTTTTTCTGGTCGTCATAATGGGAGACCCAGACAATGGGGATGTCCTAAAGCAATACCCCAGGGCGGGAAGAGTTCCTCAACAAGACGGATAACACATGGTTCCCTTTAAAGGTGGGCAACCGCCGCCTGGAGAACCCGCCTGCCCAAACTCGCATCCGCAGAGGCATGGGCATGCACCATATAGTGCTTAGAAAATGTGTGCAGGCTGGACCAAGTGGCTGCCTGACACACTTGTAGAGCAGACGCTCGATGTCGCAAGGCCCAGGAGGCACCAACAGCTCTGGTAGAGTGCGCCTTCAATCCCACCGGGAGAGGCAAACCAGAGGACCGGTAAGCCTCCTGAATGGGAGTCTTAATCCATCTGGCCAAGGTCGACTTCGAAGCCGCGGCCCCCTTACAGCGACCCGTCGTGAGAATAAATAAGGAATCCGAATTCCTAAAGGAAGCGGTCCTGGACACATAAATGCGTACAGCTCTCACGAGATCCAGAGTATGGAGATCGCGTTCAATCTGATGAACGGGAGCGGGGCAAAATGATGGGAGAACAATCTCCTGGTTCAGGTGAAAAGTTGAAACCACTTTCGGCAAGAATTCTGGCCGTGGGCGCAACACCACCTTGTCTTGGTGAACCACCAGAAAGGGTGACTTGCACGATAGTGCAGCCAATTCTGAGACCCTCCTCAGAGACGTAATCGCCACCAGAAAGACCAGTTCTGTGACAGACGAGAAGGAGAAACGTCTCGTAGAGGCTCAAACAGCGGTTTCTGTAATGCCGCTAGGACCAAGTTAAGGTCCCAGGGATCCAGAGGTCTCCTGTAGGGTGGAACCACCCGAGACACCCCCTGCAGAAATTGACGGACCTTCGGGAGAAGCGCCAATCGCCTGTCAAACAGCACCGAAAGGGCTGATACCTGACCCTTCAAAGAGCCAAGGGATAATCCCAACTCCAGACCCGACTGTAAGAAGGCCAACAACGTCGGGACGGAAAGGGGCCACGGAGACCGTCCACCAGAGGCACACCAGGTAAAAAAGATTTTCCACGTTCTGTGGTATATCTTCCTGGAAACGGGCCTCCTAGCCCGATTCATAGTGGCAACCACTGTCGGGGAGAAACCCCTAGACGTCAGCAGCCAGGCCTCAAGAGCCATGCAGTCAATCTGAGGGCCCTGGAATTGCGGTGGAAGAATGGGCCTTGCGCGAGTAAATCTGCGCGTTCTGGAAGAGCCCACCTGTGTCCGCCTGACAGTTGCCACAGGTCCGGATACCAGGACCTCCTGGGCCAATCTGGAGCCACTAGAATGGCTACCCTGCACTCCGACCTGATTTTCCACAGCACCCTGGGAATCAGAGCCAGAGGCGGGAACACATACGGCAGATGGAATCTGGACCAGGTCAAGATTAGGACGTCCGCTCCCAGAGACTGGGGGTCCCAGGACCTCGCCATGTATTGAGGCACCTGATGATTCAGCCGTGAGGCCATCAGATCCACGTCCGGAGTGCCCCATCTGCTGCAGACTTCTCTGAAGACATCCGGATGAAGAGACCACTCTCCGGCGTCCATCCCCTGCCGACTCAGATAGTCGGCCTCCCAGTTTTCGACCCCTGGGATGTGAACTGCGGAGATCAGGCAGTTGTTGTCCTCCGCCCAGGATAGGATGCGGTGAACTTCGGCCAGAGCCTCCGCACTCCTGGTTCCTCCTTGATGATTTATATAAGCGACAGCCGTCGCATTGTCGGACTGAACCCGAATGGGTTGTCCTGAGAGGAATCTCTGAAAAGCCAGGAGTGCCAGGTATACCGCCTTGATCTCCAGCACGTTGATCTGCAACGCCGACTCCGACTGAGTCCAGAGGCCTTGGGCCCTGTGGTGTAAGAACACCGCCCCCCAGCCCTTCAGACTGGCGTCGGTGGTCACCACTAACCAGGACGGTTTTAGAAAGGACCGGCCCCGAGACAAGTGATGTGGCTGTAGCCACCACTGCAGGGAATCTCTGGTCGGTTGTGAAAGGGTCACCAGCCGATTCAGCGAGATCGTCCTCTTGTCCCACCTGCGGAGAATCTCCAGCTGTAGAGGACGGAGGCGAAATTGTGCAAAAGGCACCGCCTCTATTGCCGCCACCATGCGTCCCACCAGCTTCATCAACACCCGTAGGGATGATTGTGGTGACAGGAGGACTGCTTGCACTCCTGATTGGATCGCCATCTGTTTGAGTCGTGGCAGAGACACCAGGGCCGAGGCCGTGTTGAAGTCCATGCCCAAATATGTCAAAGACTGGGTCGGAACTAACGTTGACTTCTGAATATTGAGGAGCCAACCGAACTGTTCCAGAGACCGCATGGTCACATCCAGGCTCTCTTGACAGAGGTGTTCCGATGGCGCCCTGACCAGCAGGTCGTCTAAATAGGGGATGACGGCATGTCCCTGCACATGCAGGAGAGCCATCATGGAGGCCATCACTTTTGTGAACACCCGCGGTGCCGAGGCCAACCCGAATGGCAGCGCCACAAATTGGAAGTGTTCCTCCCCCACTGCAAATCTCAACCAGCGCTGGTGAGCCGGTGCAATGGGCACGTGAAGGTAAGCGTCTCTGATATCTATGGACGCTAGGAAGTCCCCCTGTGACACAGCTGCGATCACGGAGCGCAGGGATTCCATACGGAACTTCCGAACCAGCACGTGACGGTTGAACAACTTTAGGTCCAAAACCGGGCGGAAAGATCCGTCCTTCTTCGGGACGATAAAGAGGTTGGAGTAGAATCCCCTGAACCTCTCTCCGGAAGGCACCGGAACCACCACTCCGTCTCTGCGGAGACCCTCCAACACCAGGTAAAAAGCCTGAGCCTTTTCTGGTGATGGAACCGACCGATGGAATCGGTGTATGGGTTTTGACGTCAGCTCTATCCTGTAACCTCGCGAGACCACGTCTCGAACCCACTGATCTTGAATGTGAAGTAGCCACTTGTCCTGAAAGCGAGACAAGCGGCCCCCCACCTGTGGGGAGGCAGGAAGGCAGAGCGAGTCATGTGGAGGCGGGTTTGGGGGTGGCAGCCGCTGCCCCCGCCGGCTTCTTTGGACGACTCTTAGAGCGCCACTGAGAAGCGGGCTTGCCCCCTCGGTCCGTACGAGCGGACGATGCTGATGACTGCGAGCTGGAACGAAAGGACCACTGCTTTGGGTTCCTTTTCACAGTATACCGTGGCTTAGGCTTATTCTGCGGTATCTTAGACTCAGCAGAATCCTTTATCAGCTTGTCCAGTTCAGTGCCAAACAGCCTGTCACCAGCAAAGGGAAGATTCTGCAAAATCTTCTTAGATGTGGCATCTGAGTCCCAGAGACGCAGCCACAACAACCTGCGAATCGCAATAGCATTGGCCGAGGCCACAGCTGAGCGAGTGGCAGTTTCCAGAGTCGCCGTCCTGGCGTAGTCCGCATAGGCTTTTGCCCTCTCGGTAAGCGCCATGACCTCTGGACTGGACCTTGCCAGGTCAGTGATACCATCCAAGCAAGTAGTAATTGCTTGTAAGGTCCAAACCGCGGCAAAATTAGGGGCAAATGAAGACCCCACAGCCTCATAGGAAGACTTGGCGAGTTGCTCGACCTGTCTATCAGTCGCATCCTTCAGCGAGGAGCTATCAGAGGCAGAGAATAAGGAGCGTGCAGCAATCCTGGTCATGGAAGCGTCCACCTTCGGGGACTGCGACCACTCCTGAAGCACCTCCTGGGGGAAGGGGAAGCGATTGTCCTTGGGTTTTCGGACATAACGCCGCCCAGGATGTAACCTGGGAGCTCTAATCACCCTTCCAAAGTTGGTGTGGTCCATGAAGGAGCCACTCGGTCTAGCCTCCGGCCGCAGCCATTGATAGACCTCCTTCGGGTGTACAGTCACCTCCTCAGGGGGTGTCACGAGACGTAAGGTCTCATTGATAGAGGATACCAAATCCTCCACCCCGTCTGGAGGTTCAGACACAGATACAGACCCGAAAGTCGAACCCCCATCATCCTCCTCACCATCAGAGGAACGCTCCTCCTCAGAGAGGATCTGGAGCTCGGGTGACTCCTCACGACGAGCCCGCTTAAGGGGTCTCACAGCAGAAGAGGGAGACGCCCGGGGGTAACTGGAAGGAGTAGCTGGGCTGTCCAGCCTCCTATTAAGTGCCTCCAGGGATTGCGACATGGAGGACAGCTGGGACAACAGAGATTCATTGATCTTATTCTGAGTTTCCCATGGTCCTGGGATCACCTGAACCTCAGGGTACAGCACCGGAGCTGCTGTCTCAGCAGTGTCAGTCCGGGCCTCTGGGCGTCCGCAGTTATTGCAGGACCCCTCCACCAGTGTACCATTGCATGTAGCACAAGTAATGGTGGCATCTGCCGCCTTAGCAGCACGCTTCCTAACTGAGGACATCGCCACAGTAGGGGCAAATAAGCCAAATTGCAGACAAAACTGGGAATCCCGGTGGCTTACCGACCGCAGCAAAGCGGTAGGAGGAAGCGGTGTGTGTGTGACCTCCGCGAGAGTTTCCGGTCTCCCCTTAGAGTGCAGACGCGCGCTGCAGACCGATCCCAGCCGGGAAGTGAGGGGGAAAGATGGCCGCCGACAGAGAGACTGTGGGCGGCGCCGAAAACACGCGGGAAACACACACACACGCCCATCGATGACGTCACCGCACAGGCAGCTTCCCATCCTCCAAGCAGCCTCAGCATGAAGGTGCCGGAGCCCGCAGCGCGGGAAGTGGTGTGAAAAAAAAAAAACAACACACACACACAGACTGCATGTACCAACACACATACGCAGTCTACAGCCTCAGCCCCTGCGACACACAGGGCGGTCAGCCAGGGTGACCCCAGCACAGGGTACACCGCCAGAGCCGCGGACCCGAGGGTAAACGCGCGGTCTGAGTGTCAGGACACATAAAGTGTCAGACACTACCCCCAGGCACACAGGAGACACCAAGTGCCTCAGTGCCGGTCCGGTCTGTAAGCACCATTTAGGGAGGCCTCGGACGGGGGTTCAGCACCAGTCCGGAGTGTAAGCACCATTTAGGGAGGCCTCGGACTGGGCTGGCTCCAGTCCGGTCTGTAAGCACCATTTAGGGAGGCCTCGGACGGAGCGGAGCTGTGCAAGGCTCCGATCTCCCACTCTCCAGAGCCCCCCAGAGAGGGATGGAAAGGAGCGCGACAGCGTACCGGGAGAACACAAAGTGTCCAGGCTCTAGGCCCTCCGGTACCTCCACCAGCGTGTGCCACTAAGGGTGAGCGGGGAGGCTGTCGCAGGTCCCGACTAGGACCATATTACCTTGTCTTCAGACGCCATCACGTAAGTTGTGAGAATGCAGTGAAGTGCAAGCAAAGCGTGATCCTCCGAGCACACTAAGTTTAAAACTGAGGATGTTCCCTGCGGTGGGGGTTTATAAGCGGAGGAGGCGGTGTCTACAAACTTGTAGTACCTAGTGTGACCTCCGGAGGGCAGAGCCCTAAACCCCATTGTCTGGGTCTCCCATTATGACGACCAGAAAAATACAATTACTGGAGACTCCGATCACTGCAGGCACAAATGATGGGGACAAGTGTGGAGCAAGACTACACACAGCACACACAGCTCCGCTCTGCACACCTCCTACACACACGCGGCTCCGCACACCTCCTACACACAGCACACACAGCTCTGCTCCGTACACCTCGTACACACAGCTCCGCTCCGTACACCTCGTACACAGCACACACAGCTCTGCTCCGTACACCTCCTACACACAGCACACACAGCTCCGCTCCACACACCTCCTACACACACGCGGCTCCGCACACCTCCTACACACAGCACACACAGCTCTGCTCCGTACACCTCCTACACACAACACACCCGGCTCCGCTCCGCACACCTCGTACACAAAGCACACACAGCTCCGCTCTGCACACCTCATACACACAGCTCCGCTCCGTACACCTCATACACACAGCTCTGCTCCCTACACCTAGCTCCTCTTATACCTTATACCCCACAGCCCTGGGGAGCATCAGATACACAGCTCAGCAGACAGTATCACACAGGATAGGATTAGATACACAGCTCAGCAGACAGTATCATACAGGACAGGATTAGATACACAGCTCAGCAGACAGTATCACACAGGACAGGATTAGATACACAGCTCAGCACACAGTATCACACAGGAGAGGATTAGATACACAGCTCAGCAGACAGTATCATACAGGACAGGATTAGATACACAGCTCAGCACACAGTATCAGACAGGAGAGGATTAGATACACAGCTCAGCAGACAGTATCACACAGGACAGGATTAGATACACAGCTCAGCAGACAGTATCACACAGGAGAGGATTAGATACACAGCTCAGCAGACAGTATTACACAGGATAGGATTAGATACACAGCTCAGCAGACAGCATCACACAGGATAGGATTAGATACACAGCTCAGCACACAGTATCACACAGGATAGGATTAGATACACAGCTCAGCAGACAGTATCTCACAGGAGAGGATTAGATACACAGCTCAGCAGTCAGTATCACACAGGAGAGGATTAGATACACAGCTCAGCAGACAGTATCACACAGGAGAGGATTAGATACACAGCTCAGCAGACAGTATCACACAGGAGGGGATTAGATACACAGCTCAGCAGACAGTATCACACAGGATAGGATTAGATACACAGCTCAGCAGACAGTATCACACAGGATAGGATTAGATACACAGCTCAGCAGACAGTATCATACAGGACAGGATTAGATACACAGCTCAGCAGACAGTATCATACAGGACAGGATTAGATACACAGCTCAGCACACAGTATCACACAGGAGAGGATTAGATACACAGCTCAGCAGACAGTATCATACAGGAGAGGATTAGATACACAGCTCAGCACACAGTATCAGACAGGAGAGGATTAGATACACAGCTCAGCAGACAGTATCACACAGGACAGGATTAGATACACAGCTCAGCAGACAGTATCACACAGGAGAGGATTAGATACACAGCTCAGCAGACAGTATTACACAGGATAGGATTAGATACACAGCTCAGCAGACAGCATCACACAGGATAGGATTAGATACACAGCTCAGCACACAGTATCACACAGGATAGGATTAGATACACAGCTCAGCAGACAGTATCTCACAGGAGAGGATTAGATACACAGCTCAGCAGACAGTATCACACAGGAGAGGATTAGATACACAGCTCAGCAGACAGTATCACACAGGATAGGATTAGATACACAGCTCAGCAGACAGCATCACACAGGATAGGATTAGATACACAGCTCAGCACACAGTATCAGGCAGGAGAGGATTAGATACACAGCTCAGCAGACAGTATCACACAGGATAGGATTAGATACACAGCTCAGCAGACAGTATCAAACAGGATAGGATTAGATACACAGCTCAGCACACAGTATCAAACAGGATAGGATTAGATACACAGCTCAGCACACAGTGTCACACAGGATAAGATTAGATACACAGCTCAGCAGACAGTATCACACAGGATAGGATTAGATACACAGCTCAGCACACAGTATCAAACAGGAGAGGATTAGATACACAGCTCAGCAGACAGTATCACACAGGATAGGATTAGATACACAGCTCAGCAGACAGTATCACACAGGATAAGATTAGATACACAGCTCAGCACACAGTATCACACAGGAGAGGATTAGATACACGGCTCAGCAGACAGTATCACACAGGAGAGGATTAGATACACAGCTCAGCAGACAGTATCACACAGGATAGGATTAGATACACAGCTCAGCACACAGTATCAAACAGGATAGGATTAGATACACAGCTCAGCACACAGTGTCACACAGGATAAGATTAGATACACAGCTCAGCAGACAGTATCACACAGGATAGGATTAGATACACAGCTCAGCACACAGTATCAAACAGGAGAGGATTAGATACACAGCTCAGCAGACAGTATCACACAGGATAGGATTAGATACACAGCTCAGCAGACAGTATCACACAGGATAAGATTAGATACACAGCTCAGCACACAGTATCACACAGGAGAGGATTAGATACACGGCTCAGCAGACAGTATCACACAGGAGAGGATTAGATACACAGCTCAGCAGACAGTATCACACAGGATAGGATTAGATACACAGCTCAGCAGACAGTATCACACAGGAGAGGATTAGATACACAGCTCAGCAGACAGTATCACACAGGATAGGATTAGATACACAGCTCAGCACACAGTATCACACAGGATAGGATTAGATACACAGCTCAGCACACAGTATCAAACAGGATAGGATTAGATACACAGCTCAGCAGACAGTATCAAACAGGATAGGATTAGATACACAGCTCAGCACACAGTATCACACAGGATAGGATTAGATACACAGCTCAGCACACAGTATCACACAGGATAGGATTAGATACACAGCTCAGCAGACAGTATCACTCAGGATAGGATTAGATACACAGCTCAGCACACAGTATCACACGGGATTACATACAGCTCATCGATTTCCGTTGAGATGTCTCCGTATCCCAGAAGACACCGCGCCGAGCGGGAAAACCTAAACCGGAAGTACATGACCGGAAGTACAGCAGACGACATATAAATAGAACGCCCAAGTGCTGAGTCTCGGATCTGCCGCCCCCTGGTGGTTCCTGCATGTTGAGCGGGGACTCCGCTGACATCACTACAGGTCCTGCAGGAAGATGTACAGACAGGATCAGGGAGACACAGATGGAGGGGCCACACACACAGGAGACACAGATGGAGGGGCCACACACAGGAGACACAGATGGAGGGGCCACACACACAGGAGACACAGATGGAGGGGCCACACACAGGAGACACAGATGGAAGGGCCACACACACACAGGAGACACAGATGGAGGGGCCACACACACACAGGAGACACAGATGGAGGGCCACACACACAGGAGACACAGATGGAGGGGCCACACACACAGGAGACACAGATGGAGGGGCCACACACACACACAGGGAGACACAGATGGAGGGGCCACACACACAGGAGACACAGATGGAGGGGCCACACACACACAGGAGACACAGATGGAGGGACCACACACAGGAGACACAGATGGAGGGGCCACACACAGGAGACACAGATGGAGGGGCCACACACACAGGAGACACAGATGGAGGGGCCACACACACAGGAGACACAGATGGAGGGGCCACACACACACACAGGGAGACACAGATGGAGGGGCCACACACACAGGAGACACAGATGGAGGGGCCACACACACAGGAGACACAGATGGAGGGACCACACACAGGAGACACAGATGGAGGGGCCACACACAGGAGACACAGATGGAGGGGCCACACACACAGGAGACACAGATGGAGGGGCCACACACACAGGAGACACAGATGGAGGGGCCACACACACACAGGAGACACAGATGGAGGGGCCACACACACACACAGGAGACACAGGTGGAGGGGCCACACACACACACAGGAGACACAGATGGAGGGGCCACACACACAGGAGACACAGATGGAGGGGCCACACACACAGGAGGCACAGATGGAGGGGCCACACACACAGGAGACACAGATGGAGGGGCCACACACACACAGGAGACACAGAATGGAGGGGCCACACACACAGGAGACACAGATGGAGGGGCCACACACACAGGAGACACAGATGGAGGGGCCACACACACAGGAGACACAGATGGAGGGGCCACCACACAGGAGACACAGATGGAGGGGCCACACACACACAGGAGACACAGATGGGAGGGGCCACACACAACACACAGGAGACACAGATGGAGGGGCCACACACCACAGGAGACACAGATGGAGGGACCACACACAAGCAGTGAGAACACAGGGGTGAGGGGCCACACACACACAGGAGACACAGATGGAGGGGCCACACACACAGAGGGACACAGATGGAGGGGCCACACACAGGAGACACAGATGGAGGGGCCACACACACACAGGAGACACAGATGGAGGGGCCACACACACAGGAGACACAGATGGAGGGGCCACACACAGGAGACACAGATGGAGGGGCCACACACACAGGAGACACAGATGGGAGGGGCCACACACACACAGGAGGACACATAAAGATGGAGGGGCCACACACACAGGAGACACAGATGGAGGGGCCACACACACAGGAGACACAGATGGAGGGGCCACACACACAGGAGACACAGATGGAGGGGCCACACACACAGGAGACACAGATGGAGGGGCCACACACACAGGAGACACAGATGGAGGGGCCACACACACAGGAGACACAGATGGAGGGGCCACACACACAGGAGACACAGATGGAGGGACCACACACACAGGAGACACAGATGGAGGGACCACACACACAGGAGACACAGATGGAGGGGCCACACACACAGGAGACACAGATGGAGGGGCCACACACAACAGGAGAACACCAGATGGAGGGGCCACACACAACACAGGAGAACACAGCAATGAGGAGGGGCCACACACACACAGGAGACAGATGGAGGGGCCACAACACACACAGGAGACACACACTAGGAGACACAGAGCACACCACGGGAGACACAGATGGAGGGGCCACACACAAGGAGACACAGATGGAGGGGCCACACACAGGGAGACACAGATGGAGGGGCCACACACACAGGAGACACAGATGGAGGGGCCACACACACAGGAGACACAGATGGAGGGACCACACAAAACAGGAGACACAGATGGAGGGGCACACACACAGGAGACACAGATGGAGGGGCCACACACACAGGAGACACAGATGGAGGGGCCACACACGAGACACATGAGGGGCCACACACAAGACGATGGAGGGGCCACACACAGCAGGGGACACAGATGGAGGGGCCACACACACAGGAGACACAGATGGGAGGGGCCACACACACACATGGAGGACACAGGAGACACAGATGGAGGGGCCACACACACAGGAGACACAGATGGAGGGGCCACACACACAGGAGACACAGATGGAGGGGCCACACACACAGGAGACACAGATGGAGGGACCACACACACAGGGTGACACAGATGGAGGGGCCACACACACAGGAGACACAGATGGAGGGGACCACATACACAGGAGACACAGATGGAGGGGCCACAACACAGGGAGACACAGATGGAGGGGCACACAGACAGAGACACAGTGGAGGGGCCACACACAAGAGACACAGATGGAGGGGCCACACACACAGGAGACACAGATGGAGGGACCACACACACAGGAGACACAGATGGAGGGACCACACACAGGAGACACAGATGGAGGGGCCACACACACAGGAGACACAGATGGAGGGCACAAGGGGACACAGTGGAGGCCACACACACAGGAGACACAGATGGAGGGGCCACAACAACAGGAGACACAGGATGGAGGGGCCACACACACAGGAGACACAGATGGAGGGGCCACACACACACAGGAGACACAGATGGAGGGGCCACACACACAGGAGACACAGATGGAGGGGCCACACACACGAGCACAGATGGAGGGCCACACACAAGAGCGATGGAGGGCCACACACAGGAGACACAGATGGAGGGGCCACACACACAGGAGGACACAGATGGAGGGGCCACACACACAGGAGACACAGATGGAGGGACCACACACACAGGAGACACAGATGGAGGGGCCACAGGACATAGGGAGACACAGGGTGGAGGGGCCACACACACAGGAGACACAGATGGAGGGAGCCACACACACAGGAGACACAGATGGAGGGGCCACACACACAGGAGACACAGATGGAGGGGGCCACACACACAGGAGACACAGATGGAGGGACCACACACACAGGAGACACAGATGGAGGGCCACACACACACAGGAGACACAGATGGAGGGGCCACACACACAGGAGACACAGATGGAGGGACCACACACACAGGAGACACAGATGGAGGGGCCACACACACAGGAGACACAGATGGAGGGGCACCACACACAGAGGAGGGCACACCAGAACAGATGGAGGGGCCACACACAGGAGACACAGATGGAGGGGCCACACACACAGGAGACACAGATGGAGGGGCCACACACAACACAGGAGACACAGATGGAGGGGCCACACACACAGGAGACACAGATGGAGGGGCCACACACACAGGAGACACAGATGGAGGGGCCACACACACAGGAGACACAGATGGAGGGGCCACACACACAGGAGACACAGATGGAGGGGCCACACACACAGGAGACACAGATGGAGGGGCCACACACACAGGAGACACAGATGGAGGGGCACCACAACACAGGGAGACACAGATGGAGGGGCCACACACACAGGAGACACAGATGGAGGGGCCACACACACAGGAGACACAGATGGAGGGGCCACACACACAGGAGACACAGATGGAGGGGACCACACACACAGGAGACACAGATGGAGGGCCACACACACAGGAGACACAGATGGAGGGCCACACACACAGGGAGACACAGATGGAGGGGCCCCACACAACACAGGAGGACACAGATGGAGGGGCCACACACACAGGAGACACAGATGGAGGGGCCACACACACAGGAGACACAGATGGAGGGGCCACACACACAGGAGACACAGATGGAGGGGCCACACACACAGGAGACACAGATGGAGGGGCCACACACAGGAGACACAGATGGAGGGGCCACACACACAGGAGACACAGATGGAGGGGCCACACACACAGGAGACACAGATGGAGGGGCCACACACACAGGAGACACAGATGGAGGGGCCACACACACAGGAGACACAGATGGAGGGGCCACACACAGGAGACACAGATGGAGGGACCACACACACAGGAGACACAGATGGAGGGGCCACACACACAGGAGACACAGATGGAGGGGCCACACACACAGGAGACACAGATGGAGGACCACACACACAGGAGACACAGATGGAGGGGCCACACACAACACAGGGAGACACAGATGGAGGGGCCACACACACAGGAGACACAGATGGAGGGGCCACACACACACAGGAGACACAGATGGAGGGACCACACACACAGGAGACACAGATGGAGGGCCACACACAGGAACACAGATGGAGGGGCCACACACACACAGGGAGACACAGATGGAGGGGCCACACACACAGGAGACACAGATGGAGGGGCCACACACACAGGAGACACAGATGGAGGGGCCACACACACAGGAGACACAGATGGAGGGGCCACACACACAGACACAGATGGGGGGCCACACACACGGAACAAGATGGAGGGCCACACACACAGGAGACACAGATGGAGGGGCCACACACACAGGAGACACAGATGGAGGGGCCACACACACAGGGAGACACAGAGGAGGGGCCACACACACAGGAGACACAGATGGAGGGGCCACACACACAGGAGACACAGATGGAGGGGCCACACACACGGGGACACAGATGGAGGGCCACCACACAGAGACACAGATGGAGGGGCCACACACACAGGAGACCAGAGGAGGGCCACACACACAGAAACAGATGGAGGGGCCACACACACAGGAGACACAGATGGAGGGCCACACAAGGAGACACAGAGGAGGGCCACACACACAGGAGACACGTGAGGGCACACAACAGAGACACAGTGGAGGCCACACACACAGGAGACACAGATGGAGGGCCACAACACAGAGACACAGAGGAGGGCCACACACACAGGAACACAGATGGAGGCCACAACACGGAGACACAATGGAGGCCAACACACGAGACACAGATGGAGGGCCACACACACAGGAACACAGATGGAGGCCACACACCAGAGAGAGGGGCCACACAACAGGAGGACACACCAGGAGCACACACACAGAACACGATGAGGCACAAAAGAGACCAATGAGGCACACACACAGAACACAAGGGGCCACAACCGACACATGGGACACACACAGGACAGGGGGCACACCAAGGAGACAAGTGAGGGCCAACACAGAGACAGATGAGGCCAACACAGAGCACGTGGGGGCCACACACGGACACGATGGGGGCACAAACAGGAGCACAGAAGGCCACACACAGGAGAACAGAGAGGGGCCACACACCAGAAACAGTGGGGCCAACAGAGCACATGAGGCACACACACAGAGACACAGATGGGGGCACACACACAGAGACACAATGAGGCCCAACCAGAACACAGATGGAGGCCACACACAGAGACACATGGGCCAAACAGACAGTGAGGCCACACACAAGGACCGATGGAGGCCCACACACAGAGCACGGAGGGCCACACCAGAGACACAGATGGAGGCACAACCAGAGAAGATGAGGCAAACAAGACACTGGGCAAACAGAACCGTGGAGGCACAACAAGGAACACAGTGGAGGCCAACCAGGAACAAGATGAGGCCCACCACAGGAGACAAGAGAGGCACACACAGAGACACGATGAGGCCACACACACGAGACACAGAGGAGGCACAACAGGACACGTGGAGGCCAACACACAGAGCACATGGAGGCCACACCCAGGACACAGAGGGCCACACAAGGAGCAAGATGAGGCCCACACCACACAGGGGGCACACACAGGACACAGATGGAGGGCCACACAAGGACAGATGAGGCCACACACACAGAGAACAGTGGAGCCACAAGAGACAGATGGAGGGGCCCAACAAGGAGACCATGAGGCCACACACACAGAGACAAGATGGGGGGCCACAACAGCGATAGGGCCAACAACAGGACACAGGAGGGGCCACACACACAGAGACAGATGGAGGGCACACAACAGGAGACGATGGGCCACACAAAGGAAACAGATGGGCACAACACAGAGACACAGATGGAGGCCAACACAGGAACGATGGAGCCCCACACAGAGACACAGATGGAGGGCCCACACACAGTGGAGGCCACACACAAGACACAGTGGAGGCCACACCACAGGAGACACAGGGAGGCCACACACCAAGACACAGTGGAGGCACACACAGGAGACACGTGAGGGCCACACACAAGGAGACCAATGGAGCCAAACACAAGACACATGAGGGCCACAACACAGGAGCAGTGAGGGCCACACAGGAAACAGTGGAGGCCACCACACAGGAAACAGATGGAGGCCACACACACAGAGACACGATGAGGCACACACACAGGACAGATGAGGGCCACACAAGGAACACAGAGGGGCCCCACAGAGACATGGAGGCAACACAGGAGCCGTGGAGGCCCCACAAGGAAAAGTGGAGGGCCAACACCAGAGACAAGAGAGGCACAACAAGAGCAAGGGGGCCACAACACAGAGACACAGTGAGGCAACCAAGAGAAGATGGAGCCACACACCACCGGGAGGCACAGGCCGAGAGGGGCCACAACACAGAGACACAGTGAGGCCACACACAGGAGACGTGAGGGGCCACAACAAGGACAGGAGGCCACACAGAGCACAGGGGCACACCCAGAGCACAGAGGAGGCCAACCGGAACGATGGAGGCCCACAAAGAGCACAGATGGAGGGGCCAACCAAGAACCGATGGAGGGCACACACAAGGAACAGTGAGGCACACACACGGAGCACAATGAGGCCAACACACGAACACAGATGAGGGGCCACAACAGGGACAGATGGAGGCCACCACAAGGACACAGAGGCCAACACACAGAACAAAGCCACCGGGCCACACACACAGGAGACACAGATGGAGGGGCCACACACACAGGAGACACAGATGGAGGGGCCACACACACAGGAGACACAGATGGAGGGGCCACACACACAGGGAGACACAGATGGAGGGGCCACACACACAGGAGACACAGATGGAGGGGCCACACACACAGGAGACACAGGTGGAGGGGCCACACACACACACGGGGAGACACAAATGGGAGGGGCCAAACACACAGGGAGATACAGATGGGAGGGGCCACACACACAGGAGACACAGATGGGAGGGGCCACACACAGATGGGAGGGGCCACACACAGATGGGAGGGGCCACACACGCAGGGAGATACAGACACAGCAGACATCCCACAGAAACACCGTGGCTGGAGCAGGCACAATGGTTTAGTGCAGCAGTGGTGTAAAGCTTATGATTTCCTGCTGCCTATGCAGAGCGCATCAGTGATGACAAGATTGCGATCTGCCTATGCAGAGTGCAGCAGTGGTGACAAGTGTGTGATTTCCTCCTGCCTATGCAGAGTGCAGCAGTTGTGACACATTTGTGATTTCTTTCTGCTGTGGTGATGTGACCGGCTTGTGACCCATGACCAGTATACATCACATATGCTTGCGGCACAGGCGCTTGCTCATATGAGCCTGTGTAGCTGAGTGTGAGTGCTGTAAGATCTGAGAGGTTGATGAGACCAATGAGTGGCCGAAGGAAAGCAGTGTGTGCTGATTACTGACAGCCCAGGTGTGGGTGTGGCAGGGGGTGTGACGAGCAGGACTTAACCTGCCAGGTGTCTGTGTGAGAGAGAAGAAGATGGGAATCAGAGCAGTTCAGACCACTGAGATGTGAGGACGTGTGACAGGCGATCCGTCCCTTTGGGATGAGAGGGGAGCCGGCCCTTCTCTGTGCGGGAGGCTCCTGGGGAACTCGCTTGGCAATGGGAAAACTGACACCCAACCATTTTTTGATGTAAACTTACACGGCCAGGGCCGCACCGTCCATTGGACAGTGTGAGCCCTGAGTCCCAAACGGCAGCAGCCAGGGGGAGCGGCATTAGAAAGGGGGGCGGCGCCAGCATCAGCGGACGGCTTCATGAGAGACGCTGCAGCATCCCCCAGTAAGAGGGCGGCGGTGCTCTGTCAGTGTAGGCTGCAGGGGCGGCGTCGCTGGAGTCTGCTAGCACCCCCCCCCCCCTAATGCCCTCCCCCTCCTGGTCCTCAACTAAGGCTACAGGGGCGTCGGGGCTGGAGTCTGCTAGCACCCCCCCCCCCCCCAATACCCCTCACCCTCCCAGTCCTCAACTAAGGCTACAGGGGCGGCGGGGCTGAGATCTGCTAGCACAACCCCCCCCCCCTTCCCGTCCTCAATAACGGCTCAGGCGGCAGGGAGGCTTGATGCACCCCTGTACACGGCTGCAGTTTATTGAGGCGTCATAAACTGCAGGTAACATACAATACTTTGACATTTCACATATTGCTGACATATCACATTACAGGACATTCCATCATATTATTTACTATCACATTACACCTTATACCATCAACACTTATCAACGGGACCATACCTGATCTAACAGTCAGGCCCAATGGTGGGTTCAGCCGCCTGGCTGTCCAACAGGGATCATTCCCCATCCTATTATAGGGATCCTCAACCTACCCCAGGGAGTCTCTACCCATTACCTCATGGATACCTCATGCCTGGCCCTTTCTGCCCCAACCATCATGAGTCACCCGTGATACACAACACATTAATAATCACTCAACTCTTATCATCCAGGGTAATTTGACATACGCCCTGGTGACACATTCATACAGGGTACTTTTGCATATGCCCTAATACACAACAACTCAACGGGTCCTTTACCGACTACCTAGTCGAACCCAATGGCGGCTATGCCCGCCTGGCACACGTAAACGCCTCCCGTAGGGCTACACGTCAACACGTCACATACTCATCGGGTCCTTTCTAGTTAGACCCAATGGTGGCTATGCCCGCCTGGCACATATATCACACTCAGTCCACCATCGCTTACATGGACCGCTACCTTACAGGGCACCGAACTGGGTTTAGCAACCAGAGCTCTCAGGTACCCCAGGCGTCCCCCAAGGGCTCCTCCCAAATGTGTTTTGCCCCATGTCCGGACCAGTGCCCTCCCAAGTCAGCCACGATTCCCCAGCTCTAGGAGCCATCACAACCCATTCCTGGCCACCGGCTGGTATACAAGCATCAGAGGGTCAGGGGCCTCCCACATGGAGAAGGGACGGCTCCCTCACATCCCAAAGGGACAGATCGCCTCAGACACGACCTTATATCTCAGTGGTCTGGACTGCACTGACTCCCATCTCCAGTCTGATCATCACACAGACACCTGGCAGGTTAAGTCCTGCTCACCTCACCCATCTGACACACCCACACCTGGGCTGTCAGTAATCAGCACACATTGCTTTCCTTCGGCCACTCACTGGTCTCATCAACCTCTTAGATCTAATGGTGGCTTCACACCTGGCGACGTCACTAGCGACATTGCCGAAAAAGTGACGTATCAGCGATGTCGCTAGCGACGTCGCGCTGTGTAAACGAGCGGTGCGACCGCGTTTTATCGCCGGTCGCAGGTTGACAGGTTTACGGGAAGAACCGTAAACCTGTCAACCTGCGATAAGGCTGGATCGCGCCGTGTGACATCGCCAGAGCGATGTCGGCGGCGATCCAGCCTATACCGCAGCGTTGCTGCGGATCGCTCGCTGGGCTAAGCCCAGCCCAGCGAGCGATGTCACCACCCGCATCGCTGCGGTGTCGCCGGCCGCAGCGATGCTGTGTGACAGCTGGCCAGCGATGTCGGAACCGAGCGGGCACCCGCGCATCGCTTCCGACATCGCTGGCCAGATCGCCAGGTGTGACGGCACCATTAGGCTACCTTCACATTTGCAGAAATGCAACATGTCGTGTTCATGGTGCGGATGAGACTGGGTGATTTGTGCACAGGCATCCGCCTGCGCACAGATCACATATGGCAGTGAATGGGTGTGCACGGTCATACGCAGCACCGTGCGCTCCCATTATAAAGATAGGGGCTTGCGGTGCTGCGGTCACATTGCGGATCCCCTCCGCAGAATTCTGCGGAGGGGAACGCAAACGTGAAGGTAGCCTTAAGGTGCCGTCACACACGGCAACATCGCCGGGGAGATGTCACATGCAGAAACTTCCCCGGCAAGTTGCTGCGGGTATCACTCGCCGGGTTGCCAGCAACCCAGCGAGCGACAACCCGCAATGATGCAGATAGGTAGCGTCGCCCGCAACAGGGCGATCTGTCCAGATCACCGCTTGAAAGTTGCCAGGTTTCCCAACATGTTGGGAAACCTGACAATCAGCAACCGGCGATTTGTTGCGTCGCCATTGCCCTGTCACAAGCGGCAACTCACTGGCGATGTTGCCACAACTTGGCCACGCCCCTAAATTGCCGGCAACGTCGCCGGCGATATCGGCGCGTGTGACGGTACCTTTACAGCACACACACTCAGCTACACAGGCTCATGTGAGCAAGCACCTGTGCCGCAAACACGTGATGTATACCGGTCATGGGTCACAAGCCGGTCACATCACCACACTGCCTATGCAGAGCACAGTAGTGGTGATGTTTGTGATTTCCTGCTGTTTATGCACAGTGCAGCACGGGTGACAAGATTATGATTACCTGCTGCCTATGCAGACTGCAGCAGTGGAGATGTGTTTGTGATCGGCTTCTGCTTTCTATACAGGGAGAATCCAAGATTTGGGGTCTGGTCTGGGGTGTGTATTAGTTTAGGGGTCTGGTCTGGGGTTTGTATTAGTTTAGGGGTTTGGTCTGGGGTCTGTATTAGTTTAGGGGTCTGGTCTGGGGTGTGTATTAGTTTAGGGCTCTGGTCTGAGCTCTGTATTAGTTTAGGGGTCTGGTCTGGGCTCTGTATTAGTTTAGGGGTCTCGTCTGGGCTCTGTATTAGTTTAGGGGTCTGGTCTGGGCTCTGTATTAGTTTAGGGGTTTGGTCTGGGGTCTGTATTAGTTTAGAGCTCTGGTCTGGGGTCTGTATTAGTTTGGGGTTCTGGGGTCTGTATTAGTTTAGGGGTCTGGTCTGGGGTCTGTATTACTTTAGGGGTCTGGTCTGGGGTCTGTATTAGTTTAGGGGTCTGGTCTGGGCTCTGTATTAGTTTAGGGGTCTGGTCTGGGGTGTGTATTAGTTTGGGGTTCTGGGGTCTGTATTAGTTTAGGGGTCTGGTCTGGGCTCTGTATTAGTTTAGGGGTCTGGTCTGGGCTCTGTATTAGTTTAGGGCTCTGGTCTGGGGTGTGTATTAGTTTAGGGGTCTGGTCTGGGCTCTGTATTAGTTTAGGGCTCTGGTCTGGGGTCTGTATTAGTTTAGGGGTCTGGTCTGGGCTCTGTATTAGTTTAGGGCTCTGGTCTGGGCTCTGTATTAGTTTAGGGGTCTGGTCTGGGCTCTGTAATAGTTTAGGGGTCTGGTCTGGGCTCTGTATTAGTTTAGGGGTCTGGTCTGGGGTCTGTATTAGTTTAGGGGTCTGGTGTGGGGTCTGTATTAGTTTAGGGGTCTGGTCTGGGCTCTGTATTAGTTTAGGGGTCTGGTCTGGGCTCTGTATTAGTTTAGGGGTCTGGTCTGGGCTCTGTATTAGTTTAGGGGTCTGGTCTGGGCTCTGTATTAGTTTAGGGGTCTGGTCTGGAGTCTGTATTAGTTTAGGGGTCTGGTCTGGGCTCTGTATTAGTTTAGGGGTCTGGTGTGGGCTCTGTATTAGTTTAGGGTTCTGGTCTGGGGTCTGTATTAGTTTAGGGGTCTGGTCTGGGCTCTGTATTAGTTTAGGGGTCTGGTCTGGGCTCTGTATTAGTTTAGGAGTCTGGTCTGGGCTCTTTATTAGTTTAGGGGTCTGTATTAGTTTAGGGGTCTGGTCTGGGCTCTGTATTAGTTTAGGGGTCTGGTCTGGGCTCTGTATTAGTTTAGGAGTCTGGTCTGGGCTCTTTATTAGTTTAGGGGTCTGTATTAGTTTAGGGGTCTGGTCTGGCCTCTGTATTAGTTTAGGGGTCTGGTCTGGGCTCTCAGTTTAGGGGTCTGGTCTGGGGTATGTATTAGTTTAGGGGTTCAGGCCTCATTTGGGGTGTGATAAGGCGTCGTCTTCTTGTGATTCCATTCTATTGGTTGTGGGACCCCCCTACATAATTGGGTGGGGATAATACTGAACATGCCGCTTCTGGAATGGCTGTGATGTCAATTCTGGTTTCTGGCGGCGTCACTAGTGGATCTTGTGGATCTAAGGAGCTATGGATTTTGTTGATCCTGTGGCTCTTGTTGATCTGTGGACGGCCGCCTGTCCTGTAAGGGGACATTTACAGGTCACACATTTGGTGATGTACCTACCATGTTTCCCTGAAAATAAGATGTACTGGGGGGTTTGCTTCACAGCTCAATATATGGCACCCCCCGAAAATAAGGTGTACCAAGTTCTGATGAAAGTCATGCCCACCGACCAGGGCATGCAGCTGCCACGCATCTGTACGATGTCCCGGGTGCTGCTGTATGTCCCTGCTGCCAATCAGAGGCCAGCAGCCACAGCCCAATCAGAGGCCAGCAGCCACAGCCCAATCAGAGGAGCATGACGTCACGTGTGGAAATCTGATTGGCTGTGGCTGCTGACCTCTGATTGGGCTGTGGCTGCTGGCCTCTGATTGGGCTGTGGCTGCTGGCCTCTGATTGGGCTGTGGCTGCTGGCCTCTGATTGGGCTGTGGCTGCTGGCCTCTGATTGGCTTAATGTATGGGTACGGCAGCAGGGACATAGAGCTGCATTTGGAGCCCCATACAGTGTGGACCGCGGAGGGTCGGTGTGTCTCTGTGACTGTGTGGTTTGGTTTTTTGTTTCGCAGGTATCGTTACCGTGGTGGAGGCTGCAGGGGATGATGGGGGTGATGGGGATAACATATTGGGGGCTGCCAATTCTTGATAGGATTCACAGTTAGATTAGGCTGCATTGTGATGACGACTGCTGTACAGGATATAATAAAGGTTCATTTTTTTGTTCAACAATAAATGTGATTTCTTCTTCATGGAAAAATAAGACGTCCCCTGAAAATCTTTGGGAGCAAAAATTAATATAAGACAGTGTGTTATTTTCGGGGAAACAGGGTAGCTCAGCAGGGGGCAGCGTGGGCTCTTCACTATTCTGATATAAGGTATCACAGGCTGTGCTCTAACTATTCTGGAATAAGGTAGCTCAGCAGGGGGCAGCGTGGGCTCTTCACTATTCTGGATATAACAGGGTAGCTCAGCAGGGGGCAGCGTGGGCTCTTCACTATTCTGGATATAACAGGGAAGCTCAGCAGGGGGCAGCGTGGGCTCTTCACTATTCTGGATATAACAGGGTAGCTCAGCAGGGGGCAGCGTGGGCTCTTCACTATTCTGGATATAACAGGGAAGCTCAGCAGGGGGCAGCATGGGCTCTTCACTATTCTGGATATAGCAGGGTCGCTCAGCAGGGGGCAGCGTGGGCTCTTCACTATTCTGGATATAACAGGGTAGCTCAGCAGGGGGCAGCGTGGGCTCTTCATTATTCTGTATATAACAGGGTAGCTCAGCAGGGGGCAGCGTGGGCTCTTCATTATTCTGTATATAACAGGGTAGCTCAGCAGGGGACAGCGTAGGCTCTTCACTATTCTGTATATAACAGGTAGCTCAGCAGGGGGCAGCGTGGGCTCTTCACTATTCTGGATATAACAGGGTAGCTCAGCAGGGGCAGCGTGGGTTCTTCACTATGTCAGATTTAGGGAGGTTAGTGGAGGGCGGGAGCAGGAGTTCAGTTTTGGAAAAGTTTAGTTTAAAATAGAGAGCGGACATGATGTTGGAAACTGCAGCTAGACAGTCATTGGTGTTCTTTAATACCGCAGGGGTAAGGTCTGGGGCTGAAGTGGATAGTTGTGTGTCATCAGCATAAAGATGGTACTGAAAGCCAAATCTACTGATGGTCTGTCCAATCGGGGCTGTGTAGAGAGAGAAGAGAAGAGGACCGAGCACTGAGCCCTGAGGGACCCCAATAGTGAGAGGAAGAGGGGAGGAAGTGGAGCCAGCAAATGATACACTGAAAGAGCGATCATCAGAAAGATAGGAGGAGAGCCAGGAGAGAGCCGTGTCCTTTATGCCAATGGAGTGCTGCATGGAGAGTAGGAGATGGTGGTCAACAGTGTCAAAAGCTGCAGAGAGGTCAAGGAGAATAAGCAGAGAGTGGTCACCATTACGTTTTGCCGTCAGAAGGTCATTGGTCACTTTGATGAGGACGGTTTCTGTAGTGAAGGGGGTGGAAACCAGACTGTAATGGATCTAGAAGAGAATGAGCGGAGAGGTAACGGGTGAGGCGGGAGTAGACTAGGTGCTCCAGGAGTTTAGAGATGAAGGGGAGATTGGAGACTGGTCTGTAGTTATTTGATGCAGGATGGGTCGAGAGACATTTTCTTTAATAATGGAGTAATGATCGAGTGTTTGAAGGAGGAGGGGAAAATGCCAGAAGAGAGGGAGAGGTTGAAGATTTTGGTTAGATGAGTGGTGATGACTGGAGAGAGGGACTGGAGTAGGTGTGAGGGAATGGGGTCAGTAGTGCATATGGTGGGACGAGAGGAAGAGAGGAGCCTGGAGTCTTCTTCTTCTGTGACTGGGTCAAAAGTGGAGAGTGAACCAGAGGGGATGTGGGGAAGAATGGGAGTGGCAGCGCTTGGAGGCTGGGAGCTGATTTCCTGGCGGATGTTGTCTATTTTCTCCATAAAGTAAGAAGCCAGGTCTTCAGCACAGAGGTCAGTGATGGGGCAGATCATCAGCACAGAGGTCAGTCATGGGGGCAGATCATCAGCACAGAGGTCTGTGATGGGGGCAGATCATCAGCACAGAGGTCTGTGATGGGGGCAGATCATCAGCACAGAGGTCAGTGATGGGGGCAGATCATCAGCACAGAGGTCAGTGATGGGGGCAGATCATCAGCACAGAGGTCGGTGATGAGGGCAGATCATCAGCACAGAGGTCGGTGATGAGGGCAGATCATCAGCACAGAGGTCGGTGATGGGGCAGATCATCAGCACAGAGGTCAGTGATGAAGGCAAATTATCAGCACAGAGGTCAGTGATAGGGGCAGATCATCAGCACAGAGGTCGGTGATGGGGGCCTGCACTTTGCGACTAAGGAGAGAGTGAAAGTTGTCAAAGAGTTTTTTTGGATTGTTGGATAGTGAGGAGATCAGGGTGGTGAAGTAGGTCTGTTTGGCGAGGTGAAGGGCGGAGTTGTAAGTTTTGAGCATGAATTTATAGTGGATAAAGTCTTCTGGTGAGCGAGTTTTCCTCCATAGACGTTCAACACTCCTAGAGCATCACTGGAGGAATCGAGTTTGTGATGTGAGCCACGGCTGTTTTGTTCTATGTTTAGAGGTTCTGAGGGTGAGGGGCGCTACTTGGTCCAGGGAGCGTCTGAGAGTGTCATTGTAGTGGTTTACTACCTGGACAGGAGATTGTAGAGATTGGGGACAATGATGAGATGAGGGAATCTGTGAGTGCTTGAGGGTTAATGGCAGATTTCTGGATGTGTGATAGGTAGGATTGGGCTGTGGTGGCCGAGGGTTAGTGAGTGAGAAGGAGAGAATGTTGTGGTCGGAGAGAAGAGGTGAGTTATCTAAGGAGGAGGTAGAGCAGAGCCGGGTAAAGACCAGGTCAAGGGTGTTACCGTCTTTGTGCGTCTCAGAGGTTGAGAGCTGTGAGAGGTCAAGAGAGGTGGTTAGAGATAGGAGCTGGGATGCAGATGGGGAGATGGGGCTGTTTCTGGGAATGTTAATCTCCCAGAATAATGGTTGAGAATATGCAAAAAAAACCAAACCAAAATATATTGTTGCGCCACGCTGTGCATCTATCAAGCTGAGGTAATTGTTAAAAGAAGTTTTTACTCACCTTTACTAGTTGTGCTTCCTGCACAACTAGGTTTTGCGTTTATGGTGAGATTAATAGCAGACGGAGACTCTTTATTCCAGAGATGAAGTTCCCTTCAGCTTGATCCTAATGGAGCTGCAGCGGCTCTCCCAACCCTTAAGAAGGGTAGATCTTATTATGTAGGTCTGGTTGTGTTCCTGAGCTGCTCTCAAACCACACTCCCCGAAGGGAGGAATTGAACATGATATGAAATAAAATGGTATGATAGTATGAGCGCTCATACTATCATACCATTTTATTTCATATCGTGCAGAATAATGGTTGGTAATTCTGAGGACATGAAATGCGGAGAAATGGTCGAGGAACTATGAGAGAAATGTAAGCCGCCATAAGAAATAGCAGCAGAGGAAGCAGTGCCTGAATCCTGGATCCAGGTTTCTGTGAGGGCCAGCAGGTTAAGAGAGTTGGTAAGGAAGTAATTGTGAATGAAGGGAAGTTTGTTGCATACAGATCGTGGATTCCAGAGAGCACAGCTAAAAGAGGGAGATGAAGGTGTGCAGGTAATATTAATAAGGTTAACCCCGAGAGGGGTTGAAGTTAGAGGGCGGACCAGGGTTGGGGGAGATATCACCTGAGAGGAGCAGCAGCAAAAAGAGGAAGAGCAGATAGTTTGTAGATTTAGGACTTGGTTTATTATGACAAACTTTGGAATATGATGGGCTGAGAATCCTCAGTAAGCTGAAGATGGCATGGGAGCTGTACATAGGGGAGGAGAGAGGGGTTGATGTGGATGGGTGGTGATGGAGGGGGATGGGGGGATACAAGTTGATGGTGATGGCACATAGAAACACAAATAGTGAAGTTAAAGACATTGTTGATTAGTAGAGAATAGAGTTATAGACATTGTTTGAGTGGCTCTCTGTCACTACCTTCCAGTCAGGGGCTGGCTGGTGGACTTTGCCCTGGGGGGCAGTATCATTTCTCCAGCCCGGGCTAGTTGAGGAGTGGGGGAGGGGGTTGGGGGTGCTATCAGATCCAGCCAGATGAGGGGGGGGGGTTTGGACATGATGTCACTTACTAGTCTGCCCGCCGGCCGCAATCTGCCTTCTCCTTCCAGGCTCCTGCTATCATTGCGGCAGCTGCGGCCACCAAGCATCGCCAGCCCATATCATTAAGGGGGCGGCCCCTAAATTAGGGACATACCACCAGCCTGGGGGGCACCTGCCCCCCTGCCACCTAGGCCAGTCCGCCCCTGCTTCCAGTCTATCCCAGTCAATTCCGGTCCATTTCCGGTCTATTTCATACCTGGATACTTTAGATCAGACACTTTGGCATCAGACACGTCTCAGCAGACTAGGAAAAGCTCCTAATATGCTCAGAAACACTGATTTCAGATGTGGAGAAAGGGGAAGGGAACTGGAGTCCATTAACCCATGACCAGGCAAGGCTGTACCAAATGGTCACTCACAGGCAGATTTGAACAAAGGATCATAAACAGGCAGTGGGGGGGGGGACAGGGGCAAGGACAGTTACATTGATGCTGCAATCAGATATTTTCAGCAAATAAAATATATCAGAGCAGCATTAAAGTTTGGTGCTGGCCCATACAGTCAAACATACCCCAGATATTTTCAGCTGACAAAATATATTATTAGCATTATTTGCAACCATTCTTAATAATGCTTTTAAACCTATATAATATTTTCATGTTTGTAAGGGTATATTTAGCCTTGACAATCGAGGGAGGATCTCCGGTCGTTAATTGACCGCCTACTTACTATCCCCCAACCCTCTTTATGATTAAATAAACACACAACACTGCAGTGACTTGGTTTAACAAATTGGCCACAGCAGCCTTTATTGCCTATTGTTTACATACTAAACATAAATAACTGGGTACACCGTCCAACGGGCGTCCCAACTTAAAAACAATAGGCCCACCCTCATTTTACCCATGGATAGGCCCGGTCCATAAGCCTCTAAACCTTGTCCCTGGCCGCAATAACACCGACCCCAGGGACGAGGTATTGGTTACCTAGAACCAATACCCCGGCGTTGCAGAACCCCGTGCCTGCAAGGTACCTTTAACATGAGCCCCTCATGAGTGGCTCATCTCCCCATTCTAAATGTAAATCCCCTGCCTCTGGACCAGACCTAACCCCGCCACAGGACAGGACAAGTGACCCCCTTACTTGGCCTGGACCCGCCACACACCAAACGCTTGCTCCACACCCTCTCTTAGATCCAACATCCATATATCCAAACCTATATCCGTCAAATGCACCAAATCACCCTTCAGATATTCTCTTGACCTTGGCTCCAATTCCCTGTGACGCACTACAATCCCCCCATTACGTACCACAAATGCCGCCACCACCTTGTTCACCTTCACTCTCGCTTTATTGATTTTATCCACCGACCTCCCAAACCTCCAACGTCCCCTTGGCACCATGTCCGACCATCCCACAATCACACCCGGGTGGGAACACCACAGTCGCAACAAATCACACTTAATGTCTCGTATTAATTCCTGAAACGCACGCACACACAAATCATTTCCCCCAACATGCAGAACCAACACATCCGGGGTCTACTCGCACTACAAAAATAATCAAATTCAGGCAACACCCTGCCCCATTGCATACCCCTCAGGCCCAACCACTTGACCGACGCCACATCTCTATCAAGTCCTAACTGCCAAACATCTGGGCGTACATCCGCTCGACGAGCCCCCCAATACACATATGAATGTCCGAGAATCCAGATCAAGCAGAGGCCTGCAAAAACAAAAAGAACAAAATGAGCAATTGACAAAACCAGCGTGCAATACTACCCAATTACTACCAAACCCCCACCACAATTCCCACCCGCCTTCCCGGTAGCCTGGGCCTCCCCCTCCAGCCACTACCTGGAAAGCAGATGAGGACGCACATACAAACGAAAACGAGTTGACTCCCAGCGCCCGATACGCCGCACCACATCATCTCCTAACCCCCAACGAGAGGCCTCCGTGGCCGCCCCAATCCGAAACGAATGCGTGCCAAACTCCTCCGGCCGCTCACCCACTCTTAGCAAGCATTCCCGTAAAACTGCCCGAAACTGAAACTTGGACGAAAACAAACCGTCCACATGCCGGAACAGCGGTCCCGGATATCCACCCCTTCGAGATAGAAAACGCCTTACCGCCCTCACCGAACACAGCTGGCTCTCAGCTAAAGCATACAACACCACCAACCTTCCTCTGCCCACTTGGTCCGTTTTTGAACACCGCAACCAACATTCCACCCTGTCCCCCAACACAACCACATCGTTCAGGCCAAAGCACCCGCTCTGCACCGAGATGGGCTCACCAATTCCCCCAGCCTGAATGCTCCAAAGAAGGCCAACACAAAAGCAGTTGAGAATAAAATCGTTTCGTATTCGGACCTGCAAACAAACTCCAAACTCACCACCATCCTCTCCAATAAGCTCACTGACACCGGACACCGACCGTCCCTCTCCTGAACACCTTTCTTAAAACCTTTTAAAGCCTGCCGCACCCTGAAATCTTTTGTCACATCATGCCTGCCCAACAACCGAAACCAGAACGCAATCGCTGCCACCCTCTGCGCCACTGCTGAAGCGGACCTCCCCGACACAAAATCATTCCCTATGAACGTTAATACTTTCTGCACGTCATCCACGCCGTCAGTCATTCCCAGATCCCACTCAAATTCTTCCCATTCCTGCCATACTTTCCCATATCGGTACCAAATCGCCTCAGTCACTGATCTCCAGATCAAAGTACCCACAATCATGTTACCAGGTTCCATAAACCATCCGGACATGGCAGACCGAACTCGCCCGCCCAAGGCACCAACTCCCGAAACCTGTGAAACTGAAACCGAGAAAGTGCATCAGCCACCGAATTAAAAACTCCAGGAACATGTTTAGCCACAATCTGAATATTCCATTGCAGACATCTGAGAGATGCCGAAGATACGCCACCACCGGCAATGACTTAGCAGACAAAGCGTTAATCGCATATACCACAGAGATGTTGTCACAATGAAAGCAAACCCTCCTGCCAGCAAATTCCTAACCCCACAATTCTACCGCCACAACGATGGGGAAAAGCTCCAACAACGCAAGGTTCCGCACCAATCCTCGATCCCTCCACGACTCTGGCCAACCACTCGGGCACCAATGGCCCATAAAGAAGGCCCCAAAGCCCAATGAACCCGACGCATCCGTAAACAACTGCAACACCCTGTTGGGCACCACCTCTTTGAGCCATACCGTGCGCCCATGGTATTCCTGCAAGAATATATCCCAAACTCTTAAATCCTCCTTAATGTCCCTAGTGATGCGAACAAAATGCACCGGACATGTCTTGCCCGCCATAGCCAGTGCCAACCGCCTCGCATAAACCCTGCCCATTGGCAGAATCCGACAAGCAAAATTAAGTTTGCCCAGCAAAGATTGCACCACCTTAAGCTGAACCTTTTTTGCCTTGCACACGTCAGCAACCGACCGCCTCAAATCCACAATCTTGTCAGCAGGAAGCTGACACTCCTGAGCCACAGAATCAATCTCGATCCCCAAAAAACGCATCACCGTGGCCGGTTCTTCCATTTTTTCCGGAGCCAATGGTATTCCAAAACGACTAGCAACCTCAGTTAAAGCAAATAATCAAGCACAGATCGGAGAACCCGCCGGCCCCACACAGAAAAAATCATCTAAATAATGAATGATTGAATCCATACCCGACACATCCCTTACCACCCATTCAACAAAAGAACTAAACGTTTCTAAATATGAACAATAAATTGAACACCCCATTGGCAAACAACGATCAACATTAAAACACTCCCTCCACATACAGGCCAATAGATGCTGACTCTCAGGATGCACCGGCAACAATCGGAATGCTGCTTCCACATCCGACTTCGCCATCAGCGCCCCCGCTCCCGCTTTCCTCACCAACTCCACCGCCTTGTCAAAGGAAACAAACTGCTGCCAACTCTGGCGCAGATACCATCATTCACCGAGGCCCCCGCCAGATATGACAAATGGTGGATCAACCGAAACTTGTTTGGCTCTTTTTTTTGGAACAACCCCCAGCGGGGACACCCGTAAATTAGAACAAGGAGGGTCCAGAAATGGACCTGCCATCCGTCCCAACTCAACCTCCTTCCTCAACTTCTCATCAACAACACCCGAATGATCCTTAGCCGAGCGCAAATTCCCCGGCCTAAACAACCCCCCCCCACCGCGTCAGACAGAATAACAAAACCAAACAAAAAACCCGAGTGCAACAACTCGGCAGCCTCAACATCCGGATACCTACTGAAGAATGGCTCCATCACCTCTACCCTCACCTCATCCTCCCTTTTACCAGCACTGTCTCCTCCCTTACCTTTTCCTTTCTTGAAACAATGGGCAAAGCTGTGACCTCCTCCACATCCCGAACATTCGTGCTTAAAACGACAGGATGAACCAAACTTACATTGCCCCTCATTAAATTGCCAACAACACCCTTTCCTGAACCCGGCCGAGGTCAGGGCCGCCATTAGGGGGTTACAGCCCTTACTGCAGTGAGGGGCCCGGTGCCTGACTGCAGGGGGCGTGGCTATTGAACAGGGGCAGGGGGGCCCGACCATGCCGGTGGGGGGGGCGTGGCTTTTTGGAGCAAGGGGCCCCCTATGTTGCGTGAGCGCACCCGCCCCCCCCCTACTGACGAGTTCCTGTGTGCGGGGATCCGCTGGCTGCCGCCCACTCCCTTCCGACCAGGGAGTGCACGTCACAGTGCACAGGACAGTGACTGAGCACCTCCTTGAACAGAAAAAACTATATGTGGGGCCACAGAGGGAGAAGCCTCACTGGAGGAGAGAGACCATGTCGCAGCCTGGTTACCGGGGGATGAGGCTGCGGCTCCACTGATATAATGAACAAAACTCAGCTGCTCCTCTGGTCTCTTCTTCTTCGGCCTCATCTGTGGCCGAGGAATGGCTGCACAGCGTCAGCAAGAGCTGGCAGGCAGCCAAGCATGAGGAGAGGGGAATGAAGTGAGCAGCACAGGAGCACCCCCTCCTCCTGTAATGTCACTTCCAGGCCAGCTCAGCAGTCGGGAGCAGGGAGGGGGAGAGAAGGGGGCTGACAGGAGCCAGAATGTGTGTACAGAAGATCCTCTGCTGATTACAACTACAGGCCTCCTTCACTGGGTACACGATGATGAAGAAGAGAGTGAGTATATATATGTGTGTGTGTGATACAGATATCATGTATGAATGTGATGTGTGTGTCATGTGCTTCTGGGTGTGTGTCATGTATCTAAGGTGCTGTGCCTGGGTGTATGTGTTATGCATGTAAGACAGTTCTCCTGGGTGTATGTCATGTATGTAAGATGATGTTTCTGGATGTATGTGTCATGGATGTGATGTGCTCCTGGGTGTATGTGTCATGTATGTATGATGATGCTCCTGGTATACAATAGTTATGTATGTATGTAAGACACGCTCTGTTATGTCATGATGTATGATATGTCATGTATGTAAGACACTGCTCCTGGGTGTATGTGTCATGAATGTATGATATGTCATGTATGTAAGACACTGCTCCTGGGTGTATGTGTCATGAATGTATGATATGTCATGTATGTAAGACACTGCTCCTGGGTGTATGTGTCATGTATGTATGATATGTCATGTATGTAAGACACTGCTCCTGGGTGTATGTGTCATGTATGTATGATATGTCATGTATGTAAGACACTGCTCCTGGGTTTATGTGTCATGTATGTATGTATGTATGTATGATGCTCCTGGGTGTATGTATCATATATGTATGATATGTCATGTATGTAAGACACTGCTCCTGGGTGTATGTGTCATGTATGTATGAGGGTATGCCTGGGTGTGTGATGTATATCTGATGGTATGCCTGGGTGTATGTGTGTCATGTACATAATGATGGTGCACCTGAGTTTGTATGTGATGTATGTATGTGCCATGGATGTGATGTGCTCCTGGGTGTATGTGTCATGTATGTATGATGATGCTCCTGGGTGTATGTATCACATATGTATGATATGTCATGTATGTAAGACACTGCTCCTGGGTGTATGTGTCATGAATGTATGATATGTCATGTATGTAAGACACTGCTCCTGGGTGTATGTGTCATGTATGTATGATATGTCATGTATGTAAGACACTGCTCCTGGGTGTATGTGTCATGTATGTATGAGGGTATGCCTGGGTGTATGTGTGTCATGTACATAATGATGGTGCACCTGAGTTTGTATGTGATGTATGTATGTGCCATGGATGTGATGTGCTCCTGGGTGTATGTGTCATGTATGTATGATGATGCTCCTGGCGTATGTATCACATATGTATGATATGTCATGTATGTAAGACACTGCTCCTGGGTGTATGTGTCATAAATGTATGATATGTCATGTATGTAAGACACTGCTCCTGGGTGTATGTGTCATGTATGTATGATATGTCATGTATGTAAGACACTGCTCCTGGGTGTATGTGTCATGTATGTATGAGGGTATGCCTGGGTGTATGTGTGTCATGTACATAATGATGGTGCACCTGAGTTTGTATGTGATGTATGTATGTGCCATGGATGTGATGTGCTCCTGGGTGTATGTGTCATGTATGTATGATGATGCTCCTGGGCGTATGTATCACATATGTATGATATGTCATGTATGTAAGACACTGCTCCTGGGTGTATGTGTCATAAATGTATGATATGTCATGTATGTAAGACACTGCTCCTGGGTGTATGTGTCATGTATGTATGATATGTCATGTATGTAAGACACTGCTCCTGGGTGTATGTGTCATGAATGTATGATATGTCATGTATGTATGATGATGCTCCTGGGTGTATGTATCATATATGTATGATATGTCATGTATGTAAGACACTGCTCCTGGGTGTATGTGTCATGTATGTATGAGGGTATGCCTGGGTGTGTGATGTATATCTGATGGTATGCCTGGGTGTATGTGTGTCATGTACATAATGATGGTGCACCTGAGTTTGTATGTGATGTATGTATGATGGTATGCTGGAGTGTGAGTACACCTGTGTGATGTATAATGTATGTATGAGAGCACACCTGGGTTTGTGTGTGATGTATTTATGATGGCTCTGGCCTGGAGTCTGGTAACTTGTGACTGTCGTTCACAGCTCTGACACTGGAGAATCCTTACAATGCACAGTGTCTGTGATGCGAGGAGTCATAAATCTGCAGCCATATGAAGTGACTGCAGATTTGTCATTTTAGACCAGATCAGGATCATAACGATCGCGTCGCAGGGTCACTGATGTGACCGGGACTGGGGGACCATGCCCCGCCAACCCCAACGCCTGCTTCAGCTGAATCTACGTCCTTGCCGAGGATGCAGACCCAGCCAAAATGCATCACATATACTAGGATAGGGACCATGAAACCAGGATAGGGACATATATTTCCGAAAGTGGATAATAGAGAACTTATATATTAGGGGTTCTTATATACCAGGATGGGGGATCAAATATTCTAGGATGGGAGACATATACATACCAGGAAGGGGACATATATACAAGGAGGAGACCATGTATATCAGGATGGGATCATATATACCAGGATGAGGGATATATGCGTGCGTATGTGTGTGTCATGGCACTGACATCCTTGTGTTTGAGGAAGGAAGGGCTGCTGTTTTGAATTTGCCTCAGGCAGCAGAGAGGCTAGGTTCACCCCTGGATGTGGACGACCCGACCCGATTGCTTGCGGAGCTATTGCCCACTACCCTAGGGAACGACAGGCAGCCGCCGCTCCCTCAAGCTGCCATCTTGGATGGGGGAGCAGAAGAAAGCGCACAGGAATGGAGGCTTCACAAACTTGTTTACAAACCGCACCGGACAGGAGTGGCGCATTAGGCAGAAAAGCCAGTGTCATCTACATCAGAGCACCAAGAACAGATACTACAGTACAGGTAAAACCTTCACATGTGCACGTGTCTCTTATCCGTGTGCTGTGTGTTTGTTAACCATGTGCTGTATGTGTGTCTGTAATCCGTGTGCTGTGTGTGTCTGTCATCTGTTTGCTGTATGTGTGTGTCTGTCATCCGTGTGCTGTGTCTCTGTCATCAGTGTGCTGTGTGTGTCTGTCATCCGTTTACTGTATGTGTGTCTTTCATCTGTCGTTTGCCTGTCTTCTGTGTACTGTATGTGTGTCTGTCATCCATCACGGGAACACAGCACACAGGAAGGAGACAGGTGCAGTGGGGAGACACAGTGTATAGGGGGAAGATGGGCACGGGGGGGACAGGTGCAGGAGAGAGAGTAAAAAAATCCCTGGTCTGTGGAGCGCTAGGGCTAGAGATAAATGGCACTAGGGTTATTTTAGAAAATTATTTCTTTATTAACCTCTTACAGGCCACTACGCGTTTCTGCAGCAGAGCGCTGCCTTCATCAGGTATTGCCATCACCTGATGAAGGCAGCGCTCTGCTGCAGAAACGCGTAGTGGCCTGTAAGAGGTTAATAAAGAAATAATTTTCTAAAATAACCCTAGTGCCATTTATCTCTAGCCCTAGCGCTCCACAGACCAGGGATTTTTTTACTCTCAGCTTCTTGCACTTGTGCACACCTGGCAAGAGCAGCTCTGGACAAGAGATACCATTAATCCTAGATCCTGAGTTCCATGACCTAGCAATACAACACGGTCACCGTTGAAGGACCTGTGGTGACATCAATCTGGTCACGGGACCGTGGCAGGAGCTGGAGCTCCCGCAGCAACTTTCGGTGCCTCCACTATACCTCCAGGCGGAGGTGGATTCACAAGCGTAAGACCGCAGTTGTGCAGGGTTGCACAACCACCTCTGGTGAGTGGCCACACAGCCCTGGGCCTAAATCCACTTCAAAAACTTTCTTCACATGCGCTCCCACCCCCTCCCCCTTTTTTGTCTTGCATATTGAGGTGCAGGAGAGAGACACAGCGCGCATATGGGACACAGTGCACAGGTTGGAGACAGGCACAGGGGAGGGACAGCAAACTGGAGGGACAGAGACTGTGCAAAGGGGGTGACAGGTACAGAGAGGGGAGAGACATGCACAGAGAGGGGCATTGCCAAGCTGTGACTTGGCCTCTATTGTCCAGACTTCCAGAAAATGGCCGTGGAGGCATTGCATGCGCAGATCGAGATCCGCAGCCATTTTCTGGAAGCTTTTGGCCTCTGCCTCCAGAGCTCAGCTTACCCCCTCAATGGGTGGGGGCCCGGGGAGAGATCATACATCCCTGTGGCTCCTACAGACCTCAGCTCTCCCCCAGTCTATGTGCCCCTAGCCCTCTACAGTGCTGTATATGCTCTCAGTGTCTCCTTTATGATGTATATATAGCAGTCTCCTATGTGATGTATTTAATTTACAAAACTGATTGTCACAGAGTCGACTGCGCTCCAGACCAACACAAGCCTGGAAGATCAGATATCACCAAACATCGCAGAGAAGCAGCTGCAACCATCAAATTAGGTGAGGTAATTAATTAAATGTAGCCGGGTAATTGTCATGGTGATGTGTGGCCCCTGAATGACTTTCCAAATGTCCCCCAATCCTGGCAGGAAAAAAGTTTCCCACCCCTGTACAAGGTAATAAATAACACCACCAGTGTTATTCTGCCTCATGTGGCATTTATTGTTCACATCCCTCAACTCACATAAAGAGCAATGTATAGAAAGAGATTAATGTGTGACTGGGGAGGACGTGGTGCAGAAAGGGAGTTTTTCCAATAGTGGGCGGTGAAAATATGGAAGGTTTGGGGGTGGAGTCTGGATGGAGGTGGAGCCTAGGTGGAGGCAGAGATTGGGTGGAGTCTCATGGGGCCCCAAAATTTTGCCAGTAAGGGGCCCCGAAATTTCTAGTGGCAGCCCTGGCCGAGGTACCCGATCCTGAACCCGATCCCGAACCCGATCCCCCGGCCCCACCCCGAAAGGGCTGCGCCGGTGCCACCATATCCTTGTGGTCCCAACGCATATCTGACCGTAAAGCCTTACGTTGCCTGAACTGCTCATCATAACGCAGCCAGGACAAACCACCATACACTCTATAAGCCTCCCCTATAGAATCCATATAACCAAACAGATCGGAGCAGTGCACCGGCTCCTTCTCCCCCACAACGCTCGCCAATATAGCAAAGGCCTGTAACCAATTCACAAACGTCTGCGGGATAAGACGATACCGCCGCTTCTCCTCATCCTCCTTCTCCTTTTTAGAATCACTAGGGCGAACCTTATCCAAGTTAAACTTTTCCAATGGAAGCAGCGAAAATATTTCGACGTACTCCCCTTTCCAAATCTTCTCCCTAACTTCCTTCTTCAAATGCGCCCCCAAGGGGCTCTCAAAACATACATAAACCTGTGGAAGTACACTGAGCTGTAGGCTGATTTTCTGCTAAGGGAAAAAAAAAAAAAAAAAAAAAAGATTTAAATCTGATTTTCTAGCGAGTGTGACACGAGCTGAGTGTGACGGAGCGTAAGTGCGGACGGAAGTAAAGTGTGTGACTTGTGATTCAGTGACTTTGGATTCAGGGAGTTTGGAAGGGAGGACTTACTGAATTACTGGTTGCATTTAATTAACCCCTTCACCCCCCGGCCTATTTTGACCTTAATGACCAGGCCATTTTTGTCAATTCTGACCAGTGTCCCTTTATGAGGTAATATCTCTGGAACACTTCAACCGATCCTAGCGATTCTGAGATTGTTTTTTCGTGACATATTGGGCTTCATGTTAGTATTAAATTTAGGTGGATAATTTTTGCGATTATTTGTGAAAAATTTAAAAATTTGGCAAAATTTTTGAAAATTTAGCAATTTTCAAATTATGAATTTTTATTCTGCTAAACCAGAGAGGTATGTGACACAAAATAGTTAATAAATAACATTTCCCACATGTCTACTTTACATCAGCACAATTTTGGAAAAAAAAAAAAATTTTGTTCGGACGTTATAAGGGTTCAAAGTTCATCAACAATTTTTCATTTTTCCAGCAAAATTTACAAAGCCATTTTTTTTAGGGACCACATCACATTTGAAGTCCCTTTGAGGGGTGTACATGACAGAAAACACCCAAAAGTGACACCATTCCAAAAACTGCACCCCTCAAGCTACTCAAAACTACCTTCAAGAAGATTATTAACCCTTCAGGTGCTTCACGGGAACTAGAGCAAAGTGGAAGGAAAAAATGGTCATTTTAATTTTTCCAACAAAAATGTTCTTTTAGCCTCAATTCTTTCATTTTCACATGGGGAACAGGATAAAATGGATCCTAAAAATTGTTGGGCAATTTCTCCTGAGTACATCGATATCTCATATGTGGTCATAAACCACTCTTTGGGCGCACGGCAGGGCTCAGAAGGGAAGGAGCGCAATTTGACTTTTGGAGCTAATTTTCCATTCAAAAAGTGAAATGGCGCTCCTTCCCTTCTGAGCCCTGCCGTGCGCCCAAAGAGTGGTTTATGACCACATATGAGATATCGATGTACTCAGGAGAAATTGCCCAACAATTTTTAGGATTCATTTTATCCTGTTCCCCATGTGAAAATGAAAAAATGTAGGCTAAAAGAAAATTTTTGTAGAAAAAAAAGTACTTTTTCATTTTTACAGATGAATTTGTGAAGCACCTGGGGGTTCAAAATGCTCACCACCCATCTAGATAAATTCCCTGGGGGGTCTAGTTTCCAAAATGGGGTCACTTATGGGGGAGCTCCAATGTGTAGGCACACAGGGGCTCTCCAAACGCGACATGGTGTCCGCTAACAATTTGACTGAAAAATTAGCTTTAATTGTTAGCGGACACCATGTCGCGTTTGGAGATCCCCTGTGTGCCTAAACATTGGAGATCCCCCACAAGTGACCCCATTTTGGAAACTAGACCCCCCAGGGAACTTATCTAGATGGGTGGTGAGCATTTTGAATGCCACAGTGCTTCACAAATTAATCTGTAAAAATGAAAAAAGAAAATTTTTATGGAAAAAAAAGTGTTTTTTCATTTTTACGGATGAATTTGTCAAGCACCTGGGGGTTCAAAATGCTCACCACCTATCTAGATAAGTTCCCTGGGGGGTCTAGTTTCCAAAATGGGGTCACTTGTGAGGGAGCTCCAATGTTTAGGCACACAGGGGCTCTCCAAACGCGACATGGTGTCCGCTAACAATTTGACTGAAAAATTAGCTTCAATTGTTAGCGGACACCATGTCGCGTTTGGAGAGCCCCTGTGTGCCTAAACATTGGAGCTCCCCCACAAGTGACCCCATTTTGGAAACTAGACCCCCCAGGGAACTTATCTAGGTGGGTGCTGAGCATTTTGAATGCCCCAGTGCTTCACTAATTAATCTGTGAAAATGAAAAGGAAAATTTTTATGGAAAAAAAAAGTACTTATTCAATTTTACAGATGAATTTGTGAAGCACCTGGGGTTCAAAATGTTCACAACCCATCTAGATACGTTCCCTGGGAGGTCTAGTTTCCAAAATGGGGTCATTTGTGGGGGAGCTCCAATGTTTAGGCACACAGGGGCTCTCCATACGCGACATGGTGTCCGCTAACTATTGGAATCATTAGCGGACACCATGTCGTGTATGGAGAGCCCCTGTGTGCCTAAACATTGGAACTCCCCCACAAGTGACCCCATTTTCGAAACTAGACCCCCCAAGGAATGCATCTAGATGCATAGTGAGCACTTTAAACCCCCAGGTGCTTCACAAATTGATCCGTAAGAAGGAAAAAGTACATTTGTTTTCACACAAATTTTCTTTTTTCATTATTACGGATCAATTTGTGAAGCACCTGGGGGTTCAAAGTGCTCACTATGCATCTAGATATGTTCCTTGGGGGGTCTAGTTTCCAAAATGGGGTCACTTGTGGGGGAGCTCCAATGTTTAGGCACACAGGGGCTCTCCATACGCAACATGGTGTCCGCTAACTATTGGAATCGTTAGTGGACACCATGTCGTGTATGGAGAGCCCCTGTGTGCCTAAACATTGGAGCTCCCGCACAAGTGACCCCATTTTGGAAACTAGACCCCCCAAGGAATGCATCTAGATGCATAGTGAACACTTTGAACCCCAAGGTGCTTCACAAATTGATTCGTAATAAGGAAAAGTACATTTGTTTTCACACAAATTTTCTTTTTTCATTTTTACGGATCAATTTGTGAAGCACCTGGGGGTTCAAAGTGTTCACTATGCATCTAAATACAGCGACGCCCATTTAAATTTTTTTTCTAGGACTAATTCCAGAAAAAAAATGGCGTAGGGCTCCGCCATATTTTTGGTCCAGCCAGGTACAACTTGGCAGCTACGGACTGCCAGCAACCCCCAGCTGCCTCATTGTACCTGGCTGGCAACCAAAAATAGAGCAAAGCCCATTTTTATTTTTTTTTCTAGGACTAATTCTAGAAAAAAATGGCGTGGGGCTCCGCCATATTTTTGGTCCAGCCAGGTACAACTTGGCAGCTACAGACTGCCACCAACCCCCAGCTGCCTCGTTGTACCTGGCTAGCCACCAAAAATACAGCAAAGCCCTTTTTTTTCTTCTAGAACTAATTCTAGAAAAAAAAATGACATGGGGCTCCGCCATATTTTTGGTCCAGCCAGGTACAACTAGGCAGCTGGGGGCTGGAATCCGCAGCATGGAGAGGCCCAAGCGTTCTGGGCCCCCCATGCTGCGAATTGCAGCCCGCAGCCGCCCCAGAAAATGGCGCATTCATTGAAGCGCCATTTTCTGGCGCTGTACCCATGCTCTTCCAGTTGCCCTGGTGCCGGTGGCAAACTGGGTAATAAAGGGGTTAATGCCAGCTTTTTATTGGCAGCTGGCACTAAGCCCGAGATTCATTATATAGGGCCAATGTTAGACCCGCCATTAGGAATCTCTCGTAAATAGTCAGAAAATACACACAGAGAAAAATCTTTTTATTTGAAAAAAAAACACAAACAAAATTCGGACTCCATCTTTATTATAAAGATCCGATGTAGTCCACAACGAAGGTCCCACGACGCTCGATCGCCTCCGACGTAGTCCACAACGAAGGTCCCACGACGCTCGATCGCCTCTGGTCAATCCAGAGACTGCAGCAAGGGATGAAGTGTCCTCTTCCTACAGTCTCTGGGGTCAGAGTTATGGTGCACTGTATGACAATGACCTGTCATACAGTGCACCATGACTATGATCCCAGAGACTACAACAAGAGGACACCTGATCCCTTGTTGCACCCATCCATCCACCTATGCACCCATCATCCACGCACGCACACAACCACGCACCCACATCCACGACACTCACATCCACATCCACGCACACATCCACGCACGCACGCTGACATTCAAGCACGCTGACATCCACGCACGCACACTGACATCCATGCATGCGCACATCCACGGACGCTGACATCCTTGCATGCTGACATCCACGCGCGCTAGCATCCAGGCACGCACGCTGACATTCAAGCACGCACACTGACATCCACACATGCACACATCCACGCACGCACGCTGACATCCACGCACGCACGCTGACATCCACGCATGCACACATCCACACACGAACGCTGACATCCACACACATCCACACACGTACGCTGACATCCACGCACATTCACATCCATGCACACGTCCACGCACGCACACTTCTATGCACACACACATCTATGCACGCACACGTCCACACACGTGTCCACACACGCACACGTCCACACACGTGTCCACACATGCACACGTCTACGCACGCACACGTCTACGCACACTCACGTCCACGCACACTCATGTACGCTCACGTCCACGCACGCACACGTCCACGCTTGCACCCCCCATCCATCTATCCATTCACCCATCCATCAATTCATTCATTCATTCATACATACATAGATACATGCATACATACATAGATACATTACATACATACATAGATACATACATACATACATAGATACATACATACATACATAGATACATACATACATACATACTTACCTCCCTCGTTCCACCGATGAGCAGGAGGAGGCCGGGAGAGGAGGCGGGGCCACAGACCAGCGGGCCGGGCAGAGGAGGTGCAGCAGCAGCGGCGGCGGCGGCAGGGCGGCCACAGCGGCGGGTGCACCGAAGTGTGCAGCCCGCCGCAGGAGGTGAGGGGGGGGCCAGGCACAGGGCCCGGAGGTGGGGCAGCCTGGGGGGGAGCACTGGAGCAGGGGACCAGGCAGTGTTGCCGGTGGGCGCACGTGGGTGCAGCCCGCCGGCAGATACATTATAATAGAGGGGGGCGGGCAGCATGGGGGGAACGGGGGGGCCCCATGGACAGTCCTGGAGCTGGAGGGGGCTGAGGAGGGGTAGGCACTTGCCGATCCACCCCTCCAGATCTGATTGGAGAGCTCCAATCAGATCTGGAGGGGTGAATCCCTATGATTTCCTCCGATCGGCAGTTTCACTTTTAAACTGCCGATCGGAGGGGTCCTGGGCATGGGGGGGGTTAATCCACCCCCTGTGGGGTCATCTACAGGTTGTCACAGAGCAGCAGCATCTGTGACACCTGAGCGACCCCACTCACAGGAGCTGCAGCAGCTCAAATCTGCCAGGACGTTGTGCAACGTCCTGGGTCGTTAACAGGCAGAAACACAGGACGTTGCACAACGTCCTAGGTCGTTAAGGGGTTAATACTTTGCATTTCTTTTTACTTATCATTTCTGTCTGGTGCAATCCCCATTAGGAAATGAGCTCCATGATTGGCAATGCCATCCAGTGTACATCTTGCCACATGTATGCATTCCTTGACCAGCCGGTCGAGGGTGCATACTGCTGTGTGAGATGTGAGTACGTTGTGCATTTGGAAGCCCAGATACTGGATCTAAATGAACAACTGACAACGCTGAGATCCATAGACAATATGGAAAGGAGTCTGCTGCTCACTGAACAGCTGCTCAATGGGATAGATGTGGGGGAGGATGGCAGTATGGAGCTGCAGGACCGTGAGGTATCTAGTGAGGGGGGTGTGAGTTCAAGTACAGCACTGCTGCAGCAGGGCATGACCTCTGAAAGCCAGAGGAGTGTCTGCTCCAGTAAGGGAGAAAACAGAAGAGCAGGGCAGGACAGACAGGTGCTGGTAGTGGGGGACACAATTATTAGGGAATAGATAGGGCAATCTGTCACAAAAACAGGGATCGTCGAACAGTGTGCTGCCTACCTGGCGCCCGAGTCCGGCACATCGCTGATCGGGTTGACAGATTACTGGAAGGGGCTGGTGAGGACCCAGCGGTCATGGTGCACATTGGCACAAATGACAAAGTTAGAGGTAGGTGGAAGGTCCTTAAAGATGATTTCAGGAATTAGGCTGCAAGCTTAAGGCAAGGACCTCCAAGGTAGTATTCTCTGAAATACTGCCTGTACCATGTGCCACACCAGAGAGGCAAAGGGAGATTAGGGAGATAAATAAGTGGCTCAGGAATTGGTGTAGGAAGGAGGGGTTTGGGTTCCTGGAGAACTGGGCCGACTTCTCTGTTGGCTACAGGTTCTATGCTAGGGACGGGCTGTACCTCAATGGGGAGGGGGACGCTGTGCTGGGGGAGAAAATGGCTAGAAGGTTGGAGGAGTGTTTAACCTAGGGATGGGGGGAGGGTATTCATTGTATAGGAGGGGAAGATAGTGTAAATAGTAACCTGGGCACAAGTAATAAAATTGGGGGTGGCATGGGGGGTGGGGTTAGAACAGTCAATCTAGTAGGAAGGAATAGAGGTAAAGAGAGATGCATAAAGTGCATGTTTCACTAATGTCAGAAGCCACCAACAAAATGAGGAATTAGAATTTATTTTGTTGGAAAATAATTATGACATGGTGGGGATATTGGAGACATGGCTGGAGGAGAGCCAGGACTGGGCTGTTAATATACAGGATATATATGGTGGAGATATCAGAGACGTGGCTGGATGAGAGCCAGGACTGGGCTGTTATTATATAGGGTATATATGGTGGGGATATCGGAGCCATGGCTGGAGGAGAGCCAGGACTGGGCTGTTAATATACAGGATATATATGGTGGAGATATCAGAGACGTGGCTGGATGAGAGCCAGGACTGGGCTGTTATTATATAGGGTATATATGGTGGGGATATCAAGACATGGCTGGATGAGAGCCTGGACTGGGCTGGTTATTATACAGGAATATATGGTGGGGATATCAGAGACATGGCTGGATGAGAGCCAGGACTGGGCTGTTATTATACGGGGTATATATGGTGGGGACATCAGAGACATGGCTGGATGAGAGCCAGGACTGGGCTGTTATTATACAGGATATATATGGTGGGATATCAGAGACATGGCTGGATGAGAGCCAGGACCGGGCTGTTATTATACAGGATATATATGGTGGGGATATCATAGACATGGCTGGATGAGAGCCTGGACTGGGCTGTTAATTATACAGGGGTATATATGGTGGGGATATCAGAGACATGGCTGGAGGAGAGCCAGGACTGGGCTGTTATTATACAGGGTATATATGGTGGGGAATCAGAGACATGGCTGGAGAGAGCCAGGACTGGGCTGTTATTATACAGGATATATATGGTGGGATATCAGAGACATGGCTGGATGAGAGCCAGGACCGGCTGTTATTATACAGGATATATATGGTGGAGATATCAGAGACATGGCTGGAGAGAGCCAGGACTGGGCTGTTATATACAGGGGTATATATGGTGGGATATCGAGACATGGCTGGAGAGAGCCAGGACGGCTGTTATTATACAGGATATATATGGTGGGGACATCAGAGACATGGCTGGATGAGAGCCAGGACTGGGCTGTTACTATACAGGATATATATGGTGGGATATCAGAGACATGGCTGGATGAGAGCCAGGACTGGACTGTTATTTACAGGATATATATGGTGGGGATATCAGAGACATGGCTGGACGAGAGCCAGGACTGGGCTGTTACTATACAGGATATATATGGTGGGGATATCAGAGACATGGCTGGACGAGAGCCAGGACTGGGCTGTTACTATACAGGATATATATGGTGGAGATATCAGAGACATGGCTGAATGAGAGCCAGGACTGGGCTGTTACTATACAGGATATATATGGTGGAGATATCAGAGACATGGCTGGATGAGAGTCAGGACTGGGCTGTTAATATACAGGGATATATATGGTGGGGATATCGGAGAAATGGCTGGATGAGAGCCAGGACTGGGCTGTTAATTTACAGGGCTATTGTCTGTTCAGAAATGACCCTACAAGTAAGCGAGGGGGAGGTGTATGTTTACACGTAAAATCATCCTTAAAACCCATCCTGCGTGATAATATAGGTGAATCTAATGGAAATGTAGAGTCTCTGTGGGTGGAGATAAGGAGAGGGGGAAGAATAATAAATTACTGATAGGGGTTTGTTATAAGACCCCAACAATAATGGAAGTGGAGGAGAATATCCTCATAAAGCAAATAGATGAAGCAGCGACTCAGGGAGACGTCATTATTATGGGGGACTTCAACTACCCTGGGATCAGAAACCTGCAGTTCCAGCAAAGGTAATAGGTTTTTGAAAACTATGAGAGACAATTACCTTTCACAACTGGTTCAGGACCCAACAAGAAGGGGGCACTGCTGGACCTAATATTAACCAACAGGTCAGACTGCATATCAAATATACGGGTTGGAGGTCACTTGGGTTATAGTGATCATAACTTAATAAGCTTTCAAGTATCCTTTACTAAGACGTGTAGTAGAGGGGCTACAAGGACACTAAACTTCAGGAAGGCAAATTTCCAACGGTTGAGAGATGATCTTCGTGCAATAACCTGAGACGATGTCCTGAGACATAAAAGTACACAACACAAATGGGAGATGTTTATTAGCATCCTGAATAGGGCCTGTGCACAATATATATCCTATGGGAATAAGCATGCTAGAAATAGGAGGAAACCACTATGGCTAAATAAAGCGGTAAGAGGTGCAATATGTGACAAAAAGAAAGCATTTAGGGAATTAAAGCAAGTAGGTAGTGATGAGGCATTAAATAAATACAGAAAATTAAATAACATCTGTAAAAAGCAAATCAAAGCAGCAAAGATTGAGACAGAGAGACTCATTGCCAGAGAAAGTAAAAAGAATCCCAAAATATTTTTTAACTACATAAATAGTAAGAAACTAAAAAATGATGGTGTTGGCCCCTTTAAAAATAGTCTGGGTGAAATGGTGGATGAGGATGAGGAAAAAGCAAATATGCTAAATGACTTTTTTTCAACAGTATTTAAACAAGAAAATCCCATGACAGACAATATGATCAGTGATAACAAAAATTCTCAATTAAATGTCACCTGCTTAACCCAAGAGGAAGTACGGCATCGTCTAAAAATCACTAAAATTGACAAATCCCCGGGCCCGGATGGGATACACCCCAGAGTGCTGCAGGAATTAGGTACTGTCATAGATAGACCATTATTTTTAATATTTAAAGATTCCATAATAGGGTCTGTACCACAGGACTGGCGTATAGCAAATGTGGTGCCAATATTCAAAAAGGGAACAAAAACTGAACTTGGAAATTATAGGCCAGTAAGCTTAACCTCTACTGTGGGTAAAATCCTAGAGGGTTTTCTAAGAGATGCTATACTGGAGTATCTGAAGAAAAATAACCTCATGACCCATTATCAACATGGTTTTACGATGGACCGTTCCTGTCAAACTAATCTGATAAGCTTCTATGAAGAAGTAAGTTCTGGACTGGACCAAAGAAATGCAGTGAACGTGGTGTATATGGACTTTTCAAAAGCTTTTGATACGGTGCCACACAAAAGGTTGATACATAAAATGAGGGCAATGGGGATAGGGGAAAATATGTGTAAGTGGGTTAAGAACTGGCTTAGTGATAGGAAACAAAGGGTGGTTAAAAATGGAACACACTCAGAATGGGTCACAGTTAACAGTGGGGTACCACAGGGGTCAGTGTTGGGCCCGCTTCTATTTAATATATATATTAACTAGCTGTGAGCCCGATTCTAAAAAATCGGGAGTCTAGAATCTGGAGAGGGAGAGGGAGATAAATAGATAGATAGATATAGATAGATAGATACATAGAGGTAGATAGATAGATACAGATAGATAGATAGATAGATAATGATAGATAGATAGATATAGTATACATAGATAGATAGATAGATAGATAGATAGATAGATAGATAGATAGATAGATAGATACGTGAGTCGTTGCAGCCGCGGTAACTCCGGCACGTAGGTCCATTGCGAGTCTCCGGACCCGTGGAACGACCGACGACAGCCGAGCGCCGTGGCCGAAAATCGAACCAAGGGGCCGGCCATGCATCGCTGGAAACACCGCTATGTATCTCTATGGGAAGTGAGGAGCTATTCTCATTGGTCGCTGTGTGCTGCCGGCGACCAATGAGAATAGCGCCTCACTTTCCGCGGTAAATTTGAAAGTCAAAGTCGTCCATTATATCTCTATGGCAAGTGAGGCGCTATTCTCATTGGTCGCTGTGTTCTGCAAGCGACCAATGAGAATCGCGCCTCACTTCCCATAGAGATATAATGGACGACTTTGATTTTTAAATTTACCGCTGAAAGTGAGGCGCTATTCTCATTGGTCGCCGACAGTACACAGCGACCAATGACAATAGCGCCTCACTTCCTATAGAGATACATAGCGGTGTTTCCAGCGATGCATGGCCGGCCCCTTGGCTCGATTTTCGGCCACGGCGCTCGGCTGTCGTCGGTCGTTCCACGGGTCCAGAGACTCGCAATGGACCTACGTGCCGGAGTTACCGCGGCTGCAACGACTCACGTATTTATCTATCTATTTATCTATCGATGTATCTATCTATATCTATCTATATCTATGTATCTATCTATCTATGTATCTATATCTATCTATGTATCTATATCTATCTATCTATGTATTTATCTATCTATATCTATCTATCTATTTATCTCTCTATCTATGTATCTATCTATCTATGTATCTATATCTATCTATCTATATCTATCTATGTATCTATATCTATATGTATCTATATCTATCTATCTATATCTATCTATATCTGATATAGATACATAGATAGATAGATAGATAGATAGATAGATATAGATACATAGATAGATAGATAGATAGATAGATAGATACGTGAGTCGTTGCATCCGCGGTAACTCCGGCACGTAGGTCCATTGCGAGTCTCCGGACCCGTGGAACGACCGACGACAGCCGAGCGCCATGGCCGAAAATGGAGCCAAGGGGCCGGCCATGCATCGCTGGAAACACCGCTATGTATCTCTATGGGAAGTGAGGCGCTATTCTCATTGGTCGCTGTGTGCTGCCGGCGACCAATGAGAATAGCGCCTCACTTTCCGCGGTAAATTTGAAAGTCAAAGTCGTCCATTATATCTCTATGGGAAGTGAGGCGCGATTCTCATTGGTCGCTGTGTGCTGCCGGCGACCAATGAGAATAGCGCCTCACTTTCCGCGGTAAATTTGAAAGTCAAAGTCGTCCATTATATCTCTATGGCAAGTGAGGCGCTATTCTCATTGGTCGCTGTGTTCTGCAAGCGACCAATGAGAATCGCGCCTCACTTCCCATAGAGATATAATGGACGACTTTGATTTTTAAATTTACCGCTGAAAGTGAGGCGCTATTCTCATTGGTCGCCGACAGTACACAGCGACCAATGACAATAGCGCCTCACTTCCTATAGAGATACATAGCGGTGTTTCCAGCGATGCATGGCCGGCCCCTTGGTTCGATTTTCGGCCACGGCGCTCGGCTGTCGTCGGTCGTTCCACGGGTCCAGAGACTCGCAATGGACCTACGTGCCGGAGTTACCGCGGCTGCAACGACTCACGTATTTATCTATCTATTTATCTATCGATGTATCTATCTATATCTATCTATATCTATGTATCTATCTATCTATGTATCTATATCTATCTATGTATCTATATCTATCTATCTATGTATTTATCTATCTATATCTATCTATCTATTTATCTCTCTATCTATGTATCTATCTATCTATGTATCTATATCTATCTATCTATATCTATCTATGTATCTATATCTATATGTATCTATATCTATCTATCTATATCTATCTATATCTGATATAGATACATAGATAGATAGATAGATAGATAGATAGATAGATAGATATAGATACATAGATAGATAGATAGATAGATAGATAGATAGATAGATAGATAGATAGATACGTGAGTCGTTGCATCCGCGGTAACTCCGGCACGTAGGTCCATTGCGAGTCTCCGGACCGTGGAACGACCGACGACAGCCGAGCGCCATGGCCGAAAATGGAGCCAAGGGGCCGGCCATGCATCGCTGGAAACACCGCTATGTATCTCTATGGGAAGTGAGGCGCTATTCTCATTGGTCGCTGTGTGCTGCCGGCGACCAATGAGAATAGCGCCTCACTTTCCGCGGTAAATTTGAAAGTCAAAGTCGTCCATTATATCTCTATGGGAAGTGAGGCGCGATTCTCATTGGTCGCTGTGTGCTGCCGGCGACCAATGAGAATAGCGCCTCACTTTCCGCGGTAAATTTGAAAGTCAAAGTCGTCCATTATATCTCTATGGCAAGTGAGGCGCTATTCTCATTGGTCGCTGTGTTCTGCAAGCGACCAATGAGAATCGCGCCTCACTTCCCATAGAGATATAATGGACGACTTTGATTTTTAAATTTACCGCTGAAAGTGAGGCGCTATTCTCATTGGTCGCCGACAGTACACAGCGACCAATGACAATAGCGCCTCACTTCCTATAGAGATACATAGCGGTGTTTCCAGCGATGCATGGCCGGCCCCTTGGTTCGATTTTCGGCCACGGCGCTCGGCTGTCGTCGGTCGTTCCACGGGTCCAGAGACTCGCAATGGACCTACGTGCCGGAGTTACCGCGGCTGCAACGACTCACGTATTTATCTATCTATTTATCTATCAATGTATCTATCTATATCTATCTATATCTATGTATCTATCTATCTATGTATCTATATCTATCTATGTATCTATATCTATCTATCTATGTATTTATCTATCTATATCTATCTATCTATTTATCTCTCTATCTATGTATCTATCTATCTATGTATCTATATCTATCTATGTATCTATATCTATATGTATCTATATCTATCTATCTATATCTATCTATATCTGATATAGATACATAGATAGATAGATAGATAGATATAGATACATAGATAGATAGATAGATAGATAATGATGATACGTGAGTCGTTGCATCCGCGGTAACTCCGGCACGTAGGTCCATTGCGAGTCTCCGGACCCGTGGAACGACCGACGACAGCCGAGCGCCATGGCCGAAAATGGAGCCAAGGGGCCGGCCATGCATCGCTGGAAACACCGCTATGTATCTCTATGGGAAGTGAGGCGCTATTCTCATTGGTCGCTGTGTGCTGCCGGCGACCAATGAGAATAGCGCCTCACTTTCCGCGGTAAATTTGAAAGTCAAAGTCGTCCATTATATCTCTATGGGAAGTGAGGCGCGATTCTCATTGGTCGCTGTGTGCTGCCGGCGACCAATGAGAATAGCGCCTCACTTTCCGCGGTAAATTTGAAAGTCAAAGTCGTCCATTATATCTCTATGGCAAGTGAGGCGCTATTCTCATTGGTCGCTGTGTTCTGCAAGCGACCAATGAGAATCGCGCCTCACTTCCCATAGAGATATAATGGACGACTTTGATTTTTAAATTTACCGCTGAAAGTGAGGCGCTATTCTCATTGGTCGCCGACAGTACACAGCGACCAATGACAATAGCGCCTCACTTCCTATAGAGATACATAGCGGTGTTTCCAGCGATGCATGGCCGGCCCCTTGGTTCGATTTTCGGCCACGGCGCTCGGCTGTCGTCGGTCGTTCCACGGGTCCAGAGACTCGCAATGGACCTACGTGCCGGAGTTACCGCGGCTGCAACGACTCACGTATTTATCTATCTATTTATCTATCAATGTATCTATCTATATCTATCTATATCTATGTATCTATCTATCTATGTATCTATATCTATCTATGTATCTATATCTATCTATCTATGTATTTATCTATCTATATCTATCTATCTATTTATCTCTCTATCTATGTATCTATCTATCTATGTATCTATATCTATCTATGTATCTATATCTATATGTATCTATATCTATCTATCTATATCTATCTATATCTGATATAGATACATAGATAGATAGATAGATAGATAGATAGATAGATAGATATAGATACATAGATAGATAGATAGATAGATAGATAGATAGATAGATACGTGAGTCGTTGCATCCGCGGTAACTCCGGCACGTAGGTCCATTGCGAGTCTCCGGACCCGTGGAACGACCGACGACAGCCGAGCGCCATGGCCGAAAATGGAGCCAAGGGGCCGGCCATGCATCGCTGGAAACACCGCTATGTATCTCTATGGGAAGTGAAGCGCTATTCTCATTGGTCGCTGTGTGCTGCCGGCGACCAATGAGAATAGCGCCTCACTTTCCGCGGTAAATTTGAAAGTCAAAGTCGTCCATTATATCTCTATGGGAAGTGAGGCGCGATTCTCATTGGTCGCTGTGTGCTGCCGGCGACCAATGAGAATAGCGCCTCACTTTCCGCGGTAAATTTGAAAGTCAAAGTCGTCCATTATATCTCTATGGGAAGTGAGGCGCTATTCTCATTGGTCGCTGTGTGCTGCCGGCGACCAATGAGAATCGTGCCTCACTTCCCATAGAAATATAATGGACGACTTTGACTTTCAAATTTACCGCTGAAAGTGAGGCGCTATTCTCATTGGTCGCCGGCAGCACACAGCGACCAATGAGAATAGCGCCTCACTTCCCATAGAGATACATAGCGGTGTTTTGCGGAATGTATGGCCGGGCCCTTGGTTCTATTTTCGGCCACGGGGCTCGGCTCTCGTCGGTCGTTCCACGGGGCTGGAGACTCGCAATGGCCGCTTCGCAGCCATTGCTCGTGCCCCAGCAACGGCTCGCAATGCCTGCTTCGCGGGAAATGCTTCGTGGGTCGCGTGGCTGCAAGGCAGCCACGTCCACGACAACGGAAGTAGCGCCGAAACTTACAGAAGTGCGCTACGGCAATTATATATTAGATGACCTTGTAGGGGGCATACAGAGTAGAATCTCAATATTTGCAGATGACACTAAACTCTGCAGGGTAATCAATACAGAGGAGGACAATTTTATATTACAGGAGGATTTATGTAAACTAGAAGCTTGAGCTGCTAAATGGCAAATGCGCTTTAATGGGGATAAATGTAAAGTCATGCACTTGGGCAGAGGAAACAAAAGGTATAATTATGTGCTTAATTGTAAAACACGGGGCAAAACTGTCACTGAAAAAGACCTGGGTGTATGGGTAGATGACAAACTCACATTTAGTGGCCAGTGTCAGGCAGCTGCTGCAAAGGCAAATAAAATAATGGGATGCATTAAAAGAGGCATAGATGCTCATGAGGAGAACATAATTCTACCTCTATACAAGTCACTAGTGCGACCACACTTAGAATACTGTGTACAATTCTGGTCTCCGGTGTATAAGAAAGACATAGCTGAACTAGAGCGGGTCCAGAGAAGAGTGACAAAAGTCATTAGAGGACTAAGGGGTCGGCAATACCAAGACAGGTTATTAGAGGACTGAGGGGTCTGCAATACCAAGACAGGTTATTAGAGGACTGAGGGGTCTGCAATACCAAGACAGGTTATTAAACTTGGGGTTATTTAGCTTGGAAAAACGAAGGCTTAGGGGTGATCTTATAATAATGTATAAATATATGAGGGGACAGTACAGAGAACTTTCTAATGATCTCTTTATTCTTAGGCCTGAGACTGGGACAAGGGGGCATCCTCTACAGAGACGGGGACAAGGGGGCGTCCTCTACAGAGACGGGGACAAGGGGGCGTGCTCTACAGAGACGGAGACAAGGGGGCGTTCTCTACAGAGACGGGGACAAGGGGGCGTCCTCTACGTCTGGAGGAAAGAAGGTTTAATCATAATCACAGACGTGGATTCTTTACTGTAAGAGCAGGGAGACTATGGAGCTCTCTCCACATGATGTTGTAATGAGTGAGTCACTACTAACATTTAAGAAGGGCCTGGATGCCTTTCTTGAAAACTATAATATTACCAGTTATATATACTAGATTCTTGATAGGGCGTTGATCCAGGGATCTAGTCTGATTGCCGTATCTGGAGTCAGGAAGGAATCTTTTTCCCCAATGTGGAGCTTAGTGTTGCCACATTTTTTTTTTTGCCTTCCTCTGGATCAACATGTTAGGCTATGGGGTGAACTAGATGGACTTAAAGTCTTCCTTCAACCTTAAAAAGTATGTTACGAGGGCGTGACCTGGCTATGGAGGAGTGAGAACGCAGGCTGTACGAGCTCCCGCTCCCGGGTCCTGAAATCAGTGATCGGCTATCAGTTTTCACGGGCACAAAGGCAGCCATGCGAAGGGGGAGATCGGCGAGAGCTAAGAGTACCGATTCCCAAACTCCCCGGAGCTCAGGTTCATCTATTAGAAGATTTTTCAGCTCTGAGGAGCAGCTTCCCACCAGAAAGGGGACTCCCAAGATGGCCGCCGCTGGGAGGAAAGGCAACGTGGAGATCATAGCTGACGCAGCAGATGCAGCACCTGGTCGGCTACCCCGGTTCAGATGGTGACGGAAACCGGAGGAGACCCAGGCACCCCGCAGGGAATGCAGACTAGAGGTGCTTCCAGCCGGCAGGCAGGAGATCCGGAGGCCGAGATGAGAGCTGACACCAGGTACAAGGCGGGAAGGGAGCCTCACAGACGCAACATATGGACACGGATACAGAGGAGAATAACCAGGGAGTTAACCAGATCCCCCAAGAACCTCGGGAAGTCAGAGTGCACCGTGGAGCACAGGGAGGGAGAGGAGGGAGAGGTGAAGCCCCCACCCTTGCAGCTACAGCAGCTCCTGATTACATCCTCACAGGGCACAGCTATACAGCCCTGGTTCATAACTCTCCTCCCGACCCCATAAGACTGTCTGCAGGTCAGCAAGGGACGTCAGATGAACAGCTGCAGAGCTACAGTGTCCTAGCTGAGCTGGGAGACATGAGGGCACGAAAAGCATCAATTCCCACAAGAGAGGACATGGATGCCTACATCAGTCGCCTTGAACAGGCTTACAGGAGCGAATTGTCATGCCTCAGAGGTGAAGTCTCTAGAGTAGACTCTCAGGGGCAAGACCATGCCCACAGGATCTCTGCTTTGGAGGAAATATGTAGATCCCAACAAGCTACCCTCCAGCACCAATCTCACCAAATAGAACACCTGGTGGAAGCCCTTGATGATGGGGAAAATAGAGGGCGACGACATAATGTACGGATTAGAGGACTACCGGAATCAGTAGAGTCAAGAGACTTGCCTAGAGTCTTACAGGTTTTATTCAATGAGATTCTGGGAGACCCCCCCTCCACAAACATTGAACTAGACCGTGCACACAGGGCACTGGGCCCTAGGTCGGCTGACCCGGACTGGCCCAGAGATGTTATATGCAGGATCCATCGGTACGTGGTGAAGGAAGCCGTCATGACTAAGATCCGGAATGGAAAACAATGCAAGTTTGGTGATAGGGCCCTGGCAATACTCCCGGACTTGTCCCGTCTAACCCTCCAAAAAAGACGTGCTTGCGACCTCTTCTAGACACCCTGAGAAACCACGAACTCCCATATAGCTGGGGGTTCCCCTTCCGCCTGCAGGTTAGGAGAGCAGGTCGCCAGTATATTCTAAGATCCCCAGAGGATGTTCCCTTATTTACTTCTGCTTTAGACTTGCCATTGGTCCAGATCCAGAACTGGCCGGAGTTCCCCATGAGAGTGACGGAGAATGTTCAGAGGCAGGGAGGTGGATTCCGCCGCCGTCAGGACCGAATGGAAGAACGCAGACCACCTCGTTAAGGTTCCGATGATTCTGCCTGCGGCTGTGCGAGGCAGAACCCTGACTCCCATTACATGCTGAGTTCCGTAGGGCTGATCACCTGATGACGACAACAACTAGACTCTGAACCCTGACCCTTCCTCCCCTCATTCCCCCCCACCCCCCCTCCCTACCTATTCCCCTCATGTCTTTCCTCCTTCTTCTTCACTCCCCCCCTCCCGTTCTATTTCCCCCTCCTCACTCCTTCCCCTTTTATTGCTTTGTCTTTCCTCCCCCCTCTTCCCTCTCCCCCCCTTTTTTATATTCTTCCCCATCCTTTCCCTTTCTCCCCTTTCCCACCCCCCCGTCCTATTCCATCTGTCGGGCCCCACGGGACTGGGGTACTCGGTACCGGACCGGACGGTAGTGGGGATGTCACAGGTGGCTTGGTCCGTACCGTATCCCTGGCTCGGCAAATAAAGGGGAATATTTACAAGGGGATTGTCACGGGTGACGCCGCCCACTTGGTGCGGCCAGTGATGGGGCCGCCGCTGCTGCAGAACCTCCGGGGGTGATGGAATGGCAGCGGAGATGGTATAGTTCCAGTGGGGAGAACTGTATCCCCCGGGGCAGTAAGGGTTAAGTCTCTGGTGCAGGTTGTAACACACTTACTTTGCAGGCTGCAAGGATCTCTCCTCCTGGCTGCTGCTGACAGGCTGGACCTGTAGGGAGGAATGGTCTGCAGATGGAAGCAGGCAAGAGAGGCAATTCAGGGTTTCCAAAGCTTTATTCTTAGTTGTCCTCTTTCTGCAGATTTACAAGTCATTTGCAGTTGGTACACAGTTCAAGTACACGGGTTCCCTCTGCTCCTGCAGCCAGGCCTCTCTCTACCTGTGACCCCTCACACAGTCTGTAAATGTCCCTTTCCGGGCTTTTGCATTCTCTTTCTCTGTGTTGTGCGACACTGGACAGTATGGCGGTGACTCGGGCTTCTGTGAGTCCTAGTACGTCACTGAGCTGCCTGTCCTTTAGGGTTAGGGATCTCAATCTGGAACTCAGACCCCTCGTCGTGTTGTCTGGGGATGCCGGGTAAACTACGGTCCCCTTTAGAGCCGACACTCTACTTTAGCCCAGCCTCCAGTAGTCCTCAGCACGAGGCCCTACCAGGCTCCTTCTCTCTGTTCCTTCTGGTATTATAGGAGGGCTTCTCCACCTGCAGTGAGTGGCTTCAGCTGCTGTCTAGGGCACAGGTACACCGTCCCTCTCTGTTCCGTCACACTCCTGGTGGTTTCAGCGTTGGACGGGCTTTCCCCCCCATCTGGCTCGCACTGGCTCAGTACGGGTCTGCACTCCTCGGCCTTACACTTCCAGAAAGCGTGATGTCCTTCAGTCTTTACATCTCAGCACACTGTGGCCTACTACCTTCCTTCACTCCTCCCCCTCACTATATACTGTCAGTCACCTGACCTCTGGTGTGCCCAACCCACTCCTCTCATCCACCACCCCTCCGATCTCATATAGTCTCTAATCTCAGGGCTGGATGTAACCTTTCTGACAGGTGGGTTGTGTGGGCTGTGAGGGTGTTAGTGTTTAACATTGTCCTACCTGCCTGGCTGCAGTTCCCTTTGTGGCCTCCTGGACGCAGGGGCGCCACACATCCCCTATCTGCCATTCCCTTCTTCTACCTGAGAGGACATGTTCTGCCCTGACCCAATTGAACTTGGGCCCTCTACACAGTGCTTTTGGCTTGGGTCCGCCTTTTGCTTTTACTCTTTTGGCATAAACTGAAGTCGGTCCTTTCGCCGACTCCCTTGGAATCGCAGGGGCCCCAGTAAACCAAGCCCTCCGGATATCATATGTTAATATCCCGATACTCTGAGCTACGGAAATATGGATCTGGGGCGGGAGGCTCCTCGATGGAAGGTCTTTATCCCCACAGGGAATCCCTCCCGCACTGGTGCGCTGGGATAAGTCTTTCCCTACAAACTGGTTAACACAGTTTTAGACGTGTTGTATTCCCCCTTACTTGCCTTTTTGACTTTCTGTTGCTTTTTGTTTTCCCCTTCTCTTTTTTTTTTTTTTCCCCCCCCCTATCCAGTAACTCGGTATACTTAGTTTCACTGTTTAAACTACCTAATATTTTTGATATATCTGATCGAGCTTACAACTGTTGCTGTTGGGATTGTCGCTGCTCTCTCTCCTATTAATAGGTCTTGTAAACCCTCAGGCCCTCCCCCTGTGCCCTACGCCCTGTCTCTGGGCTATACTACAGAAGTTCCTGAAATCAGGTTTCTACGTTCCCTTCCTTCCCCCACCAACCCTCTCCCCTTTTACCCTTACGGAGACATAGTCTCTTTATCTATACTACACTATCCAGTTTGTTCTGCGGATCATACCCCCTGAGATATTAGTAGGCCAATATGTCTAATTTCAAAATCTGCTCATTTAACGTGAGAGGATTCAATACCCCCAGAAGCGCTCGAAGGTTATGAATGAAATGCACAAGCAAAGGGTCATGCTTTTACTCTTGCAGGAAACTCACTTCAAGAGTGGACACATCCCTGTGATCGGTGACCGACGCTACAATGTCTGGACGCACAGCCCCAATCCCGAGGGGCGATCAAAGGGAGTATCCATTGCGGTGCATCGGTCTCTCACTCATACAGTCCTGGACTCGGTCATAGATGTAAACGGTCGGTATATTTTTTTGAAACTTAGAGTGGACACTACCATTTTTACAATTGTCAATTGGTACTTGCCTATGCTGACCCTGCGAGCAGTTGTATTTCCCTGTTGACTGAGCTTGCAGATTTTGCCGAAGGTGTGATCCTGATAGGAGGTGATTTCAATTTCACACTTAACCCCATAACCGACAACTCCTCAGGGGGACGGGGGGTATCGGGGTCCAAACTTAGGGCAGTGAAGAGGGCGATTCAACACCTTGGCTTGGTGGACCTTTGGAGGGCCTTACACCCCCGAGATAGGGACTATTCCTACTTTTCCCTGGTCCACGGATCCTATAGTAGGATAGATTTCTTTTTGGCCAGCCAGAGAGTGTTAACGTGGCAGCCTCAGTCATCCATAGGGCAAATTAACCTATCTGACCATGTTCCCATCTTTTGTGAACTACGACTGCCGGGAGGTCTCGCCAAACAGTGGTCCTGGAAGCTAAATGACAATCTCCTCAATGATGACCTGTGTCTCACAGAGGTGAGGGAAGTAATTTCAGAATTCCTAGCAATCCACGAGGAAGATCAGACACCCCTGCCGACCCAGTGGGAAGCACTAAAATGCGTGGTAAGAGGTGTTCTGATAAAACATGGCTCAAGACTTAAGAGACGTAAAAATGAAAGGATTACAGCTATAACGGAGAAGATTGCCGAATTAGAACAAATCCATAAACAGTCCCTACAAAGCCAAGTGCTAGCAGACCTCACAGTAGCTAGGGATGAACTTAGAAGTCTAATCGACCAAAAGTATCTCAGGGGAAGAGAGAGGCTACACAGGTTCCTATACGAGTTTGGCGATAAATGTGGCAGGCCACTCGCCAGACTGCTTCATCCAAGAGGTACTCCTGGTCGGGTCCCCCGGATTAAACAACTGAATGGGGAGCTCACTCAGAACCCTAACACCATACTACAAGTTTTTAGGGATTTCTACAACCATCTATATAACATCAAAGGGCATTATGCGGCTATGGATAGTAGAAAATATGCGGAGAGACTCCAGTCCTATATAGACGACTCGGCTCCCCCGGGACTTAAATCCGAGGACGCCGACTCCCTTGACATGGACTTCTCTGAAGCGGAGGTGAAGGAAGTCATCAAACAGACCCCCAGTGGGAAAAGCCCAGGACCCGACGGTTTCACCGCCAAGTTTTTTAAGCTACTCAGTCCTCAGGTCGCGCCGTTCTTGGCGAGAGCCTTCAATGCGATTTCACCCGAATGTTCATGGACCTCGCAGTCTTTGGAGGCCCATATTAGTGTTGTCCCTAAGCCTGATAAAGATCACTCAGACGTGGCTAACTATAGGCCAATGTCTCTAATCAATATTGACATTAAGTTATTCTCCAAATTGCTTGCTAATCGATTGGCTCCTCTCCTCCCCTCGGTCATACACAACGACCAGGTGGGGTTTGTGAAAGGGAGGGAGGCTAGAGACAACACTAATAAGCTTATGTTGCTCATGGCTCGGTCGAGGGCCCAAGGTATCCTGATGTGCTTACTATCGGTTGACGCTGAAAAAGCCTTCGACCGGGTTAATTGGCGCTTCTTGGAGGCCTCGCTTGTGCGGTTGGGCCTGGGGACCCGTTTCTTGAGTAGGATCATGTCCTTGTATAGCTGCCCCACAGCTAGAGTTAGAGCCAACGGTGGTCTGTCCCAGCCCTTCCCAATTAAAAATGGGACGAGGCAGGGGTGCCCTTTATCCCCACTATTATACATTGTCATTATGGAACATCTCGCTGTGATGATTCGTCGGAACCCGGACATCAGAGGAGTTGAGCTGGAAGGACACCAGTACAAGGCAGCACTTTTTGCTGATGATCTATTATTATTTATTACCCAGCCAAGTATTTCATTCCCCTCGCTTCTCAGGGTTTTTGACGAATATGGAAAACACAGTAATTTCAAAATCAATACGCACAAAACTGAGGCATTGGACATTTCCCTTCAGGGGGTGAGGGGGAGCGCCTGGCTGGATCATTCCCATTTAAATGGCAGCAAGTGGCGATTAAATACTTGGGATTGGTAGTTCATAGAGACCCCTCCCTTTGGTATAAATCAAACTACCTCCCCCTGCTTCAGAGAACAATAATGGACCTCCGTAAATACGACAGATGCAGGATTTCCTGGTTTGGTCGTATCCATGCTATAAAAATGGATGTTCTGCCCCGCTTTCTGTTCCTGTTCCAAACAGCACCAGTAGATGTACCCACTCAATTCTTCAAACAACTACAAACAATAATCACAAAATTTGTGTGGGGTGGAAGGCGCCCGAGAATCAGCTACAGAACTCTATGCCGGCACAAATCTCGGGGGGGTACAGGTCTACCGGAATTCAAGTCATACTATATAGCGGCAGTACTGACCCGTCTTTTCGACTGGCAGTATCACAGTGGCACTAAACAATGGATTGAGCTAGAGCAAAAGACGGTGGATTTACCACTTTGGTGTTTGCCCTGGATACTGCCAACCGACAGGCCGAAGCTTTTATGGAAACGGCCTTGAGACATTGGGATAACCTGACAAGAAAGGGTGGGATGACGTGGAGACAGGGACCACTCACTCCTCTGTTCCATAACCCTTCCTTCCCGCCGGCAGCGTATGCCACATCTTTCCTGAAATGGAGATGCGAGGATCGGCCCCGTATGATGCAGGCTTTTCATGGAGACAGGCTTGGGCCGTTGAGCTCTCTGGCTGGTGTAGGTATTGGAAGGGCTTGGATGGAATATGCACAGCTGAGGTCATACTTTACCAGGTACCGGTTGACAACAGATTTCTCATCCTCCCCGACTGACTTTGAGAAATTGTTCCTTTTGGACTCCCCGCCAACACACACGGTCTCGACCTGTTACACTTTCCTTAACAGACAGAGGGACGACGAAAGACCCCGGTACATGGGTAGATGGGAGAAGGAGTTGGGTGTGGAGTTCTCAGAGGATGACTGGAGTAAGATTTGTACCTTCACCCATAAACTTTCTATGGCTTGCTTGGCCCAAGAGAGAAACTACAAAATTCTAGCCCGTTGGTACCAATGCCCCTCCACCTTACACGCGACCTTCCCCTCTATAGCAGATTGCTGCTGGAGATGCGGGGGCTCGGGTGGATCAATGGCCCACATTTGGTGGGACTGTGAAGGCATAAAGCCGTTTTGGCGCTCGGTCTTCAGTTTGTATAGCAAAGTGTGTGGACAGACAGAGGTAATGGCCCCAGAGGTAGCACTTCTCTCACTACTCCCGGGATCTTTTAAATCCCAAAAAACAGATCTCCTTAGATTTTTCTTGACCGCTGCTCGGACTGTAATACCTAGGTATTGGAAAAAGATCCTTTCTCCCTCCATGACTGATTGGCTTGAGGAGATGAACAAACTGCACCGCATGGAGGAACTCACGGCCGAAGTCACGGATGGCAGGGACCGCTACCTCAGAACTTGGAGTGCTTGGATTATATTCAGGGACTCCCGGGCGTTCAGCGAAGCCTTTCAGATCGCGAATTGAGTCCTCTGATGTGGTTATTCTGCCTACGAGCTCTCTTGGATAGGACATCCAACCTATATTATATTCCCAAAAACCCTCCTCCCTCCCTGCCTTTCTCCCTCTCCTCCCCCATCCCTTCCCCTCTCTGTCCTGGCCTGAGGGGGAATCCTTGAGCAGCGGTATGCACAGCTTATCTCAGAGTGATTGAGCTCTAGATCGGTTCTCAAGCAACTGGGATGTGTATTATGACAACCTTAATTCTCCCTTGGATAGTTCTCAGCTCCATCACCCATTCTCCCCCAGCCCCCCCCCCCAATTTTAGCTTTAACCCGTTCTACCTTATACTTATCTTCCTTATGATAAATGTTTAGTTGTTTTGTAATAGTCCGGCCTACCGGTAGAATTCTTACTTATTCTTAAGCAACGAATACTTTGATGTACTTCACTGGACTTATGTTTTTCTTTTTCTTTTTTTTTTCCCTTAGATTTTTGTATTTTACTGCTTTTTGTTGACTAATGTCCCAATTTACCCAGAGTAATTTGGTAAATGGATGTATAATTCGCCATGTTGGCCTAATTGACATACACCCATGTTATACAGTCTATAGAGTGTTTATAGTTAACTGGACACAGAGTTATGATACGGAATGTATTTATGTTTTCTTTTCTTTAATAAAAACATATTGAACATAAAAACTATGTTACTATGATTTTTCTTCTGTCCTAAGCCCCCGAACACTTAGTCCAATTTAGACGGCTGCAACTTCTCCTCAAGCCCCATGGTGGCTCGGATTGCTTTAACCAAACCGCCCACATCCTCCACCGAAAAACAATGGTGTCTACCGGATTCTTCATCAGAGGGTCTTACTAGGGGGGGGGCTGTGTACGCATAGATGGGGGGCTGCGTATGCATAGATGGGGGGCTTACTGGGGGGCTGTACGGATAGATGGGGGACTACTGGGGGTTCTTTCGGATAGATGGCTGTATATGGATCATGCTGTATATAGCGGATATGGGTTGTATACAGAGCGTGTGGTGCTTATGAGGGGCTGTTTATGCATAGATAGGGAGGCTAAGGGGAGTGCATATACACAGCCCCCCCTAGTAAGACCCCCATCTATCCATACACAGCCCCCCCCTAGTAAGACCCCCATCTATCCATACACAGCCCCCCCCTAGTAAGACCCCATCTATCCATACACAGCCCCCCCCTAGTAAGACCCCATCTATCCATACACAGCCCCCCCTAGTAAGACCCCATCTATCCATACACAGCCCCCCCTAGTAAGACCCCATCTATCCATACACAGCCCCCCCCACTAGTAAGACCCCATCTATCCATATACAGCCCCCCCTCCCTAGTAAGACCCCCATCTATCCATATACAGCCCCCCCTCCCTAGTAAGACCCCCATCTATCCATACACAGCCCCCCCCTAGTAAGACCCCATCTATCCATACACAGCCCCCCCTAGTAAGACCCCATCTATCCATACACAGCCCCCCCCTAGTAAGACCCCATCTATCCATACACAGCCCCCCCCCACTAGTAAGACCCCATCTATCCATATACAGCCCCCCCTCCCTAGTAAGACCCCCATCTATCCATACACAGCCTCCCGCCCTAGTAAGACCCAGACCTAATACAAGAGAACCTAAAAGATTAATACCAGTCAATACAGAAGCCTAATGCAGTAGAAGCGCGCCAGTGTTTTGAACAGCAAGGCGGGAAGACAGGCAAGTCGGGGGGGGCGGGCTTACACAGTGAATGAAGCTCGCGCAGGGAAGCCAGCCTCCGGCGTGAGCACTAAATTAAAGGCGCGAGCACGAACAAGCGGCAGTCGCGCGCATGCGCAGAAGAAGGATTCGACTGCAGGGATCCGCTCGTGAACAGAGCGGCCATGTATGTGGTGTGTGCTGATCATGTGACTCCCCTGACTCCTCCTTTTCCCGTGACATCATCACAGGTCCTGTAAGCACAGAGTAGCCATATATGGGGTGTGTGCTGATCATGTGACCCCTGACTCCTTTTCCTGTGACATCACAGGTCCTGTAGGCACAGAGCAGCCATATATGGGTTGTGTGCTGATCATGTGACCCCCCTGACTCCTCCTTTTCCTGTGACATCATCACAGGTCCTGTAGACACAGAGCGGCCATGTATGTGGTGTGTGCTGATCATGTGACCCCCCTGACTCCTCCTTTTCCTGTGACATCACAGGTCCTGTAGGCACAGAGCAGCCATATATGGAGTGTGTGCTGATCATGTGACCCCCGCTGACTCCTCCTTTTCCTGTGACATCATCACAGGTCCTGTAGGCACAAAGTGGCCATATATGGAGTGTGTGCTGATCATGTGACCCCCCTGACTCCTCCTTTTACTGTGACATCATCACAGGTCCTGTAGGCACAGAGCGGCCATATATGGGGTGTGTGCTGATCATGTGACCCCTGACTCCTCCTTTTACTGTGACATCATCACAGGTCCTGTAGGCACAGAGCGGCCATATATGGGGTGTGTGCTGATCATGTGACCCCTGACTCCTCCTTTTCCTGTGACATCATCACAGATCCTGTAGGAACAGAGCAGCCATATATGTGGTGTGTGCTGATCATGTGACCACCTGACTCCTCCTTTTCCTGTGACATCATCACAGGTCCTGTAGGCACAGAGCGGCCATATATGTGTTGTGCACTGATCATGTGACCCCCCCTGACTCCTCCTTTTCCTGTGACATCATCACAGGTCCTGTAGGCACAGAGTGGCCATATATGTGTTGTGCACTGATCATGTGACCCCCCCTGACTCCTCCTTTTCCTGTGACATCATCACAGGTCCTGTAGGCACAGAGTGGCCATATATGTGTTGTGCACTGATCATGTGACCCCCCCTGACTCCTCCTTTTCCTGTGACATCATCACAGGTCCTGTAGGCACAGAGCGGCCATATATGTGTTGTGCACTGATCATGTGACCCCCCTGACTCCTCCTTTTCCTGTGACATCATCACAGGTCCTGTAGGCACAGAGTGGCCATATATGTGTTGTGCACTGATCATGTGACCCCCCCTGACTCCTCCTTTTCCTGTGAGATCATCACAGGTCCTGTAGGCACATAGCAGCCATATATGGGGTGTGTGCTGATCATGTGATTCCTGACTCCTCCTTTTCCTGTGACATCATCACAGTTCCTGTAGGCACAGAGCAGCCATATATGAAGTGTGTGCTGATCATGTGAACCCTCTGACTCCTCCTTTTCCTGTGACATCATCACAGGTCCTGTAGGAACAGAGCAGCCATATATGTGGTGTGTGCTGATCATGTGACCCCCCTGACTCCTCCTTTTCCTGTGACATCATCACAGGTCCTGTAGGAACAGAGCAGCCATGTATGTGGTGTGTGCTGATCATGTGATTCCTGACTCCTCCTTTTCCTTTGACATCATCACAGGTCCTGTAGGCACAGAGCAGCCATATATGTGTTGTGCACTGATCATGTGACCCCCCTGACTCCTCCTTTTCCTGTGACATCATCACAGGTCCTGTAGGCACAGAGTGGCCATATATGTGTTGTGCACTGATCATGTGACCCCCCCTGACTCCTCCTTTTCCTGTGAGATCATCACAGGTCCTGTAGGCACATAGCAGCCATATATGGGGTGTGTGCTGATCATGTGATTCCTGACTCCTCCTTTTCCTGTGACATCATCACAGGTCCTGTAGGCACAGAGCAGCCATATATGAAGTGTGTGCTGATCATGTGAACCCTCTGACTCCTCCTTTTCCTGTGACATCATCACAGGTCCTGTAGGAACAGAGCAGCCATATATGTGGTGTGTGCTGATCATGTGACCCCCCTGACTCCTCCTTTTCCTGTGACATCATCACAGGTCCTGTAGGAACAGAGCAGCCATGTATGTGGTGTGTGCTGATCATGTGATTCCTGACTCCTCCTTTTCCTGTGACATCATCACAGGTCCTGTAGGCACAGAGCAGCCATATATGAAGTGTGTGCTGATCATGTGAACCCTCTGACTCCTCCTTTTCCTGTGACATCATCACAGGTCCTGTAGGAACAGAGCAGCCATATATGTGGTGTGTGCTGATCATGTGACCCCCCTGACTCCTCCTTTTCCTGTGACATCATCACAGGTCCTGTAGGAACAGAGCAGCCATGTATGTGGTGTGTGCTGATCATGTGATTCCTGACTCCTCCTTTTCCTGTGACATCATCACAGGTCCTGTAGGCACAGAGCAGCCATATATGGGGTGTGTGCTGATAAACTAGCAGACCAAGAGGTGAAAGATGCTCTGACTAAGGCAGAAATGGACATGACAATGAACCCTACAAGAGAGACTCATGACAGACTCAAAGCGGCACAAGAAGCGGTGAATAAGATGCATATGGAAAGGAGTGAGAGGAAGAGAGCTTTCCAGCAATCTGTATTTTTTGAGGAGGGGGAAAGAGTGGGACATTTACTGGCGGTCATCTCGGCAGCGCAAAAGGAGAGTACACGTGTCTACAAATTGAGGGATGCTGGAGGCACGCTGGTTACAGACACTCCAGACATTTTAGATGTTTTTCAGGAATTCTACTCTGACTTGTACACATCTGTAACGGGGGCGGGGGACAGGGAAGTAGAGGAGTTTCTGGAGGGTGTTCCCTTGCCTAAACTAACGGAGGGCAACAGACAGCGACTAGACGAGCCCATTGGGGTGGAAGAAGTTGAAAGAGCTATTCTATCTATGCCGGCAAATAAGGCGCCTGGGACTGATGGTATTCCGGGGGAGGTGTATAAAGAATTCTCTGACTTGCTGGCTCCCACATTGAAACGGGTGTTTGATGGAGCACGAGAAAAGGGAGCACTTACACAATCTATGGAGGAAGCAACTATAGTGGTGTTGCCTAAGGAAGGGAATTATCCTGAGTGCGTGGAATCATATAGGCCAATATCCCTGCTGACAACAGATGTCAAGATACTAGCTAAAATCCTGGCCACTCGACTCTCTGGTGTTATACCGGGTCTTAGGGTGCTTTCACACTAGCGTTTATTTGAAATCGCGGCAGATGCGGTGAAAAAAACGCATCTGCCGCGATTACCGCATACCGGCTGCACTTGCGGCACAGTTGCGGCAAGCCCCATACAATGTATAGGCGGGCTTGCGGCAGGTGCGGCAAGTGCGGTTTTGGCACTTGCGGCAGGTGCGGCCGCGAAAAAAACCGCGGTCAGTTTTTTCACCGCATCTGCAGCGATTTCAAATAAACGCTGATGTGAAAGGGGCCTTATTCATACAGACCAATCTGGCTTCATCCCTGGCCACTCGACTCGCTGGTGTTATACCGGGTCTTATTCATACAGACCAATCTGGCTTCATCCCTGGCCACTCGACTCGCTGGTGTTATACCGGGTCTTATTCATACAGACCAATCTGGCTTCATCCCTGGCCACTCGACTCGCTGGTGTTATACCGGGTCTTATTCATACAGACCAATCTGGCTTCATCCCGGGCCGCTCTACGGCAATCAATTTGAGACGTTTGTTTCTCAATCTCCAATTGCCAGCAGACAACAGTGGCCGGAGGGTAGTGGTATCGCTTGACGCGAGGAAGGCATTCGATAGTGTGGAGGAGTGGAGGTATCTGTGGAAAATAATGGAAGTAATGGCATTTGGAGATGGATTTCTTTTGTGGGTAAAGCTGCTGTACTCCTCGCCACGGGCGGCGGTTAAAGTGAACGGGGCACGATCTGGGATTTTAAGACTATATAGGGGAACTAGACAGGGGTGTCCATGCTCGCCGCTCCTATTTGCCGTGGCGATGGAGCCCCTGGCTGCAAAAATCAGAATGTCTCGGGAGGTGGTTGGATTTCAATTTGGCAATATAATGGAGAAGATAGCGCTTTATGCAGACGATATTTTGTTATTTTTAGATAATGCGGGGGACGCACTGGGAAGCGTTATGGACATAATTAAGCAATTTGGAGACGTGTCAGGGTTAAGGATTAAATGGCATAAATCTTGCATCATGGCAGTAGACAGGGAAATCAGAGGGGAGGAAATAGCGACTCAGGGGAGACAACTTCAGCTGGTATCACAATCAAATATTTAGGGGTGTGGGTAGCTCTTCCTTTGGCGAAGTACTGGGACTTGAATGTTACTCCTCTATTAGAAATTTTCAAAAGGAAAATGAATGCTTGGTGTAAGTTATCTTTGTCAGTGACTGGTAGGGTCAATTTGATCAAGATGGTACTGATGCCTCAATTGATGTATATGTTACATAATTCCCCAATTTGGATTGCTAAAAAGAAATTACACGGCGTTCATGCTATCTTGATCTCTGATTTGGGGAAAGTGGTCTGCTAGGATCAAATTGGAAACTCTTCAGAGGGGGAAGGAAGAGGGGGGACTGGCAGTTCCAAACACTTGGATATATTTCTTAGCAGGACAGGGCCAGCATATGAGAGGATGGAGAGACAATAATACTGAAGGGTCCAGCTGTAGACTTCTGTCGCACATGTCGGGCAGAGACCCATTGGTTCAGGGCCTGGAAGACGGCACATTTGACAAATTGGGCTCACAATACCCCACTGTTGCCTCATTCAGAAGAGTTGGACTGCTATAAAAAAGGTTCGAGGTGTGACGGGATTGACGGTCTATACACCAGTTTGGGGAAATGTGAACCTGAGGGAATTCCACGGAATGGGGCAGATGGCGCATTGGCAGGAGAAGGGAGTACGGGGGGTGGAACACTTAATGAAGGAGGGTAGGATACGATCCTTTTCTGAGCTAAGGGAGGAATACAATATACTAAACACATGGGAGTTCCAATACTTAGGGATTAAACATGCATGGTTGGCACAGCGGAAAATAATGGACATGACCACTCAAACAGATATCACTGGATTATATTTGTATGTTGGGTAGCACGAAGGGTGTTATTACAGGCATTTATAATGATTTACTGCATGCTTTTTTGGGAGGTTTCCAACCCGGGGTCAAAAGTAAATGGGAAAAAGATGTGGGGGACTTGACGGAGGAACAGTGGGAGTCCATACTAGAGACAGTGCCCCGACTATCCCTCAGCGAGCCAGCTAGACTTTCTCAGCTGTACATTATCCACAGGACTTATAGGACACCGGAGGTGATGTTCAAGGCGGGTCTGAGGCAAGATTCTCGATGTCCCAGATGTGGATCGGAGGGGGCTGGATTATTGCACATGTTGTGGTCATGTGCTCGCCTGACTGCATTCTGGATAACGATCATCACAAAGATTGAAGGAGTATATGAATGTAAGATTGAAAGAAACCCAATAGTGTGTGTGCTGGGCGACGTGTCTATGATCTCAACATCAGAGGCTACTGGGATAGCCATAGCCAGGTTACTATATGTAGAACGGAAGTTGATAGCCAGTAAGTGGATTGATGAGGTACCTCCAACTAGACAGGAATTCATACGCAGGGCGCACCAAGTTGTAAGGCTTGAAGAAAAAATATATAAAAGGAGGAATAAGGAACAAACATTTGACAAAATATGGGCAGCTTGGCTGAAAAGGACTTAATGTGACAATCGGCTAATTGACCCGGAGAGCCTGATAAACTGATTTATCTGGGAGTGTACCGGGGAAGAGGGGGGGAGGGGCTGTTCAGAGTATGGTATTTTATGTGCTAGGCTCATTGTTAGGGAGTGCAGTTGATGACTTGTATTATACTCTGTTATTATGCGATATGAAAAAAAGAATTATTCTTACCGTTAATTCGGTTTCTAGGAAACCTTCCACGACAGCATAGGTCGCCTCGCCACGCCCTAATGGGGGCAGGAAACAAAAGAGAAGTTAAAAGACCCCTCCCACCTCCCATTAGCCAGTGTCTTACAATGAACCCAGAACGCATAAGAAACTAGCATATGATCCACAAACAAGAAAAATAGGGAGGGAAATAAGTGCTGTCGTGGAAGGTATCCTAGAAACGAATTAACGGTAAGAATAATTCTTTTTTCTTTAGTTACCTTCCACGACAGCATAGGAGGAATGCCCACGAATCCTTACCTAGGGAGGGACAACAGCTTGCAGGACCTTCCGGCCAAAGGCCAAGTCCCTGCCAGCCATAACATCCAACCGATAGTGTTTGGTGAAGGTATGTAGCGAAGACCATGTAGCCACTTTGCAGAGCTGCTCCGGAGAAGCCCCAGCACGCTCAGCCCATGAGACAGAAGTGGCCCAGGTAGAATGAGCCGTGAAACCAGCAGGAGCCGGGAGGCCTTGACCAACATAGGCATCCATGATCGCCTTCTTTATCCAATTGGCTATAGTGCCTTTAGCCACCTTCGGCCCCCTAGTTGCGACCAAAGTGCTGAATGAACAAATTCTGGTCGATACGCCAGGGAGCCGTGATCTCCAGGTAGTGCAACACCAGGCGACGGACATCCAGAGAATGAAACTCCACCTCCTTCGCAGCTCTAGGATGTTGACAGAAGGATGGTAGAACTATCAACTGGGATCGATGGAACCCCGACACCACCTTTGGCAGAAAAGACGGATCCAACTGGAAAACAATGCTGTCATCACGCACCGTCAAATATGGTTCACGTATGGACAAAGCCTGGAGTTCGCCAACTCTCCTCGCTGAAGTAATAGCCACCAGGAATGCGAGTTTGTGAGATAAGGATCTCATGGAACAAGCCGTCAGAGGTTCATAAGGAGAACGAGTCAGGCCCGTAAGCACAATATTCAGATCCCACGAGGGGGAAACACTCCTCCGACAGGGACAACGTCTTGAAGCCGCCACCATGAAACGTTTGACCCAACGATGATCCGCCAGTTTCACATCAAACACTGGGGGCTGTGACTTGTACCTTAAGGGTGCTAGGTTTAAGCCCCATATCCAAACCCTGCTGCAAGAAATCCAAAATTTGCAAAATATTTGGAGCAAAAGGATCCTGCATCCGGGGACTGCAACAGGAGGAGAACCTCTTCCAAATCTTACTGTAGATGGAATTAGTAACCGGCTTACGGAAATCTTGCAAGGTGGCAACAACTCTATCCAAAAGGCCCTGGGCCTTCAGCACACGGGCCTCAGAAGCCAGTCATCCAAACTGAGGTGCTGCGGAGCAGGATGGAAAAACGGACCCTGTGAGAGGAGGCTCGGGTCCTCCCCCAGACGTACAGGACCGTCCACCCGGATAGACACGACCAGATTGAACCAACTTCTCTTTGGCCAGAGGGGGGCAATCAGGATAGTAGGAACCCTCTCATCCCTGATCTTCCTCAGAGCCCTGGAGCGGAGGAAATGCGTAGGCCAGACGAAACGGCCATGCATGGGAGAAGGCATCCACCCGATCGCCCCGTCCTTGGGGTTGAGGGAGAAGAATGTTCCTACCTTGCAATTGAGGCCTGAGGCGAATAAATCCACCTCCGGGACTCCCAGCGCACCACCAGGCTGCAAAAAACGGCCTGGTCGAGACCCCACTCCCCCGGATGGAGATCTTTGCGGCTTAAATAATCCGCTTGAGAGTTCAACTCCCCCTTGAGATGGACCGCAGAGAGAGACTGCAGAGATCTCTCGGCCCAGAGGAAAATGCGGCTGGAGATCACCTTGAGGTCGCGAGACCGGGTGCTGCCCTGATGATGAAGATGGACCACTGTGGTCACATTGTCTGAATACACCAACACATGTGACCCCCGGACCAGATCCTGCGCAGCCAGAAGCGCTTCTTCTACCGCCTTGAGTTCGCGGAAGTTGGAGGACCGAGAGCTTATCAGAGGATCCCAGAGACCCTGAAACGGAGACCCCGATACCACCGCCCCCCAGCCCCGCTGGCTGGCATCCATCGTCACAGTAACCAGAGGATTCCGAGACCAAGAGACTCCTTTGGCCAGATTCACAGAGGACAACCACCACCCGAGGGAGGACATCACCCTCCCAGACAAGCAAACTCTTTTGTTGAGGGAGGAGGGGAGACGATTCCAATTCAACAGAATGTGGTCCTGAAGGCACCTGGAATGTGCCTGGGCCCACATGACCGAAGGGATGCATGCTGTCATAGACCCCAGGACCGACATGGATTCCCGGAGAGTCGGGGACCGCTGCACCCGCAGGGTAGAGATCCTCGACGTAAGGGACATTTTGTGATCTTCTGTAAGAAAGGACATCTGTCTGTCCGAGTCTAGAAGTACCCCCAGGAATCTCCTGACTGAGGAGGGGAGAAGCTGAGACTTCAGCAGATTTGGGAGCCACTTCAATGACTGAAGTGTGGACAATACTCTGTCCACGTCCGACCTGAGGAACGCCGCCGAAGGCGCGACCAGAAAGAGGTCGTCCAAGTATGGAATCAGACAGATGTCTTGCAACCTTAGGAAGGCCACCACCTCTCCCATGATTTTGGTAAAAATCCGAGGAGATACCGAAAGGGAGCACGTCGAACTGAAAGTGGTGAATTTCCCCCCGGTAAGACACCGCAAACCGTAGGTATTTCCTGTGCCTGGGATGAATAGGCACATGGAAATATGCATCCTTCAAATCTATGGTAGCCATCTGGAAGTGGGGCCCTATCAAGGGGATCACAGACCTGATAGACTCCATTTTGAATCTGCGGTAGCGGACATAACGGTTGAGCTGCTTCAGATTGATAATAATCTGAGCAGCCCCGACGGCTTCTTCACCATGAAGAGCCGGGAGTAATGCCCGCTGCCGCGTTCCGACTCCGGAACCCTGGAGATGACAGCGGAGGCCAAGAGGTCCAGAAGGTTGGAGAACAGGAGATCCTGAGATCCCCGAGAGGGCAGGGTAGTGACTCGAAGACCCGGTGGGGGAGAAGACACAAAATCTATTAAGAGACCCTCCGATAAGATGTTGAGCACCCACTGGCAGTTGGTAATGCCGCGCCAGATGGGAAGAAAGGCGGAGAGTCTTCCCCCCACCCGCAACGAGTCACTGTTTGTCCTGCTGAGGACGTTGGTGGGAGGGAACGAAGATGTTCCTCCTTCTACCTTTTGGGTAGGATCAATGACCCCCCTTCCCTTTACCTCTGGGCTGGGAGGCCTGAGGCACTTGGGGACGAAAAAACGATTTTTTCGCCACACGTTCGGGAAGAGCCTTCTTATCTGAGGCCTTGGCCAGGATGTCGTCCAGGGCTGGCCCAAAAACCAAATTCCCCTTAAAGGGAGTGGAACAAAGGCGCATCTTAGATGTGGAATCCCCCATCCACATTTTCAACCAGAGAGCACGTCTAGCCGAGTTGGAAAGGACGGAGGTACGGGCGGCCATGCGCACAGACTTCGCAGAGGCGTCAGCCAGAAATCCAGCAGCCTTTTTCAACAAAGGCAAGGATTCCAGAAGCTCCTCCCTTGGAGTACCCTGGGAGATATGGCACTCAAGCTGATCTAACCATCTGAGGATCGAACGGGAAACGCAGGTGGAAGCAATATTCGCCTGTAAGGTAGATGAGGACGCTTCCCAAGAGCGCTTCATCAGCCCCTCAATTTTCCTATCCATCTGATCCTTCAGCTGGGAAGTATCCTCAAAAGGAGAGTGGTCTTTTTAGCCACCGAGTGACCTGAACATCCACCTTGGGGACATCCCAAGAAAATGGGGTGTCTTCCAGGGGAAACCTATTCTTCATAGCACTTTTAACCCTTTTTTCAGGAAATTCCCACTCCTGAACAATGAGATCCTGAATGTTGGGATGGACAGGAAAACCCACCGGCTTGACCGGACGAAGCCCAGCAAACATAGCATCCTGAAAAGAGGGAAGGACCTGTTCCTCCTCCAGACCCATAGTGCTACGGACTGCACTAATGAGCTCAGCCAAATCCTCTGAGGAGAACAGAAATCTGCTAGTGTCAGAAGGCCTGGAGGTAGAACTATCATCCCAATTATCCGAGTCTGAGTCTATCTGGGCGTCAGAGTCAGACGGGTCCTGCTGCCGTTTCGCTTCTTTGGAGACGGAGGACCCGGGTCCGGGTTGGGAGCAGCCGGAGTCAGGGAAGCCAAAGAGGCCTGGATCTCCTGCTTCACCATGGAGGGATGTTCAGCCCGAACTACCCGATCCGTACACTCCTGGCATAGTTTCTTGTCCCAAGGGGAAGGAAACTTCCTATTGCAGACAGGGCATCGCTTCCCACCGGGCTTTTTAACAGCTGGCTTCTCTCCCTATAAAAAATAGAGAGGGCGCCATAAGAATCTGCCTGAATACAGGCACACGGACACCCCCTTCGGCACAGACTCACTGTGGCTGGGGCAGAGCTGGTCTCAGCAGCAAGATCAGCCATCCTGACAATAGTACAGCTCACATTAACTGATGTCTTCAGGGCAGCTTAAATGCTTTAAGCCTGCCCCACCGCTCCAATCAATGTGCCCCTTCCCCCCCACGCAGGGTCCCAGGCAGGCCGCAGCTTAGCAGAGGCGTGCCCTGCACGCTGTCCCTCCGGATTCCGACCGCCGGAACCGGAAGTGCCGCTCCCCCGGGGAAGCACGTGACCCGGAAGTGACGCGCGTGACGTCACATCCGGTCGGCGCGACAGCGCGCGCAGGGAGAAGCCTGCGGGCTCAGGGAGCACCGAGAGGCCGCCGGCGGGGCACCCAAGGACCGCATCACCTCCAGGGAGGCTCCGGAGGACCAGGGCACGGTCCCACCGCGAAAAACATGCGGTAGGAGCAGCAGGAGGAGGAGAACCACATCACCGACCAACACTGCCCGGCTAAAAACCACATCAGGTATGCTGCAGTCGCCGGCCCCACAGCACAGGAGAAAAACCTCTCCATGCCCCATGGGGACAGGAAAGACACTGGCTAATGGGAGGTGGGAGGGGCCTTTTAACTTCTCTTGTGTTTCCTGTCCCCATTAGGGCGTGGCGAGGCTACCTCCTATGCTGTCGTGGAAGGTGACTAGAGAAATAATAAAAACAACTGGTTTACAAAAAAAAAAGATGAACTCCATAATCTATGTGGAGTTTCTAAAACAGCGCCTCCTGCCATGGTTCAAGAGGAAGAACCGTGCTTTCCGCAGCAAGAACATTGTCATGCACCGTCTCATGCTGCAAATAACACATCGGCATCTCTGGCTGCTATGGGCATAAAAGAGGACAAACGCATGGTTCCCCTGACCTCAACCCCATTGAGAACCTCTGGGGCATCATCAAAAGGAGTCTATGATGGCGGGAGGCAGTTCACAGCTCTGGGGGGGGATTGTCCACATGCAAAACAATGGAAGCACAAACCATCCAAAAACTGACAAATTCATTGGACGAGAGAGTCCAGAAGGCTCCTATGTGCAAATGTAACATCACCTAGAATAAGGTTATGACTTGAGAACTGTTTGATTTCATGTTGTAATAAGCTGATAATGATTAGAATTTCACAATTCACCATTTTTTTGTTCAAAATAAAAATATAAAGGTTGAAAACTGCTGTGCATAATAATGTGGAACAGGCATTCTGAGTGTTTATTATATTCAAAATATCCTGTTTTCATAGGCGGTTTGTTCAAAAAACATTCCAATCATACTAGAATAGTAGATGACTGGAAAATAACAATGACTGCAATTCATATAGGTAATTTAGTGACAATATGAGGAAATATTGTTTGCATAATAATATGGACACAGTGTAGAATGACAGATCCACGATTTATTTCCTCCCTTCTTGCGGTCTCTTTTTCTGCGCTGTGATTCTTCACGTCTCTCTGCTCATTTCTTCATGACACTGAGCACATTAAACTCCTTTCATTACACAGGTCATATTCATATAATAGCACTCAGCGAGCGCATAGATAGGCGGACACTAATCTTGAACTGCAGGGGCGGACCGTGACCCCTGGGGGCCCTGGTGCAGGAGCGGGGGGGGGTGCTACTGGCCGTCGGCACGGCCTGGGGGGGGTGCTGATGGTGGTCGGCGTGGCCCGGTGGAGGGGGGGTAGACGCCGCTGGGGGCCGCCGGCGCGTTGCTCTCTCACCTGGTGAGCCGCGCCGGCTGTTTGCAGCCGTCCTACGATCCGGAGGGGCAGAAGAGAGGAGGGGCGGGATCAGGCAGAGGAAGCAGGAAGCTCTCTGCTTCCCTTGCCTGACCCTCCTCTCCTCTGGCGGCGGCTTGCAGGGGTCCACTGGGGGCCCCCCTCCAGGCTTGAAGGGGGCCCCTAGCCGGTCGGGGCCCTGGTGCAGCTGCACCACGGTAGTTCCGCCCCTGTTGAACTGGTGATGTGGTGGTCTTTTGGTACCCATGGGGGAGGTGGATGTTATTGTTTCCATGGGACCATTGAAGTTGGTGGTTACTGCCAGAGAAGATAATGTTGTAGCATCATATTGAGGATGGAATATTAACATAATTGTTAAACATTGCCTATTGGTTCTAACACTATTGTCACGCGCTTAGTTGGTGCTGACATTGCTGGATGCTGCTGTGTATGTGTTTGTCTTTACGAGCTGCATGGTTGATAGTTGTGAAGGTCTTTGCCTCCTGTGTTGTGCTCCAGAACTGCATTCACTATGAGGTTCGGCTGCTGGTTGAGGGGTTAATGTGTGATTCACCTGAACTCCCCTCCCCCTAGCCTTTAAGTAGCTTCTCCTTCCGCCAGGTGGTGCTGCTGATAGAGTTTCACTCTATGCTTGGAAGCCGTGCTGCGCAGTCATGTGTGTTTGTGTGGCTGATGTCCTTTGGAGTTGCTGTATCCCAGTTCTGTGGAGGGACGTGAGGGGGGAATAGCACAGGGATGGTGGAGGAGTTTTAGGAAGAGGCTGGAGGCCCGAACCTTCTCACCTTCAGAGATACCTTCGGGATCAGGGTCATTCAGGGTTCCTAGACTAGGGTCAGACTAGTCTACCCTGGTCACCCTGCCCATACCTGTCATTCCCTCATCAGCATTCTCACTACACCATGACAACTATACATTGGTGATCTGCTTTCATGGGGCCAAGGTTTCATAGTTATACACATATATTTACACAACTAACATGTGTAGGGATGATTGGTTTCTTCTCACTCCCTTTTCTCCATCAGTGTAAAATAAATCTGTTTGGCAGTCATTTATGGTACACATCAATTTGTGAATGCCCCGAAAATGTCAGCTTTATTGTCAGCTTCACTAAGGCCGGCTTCACACCACGATTATCGGGATCCGGAGCTGTCCAATGTGAACCGGACAGCCCTGAATCCGATTTTGCCCCTACTGTATCCCTATGGGGCTGGATGGCGGTGATTTGCCATCCACTTTAGTGCCATCCAGGAGGATCCGGCAGATTTCGTTTTTTTGCCCCGGACACAAAATCGGAGCTTGCAGCATTTTTTGTGTCCGGGGCAATAATCGGACAAAATCGGATCCTCCCGGATCCGATGTAATCCAGCATCCCCTAACATAGGAGTCTATGGGCACCGGATCCGTCAAAAAATGGACTGTTTCCCGGACGCCGAGTGCTGAATGAGCGGCGGCTTTGAAATTCAAACCGCACTCGTTCAGCACCTGGACAGCGCAGCTAAAAGAGCCGCCGGCTGAAATTTCAGCACCTGGAGAGCTTCAGACACTATGCTGAAATGTCAGCACTTGGACAGCGGCAGCCGCGCACAGGGAGGATTCCGGCAAGAAAACAGGATCAGAGGGCAAATGCTCTCCGGTTCTGTTTTCTCCGGGGCTGTCAGGTTCTGTCTGGTGCTTCCTGCAAAACTCCGGACAGAAACTGACAGTCAAACAACGTGGTGTGAAGCGGCCTAAGGATATATTGCTTCAACAAGAATTTACAGCCAATATTGAACTCAGCAAAGCGGTAAGGCTGCGTTCACATCGTGATCTTTTTCCTGTCCGTGGGGATGCTGTTTTTTGCAGGACCCCACAGACAGGATCGGATGTGGCCTACAGATGCCATTTCTGTGTCCAGGTCTGTGATTTTCACGGATTCGGACAGAGAAAAGCCCAAGCCTGCAAAGCGCAGACATACATTGCGAAAGTGAAGCAAGGGTTAAAAATATATAAAAAAAACATCCTCACCTCTCCGGCATGTCCCGCAATGTGCGCTGCGGCATCTACCGTAGCTCCGGGGGCTAGAAGACCTGTGCATCAGCTGACCGGGCGGGGCAACTCAGTCAGCTGATCAGTCACATGACTGCATCAGATGAGCGATTTCAATCTCTCGTCCTCCAAAACCGATTGGCAGGTGGGAGATTTAAACTGCGCTGATGCGGTCATGTGACCGATCAGCTGATCGGGTACCCCCGCCCCACCCGGTCAGCTGATGCAGAGGTCTTCACGCTCCCAGAGCTACGGTAGATGCCACGGCGCACGATGGGGAGTTGAGGATGTTTTTTTTTTTTAGCCTTTGCGTCACTTCTGCAATTACATGGTAATGAGGAGTTTTAGTATTCTGAGCATCCCCAGTACACTAAAATCGGGTCCGGGAAACGATCCGATGTTTTCCCGGACCTGTGCTCCATAGGCCCCCATGTTAATTGCCGCAGACAGCGCCGATTCGATTGTGTCCGATTTGGTCCACTGTGCCCAAAATCAGAGCAGTCTCCGATTCTGAGTACAGCAAAAAACGGGCACAATCGGATTCGTTATAATTTGGGCACAATCAGATGGCCATACAGGACCAATCCGTGCCCATAGGGATACATGGGGCCAAATCGGATCCGTGGATATCTGTTTTACAACATGGATCCTCAAGAATCGCGATGTGAAAGCAGCTTTACAGTCACGTGATGTAGTATATAATTTAAGATAAACCACGATCAGTTGATTGACTGTACATTCAACACACCTGGATCTGGATGAACTGGATTTATGTGATCTACTATATGCAGATGTAAAGTGTTGTAAAATCATTGTATTTGTACTTTTATAGATTTGCAATTCCACAGGACTGATGGTGGGGATGGTCTTTGCTTAATATCAACATTGCTTACATCTCAATAATTATGGTGCATATTGTAAAGTGGGATATGTATAGACACCACATTTCAGCCAACAATCTCTGTGGATTGGTCAATAGAAGCACTTGCACTTTATGTTAGCAAACTAATGGTTAATAGAGCACAGGCAGTGTTCTGGGTCGGGGTATGACGCCTGGCTGTGGTAACCCTGGTGATGGATGATGCTGGCCGTACGCAGAGTCTCATTCGTTGAGCCGGGTCATGTGACTTACACGTGACCAATGCTGCGACGGTGGCCATGCCCATCACTTCCGGGAATGAGGCGGCGTAACAGCACCGCCTGGTCCCCCACAAACCCCATAGGCTGGCCAGCCTTTTTGTATTAAATTCTGTTTTTATTAAAGTTTCAAAGTTGCATCTCAACAAGAATAAGGAGTCAACATATATTTTCTTTAATCACAACCAATAGGGGTCATCACAAACATTTCTGAGTCTCAGTAATCTCAGTGTGTTCTGCCGCGATATAGACGTCACATGGGTACTATAAAACTTCCCGTAGCCTGTATAATATCTGATCTAAGTATAAGGTGGAGCGTCATCACATATAAGTGTACGTGAACTCTAGAACATCACCTTGTTCATTCGTGGGTGGAAGTCCGGCTATACACAACAATATGTCTTGCCTTCATGATGAAACCTTCAAACCTCCCATAGAAGGTCAAAGGGATCATGAAGTATCATAATAAAGATAAAGAGAACAAGAAGGGTATCAGAGGGAAGGTTCCTGACCAGCCTTTTTTTTTAACCAGTTGTTTTTATTTATTTTAAAAACAAACAAAATCAAAACAGATCCAAAGAAGCATTTAACAATCAAGATATTACATAAAACATATAAACGCATAACCCCATATATGACCCGGGTAAAGCCCTTTCCCTCCCCTCCCCCCCCTGACCAGCCTTTTTAACCGCACTGCACACCCCAGATAGTCACCCCCTGACGAAGGTGATGCTCTAACGGCCGTAGGGGTCGGCGGCAGCACCAAACCCGGAGCACTAAGCACTTTTTGCAAATAGCTATTGTATGCACCTTATGTGAGGCTGTAACCCTGGTTTAAGGTCTTTGTATGTGTATTGTGTCACAGATTATAGGCAATGGGGGTTTATAGTAAGTGAACATCACTGACTCGACCTGCTGTTTCTCACATATTGAGCCTGGCTTCTCATATATGAATTCTCTCATGTGTAACAAGATGTGATTTCTTAGTAAAACATTGCCTACATTCTGCACATGAATATGGCTTCTCCCCTGTGTGAATTCTCTCATGTTTAATAAGAGCTGTCTTCTGAGTAAAACATTGCCCACATTCTGCACATGAATATGGCTTCTCTCCTGTGTGAATTCTCTCATGTGTAACAAGATGTGATTTATGAGTAAAACATTTCCCACATTCTGCACATGAATATGGCTTCTCTCCTGTGTGAATTCTCTCATGTGTAACAAGACTTGGTTTATGAGTAAAACATTTCCCACATTCTGCACATGAATATGGCTTCTCTCCTGTGTGAATTCTCTCATGTTTAATAAGAGCTGTCTTCCGAGTAAAACATTGCCCACATTCTGTACATGAATATGGCTTCTCCCCTGTGTGAGTTCTCTCATGTGTCAGAAGATGTAATTTCATAGTAAAACATTTCCCACATTCTGCACATGAATATGGCTTCTCCCCTGTGTGAGTTCTCTCATGTTTAATAAGAGCTGTCTTCTGAGTAAAACATTTTCCACATTCTGCACATGAATATGGCTTCTCTCCTGTGTGAATTCTCTCATGTTTAATAAGATCTGATTTATAGATAAAACATTTCCCACATTCTGAACATGAATATGGCTTCACTCCTGTGTGAATTCTCTTATGTCTAATAAGATTTGATTTCTTCGTAAAACATTTTTCACATTCTGAACATGAATATGGCGTCTTCGTTCTTCCTTTTTTTTCTTCAGCATTTCTTCTGTGACTTTTATTTTGTTTAATATTCTGTGATGATTTTGGAGATAATTCTTCAGTAAAATCATCAGATGACAGATCTTTGCTGTGATCGGCTGGGGGTATATCGGAGATATCAGCATGCTGTACCCGTGTATCTTGTGTGATATTACCACCATCTGCTATAAAATCTGGAGATATCAGATGTCCTGCGGAGCTCCTGGTACAGTCATCTGCCAAGAATACACCTGATATTAATGAATTATGTAAGATAAAATATTATATATATACCTAAATATAACATTAAAAGTCCCACACAAACTGCAAGATACATAATAATATAGTTTTGCTATCTGGTTACTTGGAACAAAGATTGCATACACAATCAATTCTAATAATGTTCATTCCAGATCACTGCCCAGTGCAGTATCCTGATACCATTCTACTACTGCTGAGTGATATAGTTGTGGTGTCCTGGTATCATTCTACTACTGCTGAGTGATATAGTTGTGGTGTCCTGCTATCATTCTACTACTGCTGAGTGATATAGTTGTGATGTCCTGGTATCATTCTACTACTGCTGAGTGATATAGTTGTGGTGTCCTGGTACCATTCTACTACTGCTGAGTGATATAGTTGTGGTGTCCTGGTACCATTCTACTACTGCTGAGTGATATAGTTGTGGTGTCCTGGTATCATTCTACTACTGCTGATATAGTTGTGGTGTCCTGGTACCATTCTACTACTGCTGAGGGATATAGTTGTGGTGTCCTGGCACCATTCTACTACTACTGAGTGATATAGTTGTGGTGTCCTGGTACCATTCTACTACTGCTGAGTGATATAGTTGTGGTGTCCTGGTATCATTCTACTACTGCTGAGTGATATAGTTGTGGTGCCCTGGCACCATTGTACTATTGTTGAGTGATATAGTTGTGGTGTCCTGGTACCATTCTACTACTGCTGAGTGATATAGTTGTGGTGTCCTGGTATCATTCTCCTACTGCTGAGTGATATAGTTGTGGTGTCCTGGTATCATTCTACTACTGCTGAGTGATATAGTTGTGGTGTCCTGGTATCATTCTACTACTGCTGAGTGATATAGTTGTGCTGTCCTGGTATCATTCTACTACTGCTGAGTGATATAGTTGTGGTGTCCTGGTATCATTCTACTACTGCTGAGTGATATAGTTGTGGTGTCCTGGTATCATTCTCCTACTGCGGAGTGATATAGTTGTGGTATCCTGGTATCATTCTACTACTGCTGAGTGATATAGTTGTGGTGTCCTGGTACCATTCTACTACTGCTGAGTGATATAGTTGTGGTGTCCTGGTATCATTCTACTACTGCTGATATAGTTGTGGTGTCCTGGTACCATTCTACTACTGTTGAGTGATATAGTTGTGATGTCCTGGTACCATTCTACTACTGCTGAGGGATATAGTTGTGGTGTCCTGGCACCATTCTACTACTACTGAGTGATATAGTTGTGTCCTGGTACCATTCTACTACTGCTGAGTGATATAGTTGTGGTGTCCTGGTATCATTCTACTACTGCTGAGTGATATAGTTGTGGTGTCCTGGCACCATTGTACTATTGCTGAGTGATATAGTTGTGGTGTCCTGGTACCATTCTACTACTGCTGAGTGATATAGTTGTGGTGTCCTGGCACCATTCTACTACTGCTGAGTGATGTAGTTGTGGTGTCCTGGTATCATTCTACTACGGCTATGTGATATAGTTGTGGTGTCCTGGCACCATTGTACTATTGCTGAGTGATATAGTTGTGGTGTCCTGGTACCATTCTACTACTGCTGAGTGATATAGTTGTGGTGTCCTGGTATCATTCTACTACTGCTGAGTGATATAGTTGTGGTGTCCTGGTACCATTCTACTACTGCTGAGTGATATAGTTGTGGTGTCCTGGTATCATTCTCCTACTGCAGTGTGTTATAGTTGTGATGTCCTGGTATCATTCTACTACTGCTGATATAGTTGTGGTGTCCTGGTATCATTCTCCTACTGCAGAGTGATATAGTTGTGGTATCCTGGTATCATTCTACTACTGCTGAGTGATATAGTTGTGGTGTCCTGGTATCATTCTACTACTGCTGAGTGATGTAGTTGTGTGTCCTGGTACCATTCTACTACTGTTTAATGAGTTAGGAGATGTATAATGCATTGCATGTACGGACACTGACCACTGATAAATGTGCATTGTGCTGTGTACTGTGCTGCCCTCTACTGGCTGATGTGCGAGCATAAACATTAGATATTCATCTCCTCAGCCCGAATATAATGATGCCCAATATGGGATGGAAAACCTGTTTGGGCACACGGCAGGGCTCGAAAATGAAAGAATGACGATTTGGAGCTCAGATATTGATGGAAAGGTCTGCGGGTGTCATGTCGTGTTTGGGGAGCCCTAGATGTACCTAAGCAATGGAATTCTCTCACAAGTGACGGCATTTTGGAAATTGGCCCCCCCCCCCAAATAATTTATTTAGATGTATGGTGAGCCCCTTGAACCCCCAGGAGCGTCACAGAATTTTACAATATAGAAATGTGAAAATTAAAAATCATGTAATTACTTCCCGGTAATGTGTTTTCTCGGAGTCCATGACAGCACCCAGAATGAGAGAGGGATCTACCCTCCAAGGACAGGGAACCATCAGGCTTTAAAAGGGGCGGCTCCTCTCCTCATGTCAGGTGGTTACAGAGTCTGAAATACAGACCTCCAGAATATCGTTAGTCCACCATGACCCCGAACACCACGTGTAACACAAACACCAAGAGGAGAAGAAGAAAAAAGTGACGAACCCTCAACAATGGGAGGGAATATGAGGGTGCTGTCATGGACTCTGAGAAAACACATTACCAGTAAGTAATTACGTGTTTATTGGTCGTCCATGACAGAACGAGAGAATTACAGAGAAACGTAATCTAGGGAGCGACCACGGCCTGTAGTACCCTACTACCAAAGTGATATCAGCACCAGAGAGATCTAATCTATAGTGCTGGCAGAATGTAGAAGGGGAAGACCAAGTCGCTGCTCTACAGATCTGATCAATAGATACCCCTGACCTCTCAGCCCAGGACGCAGCCACCGCTCTCGTGGAGTGAGCCTTCAGGGTCTTCTCCACTATCTTGCTGCTTGCAGAGTAGACCATGCTAATAGCGTCCCTAATCCATCGAGCTAAGGTGGCTTTGGAGGCCCTTCGACCTTTCATCTGGCCCTGAAAACAAACAAACAGGGACCTATCCTTCCTGCAAGGACTCGTCGCCTCCAAGTATCTTTCTAAACACCATTTAATATCCAGGGAGTGCAATTTTTGTTGTTTGTCATTTTTGGGATTACTGCAAATAGTGGGCAATACAATTCCTGCGACCGGTGAAAGGTGGAAACCACCTTAGGAAGGTAAGCAGGGTCAGGGCGTAAAACTACTCTATCGACACGAAACAAAGTAAAAGAAGGTTCAGCGGAGAGGGCCTGAATGTCCCCAATCCGTCGGGCCGACATCAGTGCTAACAATAGGATGATTTTAAGGGAAAAGGCTTTAATAGAGACATCTGACAGGGGCTCAAATGGGGGGGGGGGGGGGGGGACTGTCAAAACTGTGAGTACAAGATTGAGATCCCAAGGGGCTGAACTAATGGCCTTAACTGGGGCAGACCTGGTGCAGGCTTTGATGAACCGAGAAACCCAAGGGTCCCCTGCTGGGTTGAAATTATACAAAGCTCCAAGGGCCAAAACTTGGACCTTAAGAGTGTTCACCGAGAGTCCCATCTCCACCCCTTTTTGTAGAAAAGCTAAAATTAAGTTAATAGGAGCAGCCCCCTCCGCATCTGCTCCTGTGACGGACAAGAATTTTGCCTAAGTTCTATGGTGAATACGGGAAGTCTCAGGTTTCCTAGATTTCAGCAGAGTGTCCGAGACTGCGGCCGTGAACCCCTTATTCTTCAAAATCCGCCTTTCAAGTTCCAGGCAGTCAGGTGTAATTGGTCCACCTGTGGGTGATGAACCGGCCGCTGGAAGAGGAGGTATGGAAGATCCGGAAGGATCCAAGGATCGGATACTGACATATGTTGGAGCCAGAAGAACCACGGCCTCCTCAGCCAGAAGGGGGCTATTAATATTACTAGTGCCTGATCCTCTCGAATTTTGCAGAGGACTGTCGGTATTAAGACCAGAGGGTGAAAGGCATAGTCTAGCCTGAAATTTCAGGGGAACAGGAGTGCATCTGTGGCACCCTGCCATTACAGGCAGCCACAGATCCACCTAAAACATGGATGGATTTCCACAGTAGGTACTCACATACACCCAACATCTTCCACCCCAGACCTGTAGGGGGAGCTCCACTTGCTGCCTTAAAGGGATCCTGTCCCCTACAAAACATCTCCTAAGCTATCAAAACATGTCCCTGCAGCATCCCATCACTAATCTCACACTCCTTTTGTCTCCTAAAAGCATCCTGTGAAAGTGGATAAAAACATTTTAATACTCACTCATTAGGCATTATAATTAGCAGGGGCTATATTCTTTAGCCCCTAGGGAATGTTTTGCAGCCTGAATGATCCCTCCTCTCTCTGTTTGTGCTGCTGGGATGTGGAGCTGAAGGCAGGACTAATGATTTGCATTCTGTGAGTGATAGAGAGGGGGGAGGGCAGAGCCTGCACAAGCAGAGCACACAGACAGAGAGAGGGTGGATCATGGAGCCTGCAAAACAGCCCACCCTGGTGACTAAAGAATATAGCCCCTGCTAATTATAATCACTAATGAATAAGTATTAAAACGTTTTTATGCACTTTCACAGGATGCTTTTAGGAGACAAAAGGAGTGTGAGATTAGTGATGGGATGCTGCAGGGACATGTTTTCGTAGCTTAGGAGGCGTTCTGGAGGTGAGAGGATCCCTTTAAGCAAGATCTCCTATAAATACGGTGCTGGGGGCACAGTTAGTCATAGTGTGCAGTCGCTAGGAGAACTGTGAAGACGTCCTGGTATGTCGGAGCCGTGCTAGGCCCGAGCTAGTTGACTGGTAGCAAGCCTAGCCGCTGTGAGGGCCCTAAGAGTGAGGTTGAGGGCAAAGCAGAAGTAACCGCAGACTGGGGGCAGAGGAGCCATACCGGCTCACCCCAGAAAGCAACCTGGACACCAGAGTCCGAGTCTGCAGGAGAGCACCTAGCCCAGCAGAAACATCGGTTCACAGAGGAGACTCCAGTCTCCCGGACACCTGTACAGCAACCAAGGGAGCCAGGCACCGTAGGAGAAGTGATAGCAGTAGTCCACACAGGGGTTTCCCACCACACAACGCAGGTGACAGAGACACAGAGGAGGCCAGACCTAGTCTCACATGGGTAAGAGGCTTCACCAAGGGAAAAGTGACAAGGAGGCCTTATACCCACTCACTGTGGAGACCCAGAAGTGTTTTTCCTGACCACCGGAGTGTACCCTGGACAGTATCTTCAATATCACCAGTAAAGGTACAGAAACAACCCTCAGTGTGTGTCGGTCTCTTCAACCCTGACCTTGTCCAGCCCAGGGACTGTAGCAGCAGCTCGGCTGCCTAGCCACCTCCATGTGCAAGTCCCTGTCACCTCATCACAACCCCGGGGACCTGCTCCGCCTGTGGGGAGCTACACCATCCAGATGCCCATCAGTGCTGGTGCCATCACCAGAAACCACAGGTGGCGTCACGAGACATATAATAATAAATCTTTATTTATATAGCGCCAACATGTTCAGCAGCGCTTTACAATACAGTGGGTAATAGACGAAAATGCACAGTATAATGCAGTAAGAAAATACACAATATAATACAGTAATTCCAGTAGACAAATAATACAGTACAATAATAGGAAACAATACAATAAGCATAGAATCAATGTAAAAAATACAACACAATAGATAAAGTAAAAGTAAGGGTGACCCTGCTCAAAAGAGCTTACAATCTACAACGAGATAGGGGTTACACAAAGTGCAGGGGCTTATTACACTAAAGGTCCAGGCATCTTGAGGAAATGGGGGATAGAAGTAACGTTACATGAATGGTCACCAGACAATCTGTGTAGACCTTTTGGGTTTGGTGGAGTTTGAAGAAGAGTTATGTCGAGAGAGATAGTGAATGGGCTATGTGCAGTACAAAGGAATTTTATTAGGGAGTATGATAGGCCGCCTTGAAAAGATGTGTTTTTAGTTAGCGTCTGAAGCCATGCAAGTTGTGGATAGTCCTGATTTCTTGGAGAAGAGCATTCCAGAGAATTGGTGCAGCTCGGGATAAGTCTTGGAGCTGGGAGTGGGAGGATAGGATTGGTGCAGATGTTAGTCGAAGGTCATTTGTAGAATGTAGAGAACGGGTGGGGTGATAGAGATGAGGGAAGAGATGTAGGGGGGCGCTGCACTGTGAAGAGAACGGGTGAGGTGATAGACAGAGATGAGGGAGGAGATGTAGGGGGGCGCTGCACTGTGAAGAGGACGGGTGGGGTGATAGAGATGAGAGAGGAAATGTAGGGGGCGCTGCATTGTGAAGAGCTTTGTGGGTGAGAACAAGCAATTTGAACTTTATCCTGTAGTGTATACGCAGCCAGTGCAATGACTGGCACAGAGCAGAGTCATCTGAGTATCGATTGGCCAGGTAGGTGATCCTGGCTGCTACATTAAGGATGGACTGTAGAGGGGAAAGTTTAGAGAGGGGGAGACCAATTAATAGAGAATTGCAATAATCAAGGCGGGAGTGGAATAGGGCCATGGTAAGGGTTTTAGTTCTTTCCATGGTGAGAAAGGGGCAGACTCTAGAGATGTTCTTCAGGTGTAAGCGACAAGAGCAGATGGGAGATTGTATATAGGAGGTGAAGGAGAGACACCCAGACAGCGAGCCTGCTGCCTAGGTGTTATCGTGGTACCGCACACTGAGAGAGAGAGAGAGAGAGAGAGAGATGTCCGATTTAGGGAGGTTAGTGGAGGGCGGCAGCATAAGAAGTTCAGTTTTGGAGAGGTTGAGTTTTAAATAGAGAGTGGACATGATATTGTAAGCTGCAGCTAGACAGTCATTGGTGTTCTTTAAAACTGCAGGGCTAAGGTCAGGGGCTGAAGTTTTTAATTGTGTGTCGTCAGCATAAAGATGGCACTGGAAGCCAAATCTACTGATGGCCTGTCCAATCGGGGCCGTGTAGAGAGAGAAGAGGAGAGGCCAAGGACTAAACCCTGAGGGACCCCAATAGTGAGAGGAAGAGGGGGGGGGGGGGGAAGTGGAGCCAGCAAATTATACACTAAAAGAACGGTCAGAAAGATAGGAGGAGAGCCAGGAGAGAGTCGTGTCCTTTATACCAATGGAGTGCAGCATAGAGAGTAGGAGATGGTGGTCAACAGTGTTAAAAGCTGCAGAGAGATCAAGAAGGATAAGTAGAGAGTGGTCACCATTACGTTTTGCTGTCAGAAGGTCATTGGTCACTTTGATAAAGGCAGTTTCTGTAGAGTGAAGGGGGCGGAAGCCAGACTGTAATGGATCTAGAAGAGAGTGAACGGAGAGGTAACGGGTGAGGCAGAAGACCAGGTGCTCCAGGAGTTTAGAGATGAAGGGGAGATTGGAGACTGGTCTGTAGTTATTTGTGCAGGATGGGTCAAGAGAAGCTTTCTTTAATAATGGAGTAAGGATAGAGTGTTTGAAGGAGGAGGGGAAGATGCCAGAAGAGAGGGAGAGGTTGAAGATTTTGGTTAGGTGAGTGGTGACGACCGGACAGAGAGACTGGAGTAGATGTGAAGGAATGGGGTCAGTGTTGCATGTAGTGGGACGAAGGGGAAGAGAGGAGCCTGGCAACTTCTTCTTCTGTGACTGGTCAAATGTGGAGAGTGAGCTGGAGGAGATGTGGGGAAGAATGGGAGTGTCAGCGCTTGGAGGCTGGGAGCTGATTTCCTGGCGGATGTTGTCTATTTTCTCCATAAAGTAAGAGGCCAGATCATCAGCACAAAGGGCAGTGATGGGGGCCTGCACATTTATCCCTTTTACCCCTAATTTTTTAAAGCTGACCACCGGGGCTACAGGTCCGGGGGGCCACAGTGACATCCCCCTTTTACAATAAAGCCCGGGTACCGAGTTCCCATAGGCCCCTGGGTGAAACACATCTACCGCCACTGGATGATCCCTGGGATCCAGGGACTAAAACAGATCCACTTGTCGGTTGGCCCGGATTGCAAACAAATCTATGGAGGGGGCTCTCCACATGTCTGTGATCTGGTGAAATACTGACTGATTCAGAACCCACTCGCCCTGGTGAAGGTGTACCCGGCTGAGGAAATCTACTTTGTCATTGTCTTTCCCTCTGATATGTACTGCCGATATGGAGGCTAGATGAGTTTCCGCCAGCAAGAGGATTCGTTCTGCTACTTCCATCAGTGCTTTCGACTTTGTCCCCCCTTGGCGGTTGATATAGGCAACTGTCACCTGATTGTTGGACAGGACTTTTGCATGATGACCCTCTAATGCTGGTAGACAACCCGCTATGGCACGTTCCACTGTTACCAACTCTCTCAAGAAAATAGTATGGCATCTGATATGTGTCTGAATGGGTTCAGTTGATTGGGTTTATCCGATCAACAGTATGTAATGGTGGAGTTACAAACTGATATAAGTCATATTATTGAGTGGGGAAAGGGAGAAACATGTGGTTAGTTGTTAAGTGCGGCGGCACAATAAACTTGGCTTGGTGACATGGTAGGATCTCTATATAAACTGCATAGATGATTACCGCTTTACACAGGTCCCTCCCTATGGTGACTCAGTTGTGCACATGCGCGCCCAGAGGTGTCTACGCCTGGCGCCTCAGAATGTTCACTGCACATGACGAGCGGCGTTACCTGGGTAACGTCATTGCGTGGCATAGAGGCGTCGGGGGACGTGGACATGTCATAGGGATGCGCAGCGGAGACACAGCTGGACCCGCAGCGTGGCAGGCTGATGCGGGCAGAAACAGGGTATACATGGGACTTGGAAGGGACATAGGCACTGTGGCCCTTGATGAAGGAATACACCGAAACGGTGTTGGGCACACGGTCGGCGCTGTGGGTCCTTACTGTCCAGCACACATGGGTAAGCTTACTACTCTGTAACTTGGATGATTGAGATGTAACTACTCAGGTTCCAGTACATGTAAATTATTTGGGAAAGAATGAACAGGCTGTGGTTTCTGTCTCCCAATTGGGAGGACTGTAGTTAGACCTCTATACCTGATGGTGAGAGGTTAATTGTCCCCATTGCTTACTACCATTGTGATTGTGCACTTTAGAGTAACACACATGTTGAGGGTTAGTGTATGGATGAGAACGCACACCTGACATGATAATGTGATTTTTCAGTGTTTTGGATAATTGTAAGGATATCGCATCTCCAGACCATTACATTGGCCTTACTTGTACACCCCAGTAAGATCCCCTGTGTGGGATTGACCATCTTTTTGTCTTTTTTTACTGAAGATAAAGAGAATTTTGTTTACGTACCGTAAATTCTTTTTTCTTTAATCATCAATGGGAGACCCAGACAATGGGGTTTAGGGCACTGCCCTCCGGAGGTCACACTAGGTACTACAAGTTTGTAGACACCGCCTCCTCCGCTTATAAACCCCTACCGCAGGGAACATCCTCAGTTTGGTCTACAAGCTGCGAGGAGGAAATAAACCACACCCGAAACATCGGGAAGAATGCCGTACACAAAACGGTTCAACAACCCGGCAAACACTGTCTCTACAGAGAACAGAGCAAATGCAAAACATGCAAAGGAACAACTGGGTGGGTGCTGGGTCTCCCATTGATGATTAAAGAAAAAAGAATTTACGGTACGTAAACAAAATTCTCTTTTTTCTGGTCATCATAATGGGAGACCCAGACAATGGGGATGTCCTAAAGCAATACCCCAGGGCGGGAAAAGTTCCTCAACAAGACGGATAACACATGGTTCCCTTTAAAGGTGGGCAACCGCCGCCTGGAGAACCCGCCTGCCCAAACTCGCATCCGCAGAGGCATGGGCATGCACCATATAGTGCTTAGAGAAAGTGTGCAGGCTGGACCAAGTGGCCGCCTGACACACCTGTAGAGCAGACGCTCGATGTCGCAAGGCCCAGGAGGCACCTACAGCTCTAGTAGAGTGAGCCTTCAATCCCACCGGGAGAGGCAAACCAGAAGACCGGTAAGCCTCCTGAATGGGAGCCTTGATCCATCTGGCCAAGGTCGACTTCGAAGCCGCGGACCCCTTACAGCGACCCATCGTGAGGACAAATAAGGAATCCGAACTCCTAAAGGAGGCGGTCCTGGACACATAAATGCGTACAGCCCTCACGAGATCCAGAGTATGGAGGTCGCGCTCAACTGATGAACGGGAGCGGGACAAAATGATGGGAGAACAATCTCCTGGTTTAGGTGAAACGTTGAAACCACCTTCGGCAAGAATTCTGGCCGTGGGCGCAACACCACCTTATCTTGGTGAACCACCAGAAAGGGAGACTTGCACGAAAGTGCAGCCAATTCTGAGACCCTTCTCAGAGACGTGATTGCCACCAGAAAGGCCACTTTCTGGGACAGACGAGAGAGAGAGATGTCTCTCAGTGGCTCAAACGGCGGTTTCTGCAGAGCCGCCAGGACCATGTTGAGGTCCCAAGGGTCCAGAGGTCGCCTGTAAGGCGGAACCACCCGAGCTACCCCCTGCAGAAATTGACGGACCTTCGGGAGGAGCGCCAAGCGCCTGTCAAACAGCACTGAAAGTGCTGACACTTGACCTTTCAGAGATCCAAGTGATAACCCCAACTCCAACCCCGACTGTAGGAAAGCCAACAATGTCGGAATGGACAATGGCCACGGTGAGCGTCCACCAGAGGCACACCAGGAGAAAAAGATTTTCCACGTTCTGTGGTATATTTTCCTGGAGACAGGTCTCCTAGCCCTATTCATAGTGGCAACCACTGTAGGAGAGAAGCCCCTGGATGTCAGCAGCCAGGCCTCAAGAGCCATGCAGTCAATCTGAGGGCCCTGGAATTGAGGTGGAAGAATGGGCCTTGCGCGAGAAGATCTGCGCGTTCTGGAAGAGCCCACCGGTGTCCGCCTGACAGTTGCCACAGGTCCGGGTACCAGGACCTCCTGGGCCAATCTGGAGCCACTAGAATGGCTACTCTGCATTCCATCCTGATTTTCCACAGGACCCTGGGAATCAGAGCCAGAGGCGGGAACACATATGGCAGCTGGAAGCTGGACCAACTCAGGATCAGGGCATCCGCCCCCAGAGACTGAGGATCCCACGATCTCGCCACGTACTGGGGCACCTGATGATTCAGCCGTGAGGCCATCAGATCCACGTCCGGAGTGCCCCATCTGCCGCAGATGTCCCGGAAGACGTCTGGATGAAGAGACCACTCTCCGGCGTCCATGCCCTGCCGGCTCAGGTAGTCGGCCTCCCAGTTCTCGACCCCTGGGATGTGAACTGCGGAGATCAGGCAGCCGTGTTCCTCCACCCAGGATAGGATGCGGTGGACTTCGGCGAGGGCCTGAGCACTTCTGGTCCCTCCCTGATGATTTATATAAGCGACGGCCGTCGCATTGTCGGACTGCACCCGAATGGGGTGTCCTGACAGGAATTTCTGAAACGCCAGGAGCGCCAGATAGACCGCCTTGATCTCCAGCACGTTGATCTGCAATGCCGACTCCGACTGAGTCCATAGGCCTTGAGCCCTGTGGTGCAAGAACACCGCTCCCCAGCCCTTCAGACTGGCGTCTGTGGTCACCACTAACCATGACGGTTTTAGAAAGGACCGGCCTCGTGACAGGTGACGTGGCTGGAGCCACCACTGTAGGGAGTCCTTGGTCGGTTGTGACAGTGTCACCAGCCGATTCAGCGAGATCGTCCTCTTGTCCCATCTGTGAAGAATCTCCAGCTGGAGAGGACGGAGGCGAAACTGTGCGAACGGCACCGCCTCTATCGCCGCTACCATGCGTCCCACTAGTCTCATCAATACCCGTAGGGATGAGTGTGGTGACAGGAGGACTGCTTGTACTCCTGATTGGATCGCCATCTGTTTGACTCGTGGCAGAGACACCAGGGCTGAGGCTGTGTTGAAGTCCATGCCCAGATATGTCAAAGACTGGGTCGGAACTAGCGTTGACTTCTGAATATTGAGGAGCCAACCGAACTGTTCCAGAGACCGCATGGTCACATCCAGGCTCTCTTGACAGAGGTGTTCTGATGGCGCCCTGACCAGCAGGTCGTCTAAATAGGGAATGACGGCATGTCCCTGCATGTGCAGGAGAGCCATCATGGAGGCCATCACTTTTGTGAACACCCGCGGTGCCGAGGCCAACCCGAACGGCAGCGCCACAAATTGGAAGTGTTCTTCCCCCACTGCGAATCGCAACCAGCGCTGATGAGCCGGTGCAATGGGTACGTGAAGGTAAGCGTCTCTGATATCTATGGACGCTAGGAAGTCCTCCTGTGACACAGCTGCGATCACGGAACGCAGTGATTCCATACGGAACTTCCGAACCAACACGTGATGGTTGAACAGCTTCAGGTCCAGCACCGGGCGGAAGGATCCGTCCTTCTTTGGGACGATAAAGAGGTTGGAGTAAAAACCCCTGAACCTCTCTCCGGGAGGTACCGGGACCACCACTCCGTCTCTGCGGAGACCCTCCAACACCTGGTAAAAAGCCTGAGCTTTTTCTGGTGACGGGACCGACCGATGGAATCGGGATATCGGTTTTGACGTCAGCTCTATCCTGTACCCTCGTGAGATCACGTCTCGAACCCACTGATCTTGAACGTGAAGCAGCCACTTGTCCTGAAAGCGAGACAAGCGGCCCCCCACCTGTGGGGAGGCAGGAAGGCAGAGCGAGTCATGTAGAGGCGGGTTTGGGGGTGGCAGCTGCCGCCCCCGCCGGCTTCTTTGGACGACTCTTAGAGCGCCACTGGGAAGCGGGCTTTCCCCCTCGGTCCGTGCGAGCGGACGGTGCTGATGACTGCGAACTAGAACGAAAGGACCACTGTTTTGGGTTCCTTTTAACGGTATACCGTGGCTTAGGTTTATTCTGCGGTATCTTAGACTCAGCAGAATCCTTAATTAGCTTGTCCAGCTCTGTGCCAAAAAGCCTGTCACCAGCAAACGGAAGATTCTGCAAAATCTTCTTGGATGTGGCATCTGAGTCCCAAAGACGCAGCCACAACAACCTGCGGATCGCTATAGCATTGGCCGAAGCCACAGCTGAGCGAGTGGCAGTTTCCAGAGTCGCCGTCCTGGCGTAGTCCGCATAGGCCCTTGCCCTTTCGGTAAGTGCTAGGACCTCTGGACTGGATCTTGCCAGGTCAGAGATACCATCCAAGCAGGTAGTAATCGCTTGTAAGGTCCAGACCGTGGCAAAATTAGGGGCAAATGAAGACCCCACAGCCTCATAGGAAGACTTGGCGAGTTGCTCGACCTGTCTATCAGTAGCATCCTTCAGTGAGGAGCTATCAGAGGCAGAGAAAAGGGAGCGTGCAGCAATCCTGGTCATGGAAGCGTCCACCTTCGGGGACTGCGACCACTCCTGAAGCACCTCCTGGGGGAAGGGGAAGCGATTGTCCTTGGTTTTACGGACAAAACGCCGCCCAGGATGTAACCTGGGAGCTCTAACCACCCTTCCAAAATTAGTGTGGTCCATGAAGGAGCCACTTGGTCTAGCCTCCGGCCGCAGCCATTGATAGACCTCCTTCGGGTGCACCGTCACCTCCTCAGGGGGTGTCACGAGACGTAAAGTCTCGTTGATAGAGGACACCAGATCCTCCACCCCGTCTGGCGGTTCAGATACAGACACAGACCCGAAATTTGAACCCCCATCATCTTCCTCACCATCAGAGGAACGCTCCTCCTCCGAGAGAGTATGGAGCTCGGGTGAATCCTCACGACGAGCCCGCTTAAGGGGTCTCACAGCAGAAGAGGGAGACACCCGGGGGTAACTGGATGGAGTAGCTGGGCTATCCAGTCTCCTATTAAGTGCCTCCAGGGATTGCGACATGGAGGACAGCTGAGACAGCAGAGATTCATTGATCTTATTCTGAGTCTCCCAAGGCCCTGAGATCACCTGAACCTCAGGGTATAGCACCGGAGCTGCTGACTCAACAGTGCCAGCCCGGGCCTCTGGGCGTCCGCAGTTATTGCAGCACCCCTCCACCAGTGCACCATTGCATGTAGTACAGGTAATGGTGGTTACTGCCGCCTTAGCAGCACGCTTCCCGGCTGAGGACATCGCCACAGTAGGGGAAAATAAGCCAAATTGCAGACAACAAAACCGGGAATCCCGGTGGCTTACCGACCGCAGTAAAGCGGTATGAGGAAGCGGTGTGTGTGTGTGACCTCCGCGACGGTTTCCGGTCTCCCCTCGGAGTGCAGGCGCACGCTGCATACAGATCCCAGCCGGGAAGTGAGGGTAAAGATGGCCGCCGACAGTGAAACTGTGGGCGGCGCCGAGAGACGCGGGAAACACACACACACGCCCAGCGATGACGTCACCGCACGGGCTGCTTCCCATCCTCCAGGCATCCACAGCATGAGGGAGCCGGAGCCCGCAGCGCGGGAAATAGTGTAAAAACATTATACACAGACATGAGGGGACAAACATCCGCAGCCTACGGCCTCAGCCCCTGTGACACACAGGGCGGTCAGCCAGGGTGACCCCAGCACAGGGTACACCCGCAGAACCGCGGACCCGAGGGTAACGCGCGGTCTGAGTGTCCTGAAACACATAAAGTGCCAGACACTACCCCCAGGCACACAGGAGACACAGAGTGCCTCAGTGCCGGTCCGGTCTGTAAGCACCATTTAGGGAGGCCTCGGACGGGGGTGCAGCACCAGTCCGGAGTGTAAGCACCATTTAGGGAGGCCTCAGACTGGGCCGCTCAGCACCAGTCCGGAGTGTAAGCACCATTTAGGGAGGCCTCGGACTGGGCTGGCTCCAGTCCGGTCTGTAAGCACCATTTAGGGAGGCCTCGGACGGAGCGGAGCTGTGCAAGGCTCCCATCTCCCACTCTCCAGAGCCCCCCAGAGAGGGATGGAGAGGAGCGTAACAGCGTACCGGGAGAACACGAAGTGTCCAGGCTCTAGGCCCTCCGGTACCTCCACCAGCGTGTGCCACTAAGGGTGAGCGGGGAGGCTGTCACCGGTCCCGATAGGACCGTATTACCTTGTCTTCAGACGCCATCACGTAAGTAGTGAGAATGCAGTGAAGTGCAAGCAAAGCGTGATCCTCCGAGCACACTAAGTTTAAAACTGAGGATGTTCCCTGCGGTAGGGGTTTATAAGCGGAGGAGGCGGTGTCTACAAACTTGTAGTACCTAGTGTGACCTCCGGAGGGCAGTGCCCTAAACCCCATTGTCTGGGTCTCCCATTATGATGACCAGAAAAAATAATCTTTGCAATACAAGAACTCCATTGTGCTTTGCATAATTTAAAGTTAACAGGAGTGTATATATACAGAAATCCTACAGATGAGGGTGAGGTATGCCGTGCATAGTGATTTGGGCCTGCCTCTTGTTTCTATTCTCTCATGTTGGAGGAACTGACTGTCAGAGCCTCTGACCAATCCCCCTGAAGGATCTCCTGATCCCGAGGGACTGGCATCGGTTGTGACCACTTTGGTAGCAGGGGATCACCGGGGAACCCCTGTGGACAGTACCACCTTGTTCAAACACCAATGAAGAGATTGGAGGGTAGCTGGTTGTAAGGTCAGTTTGCCCTCTAGATTCTGACCCAGGACTTCTTGGTGTTTGAGAATGTCCCACTGTAGAGTCCTGGTATGAGCCTGGGCCCTAAGTACTCCCGGAATGCACGCTGTGAGAGAGCGCAGTAAGGACATGGCCCGTCTTAAGGTCTAGTTACACATACAGATAATTGTGCAGAGATTGTTTGCAGATCTCTGGTTGCAGTGAAATCATGGACACATTGTTACATTTGTTCACAGCCACAAAATGTAACAATGTGTCCATGATTTCACTGCAACCAGAGGTCTGTGAACAATATCTGCACAATTATCTGTGTGTAACTGGGCCTTTAGAGTCATGGTCGGAAAATCGATAGCATGTTGAAAAAGGGACTGAATGTTCATAATCTTGTCTGGTGGGAGACGACATTCTTGTATGGTGGAGTCCAATAGGACACAGACGATAATCTGGGATGTTGATGGAGTCAGTTTGGATTTGTCCATGTTGATGAGCCACCCCAGATTGGTCAACATGCGGAGAACCCGATGGACTTGGGCTGCACAATGTTGGGCTGACGTCCCTGTGATCAAAAAATCATCCAGGTATGGCACAATCAGGACATTCTGCTCCCTGAGGGGGGCCGAGACTTCTGAGATCATTTCTGTAAAAACCCGAAGAGCGATCGCTATGCCGAACAGCAGGGCACGATACTGGAAGTGAAGGATTTGGGAGTTCATCTGAACCGCCACCCGGAGGTACTGTTGGGACTGAAGACATATAGGAACATGATAATATGCGTCCTTCAAATCCAGGACTGCCATGTGGCAACCTGAAAGAGCATTTTGACTGCAGACCCAATCGACTCTTGAAAGTGGCACCTGCAGGAAATTGTCCAGATTTTTTAAATTGAGAATCGTCTGGAAAGAACCGTCTGGTAATACCCGTCCCCTCTTCCTGGGTCGGAATCTGTACTAGGACAGCCTTGTCCATGAGACTGCAGATCTCGCTTTCCAGTGCCCGCTGCTCGACCCGCGATGACCTGGGAGGTGACCAGGAATCTGGATGGAGGAAGATGTGGAAACCAGAGTCTCAGACCGGATCTTATGATGTCCAGAATCCACGTGATGGATGAAATTTGAGCCCAGGCTGGAATGAAGAAAGAGAGTCGTCCACCCACCTGGGGAAGAGCGTCACTTGGAGGACTTCTTGGAATCACGGGAGGGCCCCTTGAACATGAACCCCCTTCCTCCTTTCCTCCGGTCAGACCAACTAGACTGGTCTTTTTTCGGGGAGTATTTTCTGGAATAACGTCTACTCCGAAAGGGACGCTTAAAAGCAGAAAAGGATAATTCCGGAAATGTCTTCTTTTTATCCCCGGCTTTCTCCAAGAGGTCGTCTAGGGCTGTGCCAAACAAATATTCACCCTCGCAGGGAAGAAGACTCAACTTAGTTTTAGTCTGTAGATCACCCGGCCAATTCTTTAACCACACGCCCTCCTGGCTGCATTGGAGGAAGCTGCGGATCTGGCTGTCAGCATGGTGGAGTCTGCCGCTCCCTGCATATCGGGAACGGAGGCCAGAATTTCCTCTCTAGACACCCTGTTTTTTAGTTGGGAAACCAGTTGGTCCAGCCACACCATCAGGGATTGAGATGCAGATAGCTGCGAGGCCTGGCCTCAGAGCACCGGCTGAGGACTCCCAAGTATTTTTAAGGAATTGGTCAGCCTTTTTATCAAGGGGATCCTTTAGGGTGCCCATGTCCTCAAATGGTGAGGCATATCTTTTCGACACCTTAGCCACCGCTATGTCTAATTTGGGCGCTTTATCCCATGATGAGCAAGATGCGTCTTCAAAAGGATATTTGCATTTAAGAAAAGCAGTTGGGGCTCCTTTTATCTGGTTTCTTCAATTCCCTAGAAACTAGATCTTGGAGCCGTTCATCCAGAGGAAAAGAACAACGTTTCTTCTGTCCTAAGCCCCCGAACATTAAGTCCAATTTAGACGGCTGCAACTTCTCCTCAAGCCCCATGGTGGCTCGGATTGCTTTAACCAAACCGCCCACATCCTCCACCGAAAAACAATGGCGTCTACCGGATTCTTCATCAGAAGAGGAAGCTGAAGAACCTTCACACTCCCCTTCAGATCTATCAGAGTCAACCATGGGCTGGGGTGGAACATTAGAGGCAGATGATTGCTGCTGTCACTGAGTAAAGGACTTAAAGGGAACCAACCACCTCAGATGACGACTATAAGCTGTTAATACATGTCCCTGCACCCTACCTACACCATTCCACCTATGTTTTTCTTAAGAATATTGATAAATGTAAACCGAAATATACACTTTATAAAATTACATGCCTGTGTACTTCTGGGCGTCTCCTTCTGGGTCAGTTACTAGAGGGCTGTGTCTCCAGCAGCATGACTGGCTTCTCTAGCCCTCCCTCTTACTTTGCAGGACGTCACATGAAGGGCGTGATGTTATCTATCAGTGGGCGGGCACGCAAGGCAGCTCCCGTCCCTTCATGTGACGTCCTGCAAAGTAAGAGGGAGGGCTAGAGAAGCCAGTCATGCTGCTGGAGACACAGCCCTCTAGTAACTGACCCAGAAGGACACGCCCAGAAGTACACAGGCATGTAATTTTATAAAGTGTATATTTCGGTTTACATTTATCAATATTCTTAAGAAAAACATAGGTGGAATGGTGTAGGTAGGGTGCAGGGACATGTATTAACAGCTTATAGTCGTCATCTGAGGTGGTTGGTTCCCTTTAAAGGCATTCTCCACCTGGATTGTGATTAAGGTCAGTAAACCTAAACTGAGGTGCAGGAGAGGTTCCGCCTTTTGTATCTCAGAGGTTTCCTGTCTTGGATGGGCGGTCCTCTCTCTCAGGTGGTGCAGTCGTGGCGATGATGGAAAAACTCTGTCTCCTCCGTAATGGTCTGCTCTATACAAGCCCTACACAGGTTTTTTGCCCAGGCCACCCGGAGTGCAAACTCGCAGAGCCTACACTGTAAGTTTTTGGATTTAGCTGACGCCTTCCCGGACTTTTGCTGTGTCCAAGGTAAGAAAAAATACAGAACAGAAAGACATTCAGTAGAGTGACATTATCGGAGTTCTCTCACCCATCAGATGTGAAGAGGTACCGGAGCCGGGGAAGGACCCTTGCCCTGCGACAATTCTCCTCTGGCGGCCTCATGGGAGGAAGGACTGCTGCTGCGGTGGGACTTCTTCTTCTCTGTCTCCAGTGGAGGGGCCTCCGTTCCACTCATCCTGCTGCTGAACTTCTCCAAGGGCAAGGAAGCGCATGGAGCACTGAGGCACCTCTCCCATTCAAACTTCCCGCCCTTATGCTCTTGGTCTCCAAGCCACGTCAACACCGCCCCGGCTCAACCCGGAAGTCCAGGTTCGTCAACTGACCGGCCACGTCATTGGGACCGCCCCCTGACGTCAGCGGCGGTCGCCAACAGCGGGCGCCACCGTGCGTGACCTCATAGGCCTGCACCCAGAAATCCGGCGCACTCAGCACCCGGCAGGCCGGGCACGTGCGCAGTCCCGGACACCCAGCGGCACCGTTTTCAGCCCAGCGCCGCCGAACAGGAGACCCCAGCAGCCCACCAGAGCTTCCTTTCCAAGAGCCGCAGCCTCGGTGTCCAGACCAACGGGGCCCAAACCGGCCACCCCGCATCCCTCTAGGTAAGACCCCCTGGGATCCAGCCGCACGGTCCTCCATGCAGCCCATCTGAAACCGCCGTTCCTGAAGCTCCCCGTTCAAGGACCCACCTGACATTGGTAGAGGAAACGCCCCTTTCAAAGCCTGATGCTTCCCTGTCCTTGAAGGGCGGATCCCTCTCTCGTTCTGGGTGATGTCATGGACGACCGATAAAAAGATTTTTCTCACAAAAATGTTGTTTTAGTATTAAATATTTTCATGTTGCAGAGCACGATCGCTCCAATCAGGGCTGGAGGGGGTGACCCTGCCTCTCCTGAGCTCCAGCCTATGATCGGTCCTGTTGTAGCACCTGTCATAGGTGGATCACAATGTTTCAGGCAATTTCATTGCCTGGAACATTAGAGTCACTGTGATTGGCTGTTTATAATTAAACAGCTAATCACAGCGATCATAGTTGGGGGGTGGCACCGCCTCCGACCCCCGAGGTCAAGCTTCGTTCTCCTGGTGTAAAGAATCAGAAGGCGCCGGACCGCGATCGCCGTTACAGTGACTACGGTGCAGCATTTTAGCCATGATTTTCTTATATGTCCAAGACTGACCTAAGACGTATGGGTACTACTAAGGTAGTGAAGGGGTTATATGCCTGCAGGTGGGGGGATGTCCATGGTCTGAGACGCCCCAACTGCTGTATAGACTACTGAGAAATGCAAAGCAGCTTGTGAGGTCGGAGCACAGAACAGGGAACGGGTTACATAGAAGATACAAAATCCAACACATCATTGTACCAAGCGGAGAATAAGTGACTGTAGAGGCCACTACTCACCTGGGCGGTGATCTGTAGGGAACTCCTCTGTCCTCCGCTCATCATCCCTCACATAGGTCTCTGGAGGATTAATAAGGGGCAGATCTTCACCCTGAAACAAAGATTGTAAAAGTCACAGACAGATGGAGAAGTCCCATCTGTGATCAGCTGTAATCTGCCATCTCCACCCATCTCATTACACAAGTATAACACATCTAATAGTGGGGGAGAAAACAAGACTGAGACAAGATCTTCACAGCCGTCTACACATCATAGGGAGATCTCATCACACCTTCTCTCCATCTACCTGATCATCCGGAGGAACATCGGGATCTTCTGGATTACAGTCCTGTGGGAGAAGAGGACGGGGACATCTCTCTGGTGTTGTCCTCTTACTGGATAGACCTGGAGGAGACACATACAGGACTGAATTCATTCTTTACATACAGATCATTATAGGCCGTGTGTATTTAGTCCTATTACCTGCTGATGTGAGGGGATCCTTCATCATGACCATGTCCTTGTACAGATCTCTGTGTCCTTCTAAATACTCCCACTCCTCCATGGAGAAATAGACGGAGACGTCCCGACACCTTATAGGAACCTGACACATACAATGATAGCGCGGTCATCATTCCCCCATCACTTCATAGCGTTACTGTATAATGTCCCAGCAGCAGCAGCATTCCCAGCAGTGTCACCTCTCCAGTCAGCAGCTCAATCATCCTGTAGGTGAGTTCTAGGATCTTCTGCTCATTGATGTCCTCATGTATCAGGGGGTGAGGTGGAGGCCCTGTGATTGGGTTCAGGACTCTTCCCTCACACACGGGGTCCGGACAGCGCCCTCTAGAGGTCTTCACCACTGTGTAATCCTGGTTATGGAGAGAAACATTAATATATCTCACCAGACATTTCCAGAGTCCTCATGTGGCACCATTGTGGGGGATTGCCACAGGATCCACCGGTGCAAGGAGGGAATTACACCTTGGTTCGCACAGCACATCACACCTTCCACCCCAGACCTGAAGGGGGAGCTCTACTGGCTGCCTTAAGCTAGTTATCCTTTAAAACCAGGAGACCTGGTTATTTCTCTGGACTGTACCTGTTACCCTGTCACCAGTAAAAGGTACCGAAACAACAATCCCTGTGTGTGTGTGTGTGTCTGCTTAACCACCGCAATTCACCGCCTTGTCTGCAAAGACTTTACTACTACTCCCCTCATTCGTCCCTGCTGCCCTGAGGTAAAGCTCCACCTGTGGGGAGCTGTACCACACTCTGCTGCACCCACCATCACCTCAGCGGCCGGCTGCAGTGCTGGTATACCCGCTACCAGGTACCATAGGTGGCGTCACGTTAACAATCCTCTTAACCCCCACCGTTCCCTGCCATTGAGGGTCCAGGGCACGGGACCGGGGACCGACCAGCCGTGATTCCCCATCGAAGCCGCCGTCAGCCCCGGTCCCCGAGTAACCCCTACCCTGCCGACCGCCTCAATCCCCTCTCCAGTTCTGTCCATAGATAAGAATGATGTGATGTGACATCTCTCACCTCTCCAGTAACAAGGAAGAGGATCTCTAGGGTGAGGGGTAAGATCCTCTCCGCCATTTTGTCCCTGCCCAGATCCATCCTTGATGGTCAATCAGGAGAATTCTCTTATACAGAAGATCTGGGAGGATCCGAGATTGTAGAGACCTGAATGGGGGAAGAGACGATGGAACATCAGAGAGATCCTGGGGAATAAAGAGAATTTTGTTTACGTACCGTAAATTCTTTTTTCTTTAGTCATCAATGGGAGACCCAGACAATGGGGTTTAGGGCTCTGCCCTCCGGAGGTCACACTAGGTACTACAAGTTTGTAGACACCGCCCCCTCCGCTTATAAACCCCTACCGCAGGGAACATCCTCAGTTTGGTCCATAAGCTGCGAGGAGGAATGAAAACCACACCCGAAACCTCGGGAAGAATGCCGTGCACAGACGGTTCAACAACCCGGCAAAAACACTGTCTCAACAGAGAACAGAAACACGTGCAAAACATGCAACGGAACAACTGGGTGGGTGCTGGGTCTCCCATTGATGACTAAAGAAAAAAGAATTTACGGTACGTAAACAAAATTCTCTTTTTTCTAGTCGTCATAATGGGAGACCCAGACAATGGGGATGTCCTAAAGCAATACCCCAGGGCGGGAAGAGTTCCTCAACAAGACGGATAACACATGGTTCCCTTTAAAGGTGGGCAACCGCCGCCTGGAGAACCCGCCTGCCCAAACTCGCATCCGCAGAGGCATGGGCATGCACCATATAGTGCTTAGAAAATGTGTGCAGGCTGGACCAAGTGGCCGCCTGACACACCTGTAGAGCAGACGCTCGATGTCGCAAAGCCCAGGAGGCACCTACAGCTCTGGTAGAGTGAGCCTTCAATCCCACCGGGAGAGGCAAACCAGAGGACCGGTAAGCCTCCTGAATGGGAGTCTTAATCCATCTGGCCAAGGTCGACTTCGAAGCCGCGGACCCCTTACAGCGACCCGTCGTGAGAACAAATAAGGAATCCGAACTCCGAAAGGAGGCGGTCCTGGACACATAAATGCGTACAGCTCTCACGAGATCCAGAGTATGGAGATCGCGTTCAATCTGATGAACGGGAGCGGGGCAAAATGATGGGAGAACAATCTCCTGGTTCAGGTGAAAAGTTGAAACCACCTTCGGCAAGAATTCTGGCCGCGGGCGTAACACCACCTTGTCTTGGTGAACCACCAGAAAGGGTGACTTGCATGATAATGCAGCCAATTCTGAGACCCTCCTCAGAGACGTAATCGCCACCAGAAAGACCACTTTCTGTGACAGACGAGCAAGAGAAATGTCTCTTAGTGGCTCAAACGGCGGTTTCTGTAATGCCGCTAGGACCATGTTAAGGTCCCAGGGGTCCAGAGGTCTCCTGTAGGGAGGAACCACCCGCGACACCCCCTGTAGAAACTGACGGACCTTCGGAAGGAGCGCCAATCGCCTGTCAAACAGCACCGAAAGTGCTGATACTTGACCTTTCAAGGAGCCAAGGGATAATCCCAACTCCAGACCCGACTGTAGGAAAGCCAACAACGTCGGGATGGAAAGGGGCCACGGGGACCGTCCCCCAGAGGTACACCAGGTAAAAAAGATTTTCCACGTTCTGTGGTATATCTTCCTGGAAACGGGCCTCCTAGCCCGATTCATAGTGGCAACCACTGTAGGGGAGAAACCCCTGGATGTCAGCAGCCAGGCCTCAAGAGCCATGCAGTCAATCTGAGGGCCCTGGAATTGAGGTGGAAGAATGGGCCTTGCGCGAGTAGATCTGCGCGGTCTGGAAGAGCCCACCTGTGTCCGCCTGACAGTTGCCACAGGTCCGGATACCAGGACCTCCTGGGCCAATCTGGAGCCACTAGAATGGCTACTCTGCACTCCGACCTGATTTTCCACAGCACCCTGGGAATCAGAGCCAGAGGCGGGAACACATACGGTAGATGGAATCTGGACCAGGTCAAGATTAGGGCATCCGCTCCCAGAGACTGGGGGTCCCATGACCTCGCCATGTATTGCGGCACCTGATGATTCAGCCGCGAGGCCATCAGATCCACGTCCGGAGTGCCCCATCTGCTGCAGATGTCCTGGAAGACGTCTGGATGAAGGGACCACTCTCCGGCGTCCATCCCCTGCCGGCTCAGGTAGTCGGCCTCCCAGTTCTCGACCCCTGGGATGTGAACTGCGGAGATCAGGCAGTTGTTGTCCTCCGTCCAGGATAGGATGCGGTGAACTTCGGCCAGAGCCTCCGCACTCCTGGTTCCTCCTTGATGATTTATATAAGCGACGGCCGTCGCATTGTCGGACTGAACCCGAATGGGTTGTCCTGAGAGGAATTTCTGAAAAGCCAGGAGTGCCAGGTATACCGCCTTGATCTCCAGCACGTTGATCTGCAACGCCGACTCCGACTGAGTCCAGAGGCCTTGGGCCCTGTGGTGTAAGAACACCGCTCCCCAGCCCTTCAGACTGGCGTCGGTGGTCACCACTAACCATGACGGTTTTAGAAAGGACCGGCCCCGAGACAAGTGATGTGGCTGTAGCCACCACTGCAGGGAATCTCTGGTCGGTTGGGAAAGGGTCACCAGCCGATTCAGTGAGATCGTCCTTTTGTCCCACCTGCGGAGAATCTCCAGCTGGAGAGGACGGAGGCGAAACTGTGCGAAAGGCACCGCCTCTATTGCCGCCACCATGCGTCCCACCAGCTTCATCAACACCCGAATGGATGATTGTGGTGACAGGAGGACTGCTTGCACTCCTGATTGGATCGCCATCTGTTTTAGTCGTGGCAGAGACACCAGGGCCGAAGCCGTGTTGAAGTCCATGCCCAGATATGTCAGTGACTGGGTCGGAACCAGCGTTGACTTCTGCATATTGAGGAGCCAACCGAACTGTTCCAGGGACCGCATGGTCACATCCAGGCTCTCTTGACAGAGGTGTTCCGATGGCGCCCTGACCAGCAGGTCGTCTAAATAGGGGATGACAGCATGTCCCTGTACGTGCAGGAGAGCCATCATGGAGGCCATCACTTTTGTGAACACCCGCGGTGCCGAGGCCAATCCGAACGGCAGCGCCACAAATTGGAAGTGTTCTTCCCCCACTGCGAATCTCAACCATCGCTGGTGAGCCGGTGCAATGGGCACGTGAAGGTAAGCGTCCCGGATATCTATGGACGCTAGGAAGTCCCCCTGTGACACAGCCGCGATCACGGAGCGCAGTGATTCCATACGGAACTTCCGAACCAGCACGTGACGGTTGAACAACTTCAGGTCCAGAACCGGGCGGAAGGATCCGTCCTTCTTCGGAACGATAAAGAGGTTGGAGTAAAACCCCCTGAACCTCTCTCCGGAAGGCACCGGAATCACAACTCCGTCCCTGCGGAGACCCTCCAACACCAGGTAAAAAGCCTGAGCCTTTTCTGGTGACAGGACCGACCGATGGAATCGGTGGATAGGTTTTGACGTCAGCTCTATCCTGTAACCTCGCGAGATCACGTCTCGAACCCACTGATCTTGAACGTGAAGTAGCCACTTGTCCTGAAAGCGAGACAAGCGGCCCCCCACCTGTGGGGAGGCAGGAAGGGAGAGCGAGTCATGTAGAGGCGGGTTTGGGGGTGGCAGCCGCTGCCCCCGCCGGCTTCTTTGGACGACTCTTAGAGCGCCACTGAGAAGCGGGCTTGCCCCCTCGGTCCGTACGAGCGGACGGTGCTGATGACTGTGAGCTGGAGCGAAAGGACCACTGTTTTGGGTTCCTTTTCACAGTATACCGTGGCTTAGGCTTATTCTGCGGTATCTTAGACTCAGCAGAATCCTTAATCAGCTTATCCAGCTCGGTTCCAAACAGCCTGTCACCAGCAAATGGAAGATTCTGCAAAATCTTCTTGGACGTGGCATCTGAGTCCCAAAGACGCAGCCACAACAGCCTGCGAATCGCAATAGCATTGGCCGAGGCCACAGCTGAGCGAGTGGCAGTTTCCAGAGTCGCCGTCCTGGCGTAATCCAAATAGGCTTTTGCCCTCTCGGTAAGTGCCATGACCTCTGGACTAGACCTTGCCAGGTCAGTGATACCATCCAAGCAAGTAGTAATTGCTTGTAAGGTCCAAACCGCGGCAAAATTAGGGGCAAATGAAGACCCCACAGCCTCATAGGAAGACTTGGCGAGTTGCTCGACCTGTCTATCAGTCGCATCCTTCAGTGAGGAGCTATCAGAGGCAGAGAAAAGGGAGCGTGCAGCAATCCTGGTCATGGAAGCGTCCACCTTCGGGGACTGCGACCACTCCTGAATCACCTCCTGGGGGAAGGGGAATCGATTGTCCTTGGGTTTTCGGACATAACGCCGCCCAGGATGTAACCTGGGAGCTCTAATCACCCTTCCAAAATTAGTGTGGTCCATGAAGGAGCCACTTGGTCTAGCCTCCGGCCGTAGCCATTGATAGACCTCCTTCGGGTGTATCGTCACCTCCTCAGGGGGTGTCACGAGACGTAAGGTCTCGTTGATAGAGGACACCAAATCCTCCACCCCGTCCGGTGGTTCAGACACAGACACAGACCCGAGAGTTGAACCCCCATCATCTTCCTCACCATCAGAGGAACGCTCCTCCTCAGAGAGAGCATGGAGCTCGGGTGACTCCTCACGACGAGCCCGCTTAAGGGGTCTCACAGCAGAAGAGGGGGACACCCGGGGGTAACTGGAAGGAGTAGCTGGGCTGTCCAGTCTCCTATTAAGTGCCTCCAGGGATTGCGACATGGAGGACAGCTGGGACAACAGAGATTCATTAATCTTATTCTGAGTTTCCCATGGCCCTGAGATCACCTGAACCTCAGGGTACAGCACCGGAGCTGCTGTCTCAGCAGTGTCAGTCCGGGCCTCTGGGCGTCCGCAGTTATTGCAGGACCCCTCCACCAGTGTACCATTGCATGTAGCACAGGTAATGGTGGCATCTGCCGCCTTAGCAGCACGCTTCCCAACTGAGGACATCGCCACAGTAGGGGAAAATAAGCCAAAATGCAGACAAAAACCGGTGATCCCGGTGGCTTACCGACCGCAGCAAAGCGGTAGGAGGAAGCGGTGTGTGTGTGTGACCTCCGCGAGCGTTTCCGGTCTCCCCTTAGAGTGCAGACGCACGCTGCAAGTCAGATCCCAGTCTGGGAGAGAGGGGAAAGATGGCCGCTGGCAGAGAAACTGTGGGCGGCGCCGAAAGCACGCGGGAAACACACACACACGCCCAGCGATGACGTCACCGCCCGGGCAGCTTCCCTCCTCCAGGCAGCCTCAGCATGAAGGTGCCGGAGCCCGCAGCGCGGGAAATAGTGTGAGATACACCACACACACAGACTGACTGTACAAACACACATACGCAGTCCATAGCCTCAGCCCCTGTGACACACAGGGCGGTCAGCCAGGGTGACCCCAGCACAGGGTACACCGCCAGAACCGCGGACCCGAGGGTAAACGCGCGGTCTGAGTGTCAGGACACATAAAGTGCCAGACACTACCCCCAGGCACAAGGGAGACACAGAGTGCCTCAGTGCCGGTCCGGTCTGTAAGCACCATTTAGGGAGGCCTCGGACGGGGGTTCAGCACCAGTCCGGAGTGTAAGCACCATTTAGGGAGGCCTCGGACTGGGCTGGCTCCAGTCCGGTCTGTAAGCACCATTTAGGGAGGCCTCGGACGGAGCGGAGCTGTGCAAGGCTCCTATCTCCCACTCTCCAGAGCCCCCCAGAGAGGGATGGAAAGGAGCGTGACAGCGTACCGGGAGAACACAAAGTGTCCAGGCTCTAGGCCCTCCGGTACCTCCACCAGCGTGTGCCACTAAGGGTGAGCGGGGAGGCTGTCGCAGGTCCCGACTAGGACCATATTACCTTGTCTTCAGACGCCATCACGTAAGTTGTGAGAATGCAGTGAAGTGCAAGCAAAGCGTGATCCTCCGAGCACACTAAGTTTAAAACTGAGGATGTTCCCTGCGGTGGGGGTTTATAAGCGGAGGAGGCGGTGTCTACAAACTTGTAGTACCTAGTGTGACCTCCGGAGGGCAGAGCCCTAAACCCCATTGTCTGGGTCTCCCATTATGACGACTAGAAAAATACAATTACTGGAGACTCCGATCACTGCAGGCACAAATGATGGGGACAAGTGTGGAGCAAGACTACACACAGCACACACAGCTCCGCTCCGCACACCTCCTACACACACGCGGCTCCGCTCCGTACACCTCCTACACACAGCACACACAGCTCTGCTCCGTACACCTCGTACACACAGCACACACAGCTCCGCTCTGTACACCTCATACACACAGCACACACAGCTCCGCTCCGTACACCTCATACACACAGCACACACAGCTCTGCTCCGTACACCTCCTACACACAGTACACACAGCTCTGCTCCATACACCTCATACACACAGCACACACAGCTCCACTCCGCACACCTCCTACACACAGCACACACAGCTCTGCTCCATACACCTCATACACACAGCACACACAGCTCCACTCCGCACACCTCCTACACACAGCACACACAGCTCTGCTCCATACACCTCCTACACACAGTACACACAGTTCCGCTCCGTACACCTCGTACACACAGCACACACAGCTCCGCTCCGTACACCTCCTACACACAGCACACACAGCTCCGCTCCGTACACCTCCTACACACAGCTCCGCTCCATACACCTCATACACACAGCACACACAGCTCTGCTCCGTACACCTCCTACACACAGCACACACAGCTCTGCTCCGTACACCTCCTACACACAGCACACACAGCTCCGCTCCGTACACCTCCTACACACAGCTCCGCTCCGTACACCTCCTACACACAGCTCCGCTCCATACACCTCATACACACAGCACACACAGCTCTGCTTCGCACACCTCATACACACAGCTCTGCTCCGTACACCTCCTACACACAGCACACACAGCTCTGCTCCGTACACCTCCTACACACAGCACACACAGCTCCACTCCGCACACCTCGTACACACACAGCTCTGCACACCTCCTACACACACGCGGCTCCACTCCGTACACCTCTTACACACAGCACACACAGCTAAAAAAACCAAGAAGCCGGCGCTGCCTAAGGTTAGCACACAATACAAAAAGTGCATGTGCACATCATTTCTAACTGTACTAAAACAGCACACACAGCTCTGCTCCGCACACCTCCTACACACACACGGCTCCGCTCCGTACACCTCTTACACATTCGGCTCCGCTCCGTACACCTCGCACACACTCGACTCCGCACACCTCGTACACACTCGGCTCCGCTCCGTACACCTCGTACACACTCGGCTCCACTCCGTACACCTCGTACACACTCGGCTCCGCTCCGTACACCTCGTACACACTCGGCTCCACTCCGTACACCTCGCACACACTCGGCTCCGTACACCTCGTATACACGCGGCTCCGCTCCGTAAACCTCGTACACACTCGGCTCCGCTCCGTACACCTCGTACACATGCGGCTCCGCTCCGTACACCTCGTACACACTCGGCTCCGCACACCTCGTACACACGCCGCTCTGCTCCCTACACCTCGTCCCACACGCGGCTCCGCTCCGTATACCTCGTACACACTCGGCTCCGCACACCTCGTACACACTCGGCTCTGCTCCGTACACCTCGTACACACGCGGCTCCGCTCCCTACACCTCGTACACACGCCGATCTGCTCCCTACACCTCGTACACACGCCGCTCTGCTCCCTACACCTCGTACACACTGGGCTCTGCTCCGTACACCTCGTACACACGCCGTTCTGCTCCCTACACCTCGTACACACACCGCTCTGCTCCCTACACCTCGTACCACACGCCGCTCTGCTCCCTACACCTCGTACACGCAGCTCCTCTTATACCTTATACCCCACAGCCCTGGGGAGCATCAGATACACAGCTCAGCAGACAGTATCACAAAGGAGAGGATTAGATACACGGCTCAGCAGACAGTATCACACAGGATAGGATTAGATACACAGCTCAGCAGACAGTATCACACAGGATAGGATTAGATACAGCTCAGCACACAGTATCACACAGGAGAGGATTAGATACACAGCTCAGCACACAGTATCACACAGGATAGGATTAGATACACAGCTCAGCACACAGTATCACACAGGAGAGGATTAGATACACAGCTCAGCACATAGTATCACACAGGATAGGATTAGATACAGCTCAGCACACAGTATCACACAGGAGAGGATTAGATACACAGCTCAGCACACAGTATCACACAGGATAGGATTAGATACACAGCTCAGCAGACAGTATCACACAGGATAGGATTAGATACAGCTCAGCAGACAGTATCACACAGGATAGGATTAGATACAGCTCAGCAGACAGTATCACACAGGAGAGGATTAGATACACAGCTCAGCAGACAGTATCACACAGGATAGGATTAGATTCAGCTCAGCAGACAGTATCACACAGGATAAGGATTAGATACACAGCTCAGAAGACATATCACACAGGAGAGGATTAGATACAGCACAGTCACACAGGAGAGGATTAGATACACAGCTCAGCAGACAGTATCACATAGGATAGGAATTAAGATACACACTCAGTCACGACAGTATCACACAGGAGTAGGATTAGATACACAGCTCCACAGATAACAGTATCACAGCAGCGAATATGAGTAGATATACAGCTCAAGCAGAAGTATCACACAGGAAGAGATTAGATACACAGCTCAGCAGACAGTATCACACAGGAAGGATTAGATACACAGCTCAGCAGACAGTATCACAAGGATAGGATTAGATACACAGCTCAGCAACAGTATCACACGAGGATAGGATTAGTATAACACAGCTCAGATAGACAGTATCACACAGATAGGGATTAGATACACAGCTCAGCAGACAGTATCACACAGGATAGGATTAGATACACAGCTCAGCACACAGTATCACACAGGATAGGATTAACGTACACACAGCTCAGTCACACAGGAGAGGATTAGATACACAGCTCAGCAGACAGTATCACACAGTGAGTATTAGATACAGCTCAGCAGACAGTATCACACAGGATAGGATTAGATACACAGCTCAGCACTCACAGTATCACACAGGATATGATTAGATACACAGCTCATCACAAGTATCACACAGGATAGGATTAGATACAGCTCAGCACACAGTATCACACAGGATAGAGATTAGATACACAGCTCAGCACACAGTATCACACAGGATAGGATTAGATACACAGCTCAGCAACAGTATCACACAGGAGAGGATTAGATACACAGCTCAGCACATAGTATCACACAGGATAGGATTAGATACAGCTCAGCACACAGTATCACACAGGAGAAGATTAGATACACAGCTCAGCACACAGTATCACAACAGGATAGGATTAGATACACAGCTCAGCAGACAGTATCACACAGGATATGGATTAGATACAGCTCAGCAGACAGTATCACACAGGATAGGATTAGATACACAGCTCAGCAGACAGTATCACACAGGAGAGGATTAGATACACAGCTCAGCAGACAGTATCACACAGGATAGGATTAGATTCAGCTCAGCAGACAGTATCACACAGGATAGGATTAGATACACAGCTCAGAAGACAGTATCACAAGGATAGGATTAGATACACAGCTCAGCAGACAGTTTCACACAGGATAGATTAGATACAGCTCAGCAGAAGATATCACACAGGAGAGGATTAGATACACAGCTCAGCAGACAGTATCACACAGGAGAGGATTAGATACACAGCTCAGCAGACAGTATCACACAGGATAGGATTAGATACACAGCTCAGCAGACAGTATCACACAGGATAGGATAATACAGCAGAGCTATCACCAGCAAGTTAGACAGTCACAACAGTATCACACAGGAGAGGATTAGATACACAGCTCAGCAACAGTATCACACAGGAAGGATTAGAATACACAGCTCAGCAGACAGTATCACACAGGATAGGATTAGATACACAGCTCAGACACGTATCACACAGGAAGGATTAGATACAGCTCAGCAACAGTATCACACAGGATAGGATTAGATAACAGCTCAAACAGTATCACACAGGATAGGATTAGATACAGCTCAGCAACAGTATCACACAGGAAGGATTAGATACAGCTCAGCAGACAGTATCACACAGAAGGATTAGATACACTCAGCAGACGTATCACACAGGATAGGATTAGATACAGCTCAGCAGACAGTATCACACAGGATAGGATTAGATCACACTCAGCAACAGTATCACACAGAAGGATTAGATACAGCTCAGCACAGACACAAGAGATTAGATACAGCTCAGCAACAGTATCACAAGGAGATTAGATACACAGCTCAGCAGACAGTATCACACAGGAAGGATTAGATACACAGCTCAGCAGACAGTATCACACAGGAAGGATTAGATACAGCTCACAGAGTATCACACAGGTAGGATTAGATACACAGCTCAGCAAAGTATCACACAGGATAGGATTAGATCAGTCAGCAACACGTATACACAAGAGGATTAGATACACAGCTCAGCAACAGTTCACACAGGATAGATTAGATAACAGCTCAAACAGTATCACACAGGAAGGATAGATACAATCAGCAAAGTATCACACAGGATAGGATTAGATCACAGCTCAGCACACAGTATCACACGATGGATAGATACAGCTCAGCAACAGTATCACACAGGTGATTAGATACAGCTCAGCGACAGTATCACACAGAGGATAGATACAGCTCACAACAGTATCACACAGGAAGATTAATACACACTCAGAACAGTATCACACAGGATAGATTAGATACACAGCTCAGCAATCAGTATCACACAGGATAGGATTAGATACAGCTCAGACAACAGTATCACACAGGATCAGGATTAGATACACAGCTCAGCAACAGTATCACACAGGAGAGGATTAGATACACAGCTCAGCAACAGTATCACACTAGGATAGGATTAGATACACAGCTCAGCACACTAGTATCACACAGGATAGGATTAGATACAGCTCAGCAGCAACAGTATCACACAGGATAGATTAGATACAGCTCAGCACACAGTATCACACAGGATAGGATTAGATACACAGCTCAGCAGACAGTATCACACAGGAAGAGATTACAGTCAGCAACGTACATATCAGCAGACAGTATCACACAGGATAGGATTAGATACACAGCTCAGCAGACAGTATCACACAGGAGAGGATTAGATACACAGCTCAGCAGACAGTATCACACAGGATAGGATTAGATACACAGCTCAGCAGACAGTATATCACACAGGATAGGATTAGATACACAGCTCAGCACACAGTATCACACAGGATTACATACAGCTCATCGATTTCCGTTGAGATGTCTCCGTATCCCAGAAGACACCGCGCCGAGCGGGAAACGAGCGGATCCCTGCAGTCGAATCCTTCTACTGCGCATGCGCGCGGCAGTCGCGCGCTCGGCTCTAATTCCTTCTGCGCATGCGCGCGATTGCCGCGCGCTCGTGCTCGCGCCTCTAATTTAGTGCTCGCGGCGGAGGCTGGCTTCCCTGCGCGAGCTTTATTCACTGTGAAAGCCCCGCCCCCCCGACCTGCCGGTCTTCCCGCCTTGCTGTTCAAAACACTGGCGCTTCTACTGCATCAGGCTTCTCTATTGACTGGTATTGGGGGGCTGTGTATGGATGGATGGGGGTCTTACTAGGGGGGGCGGCTGTGTATGGATAGTTGGGGGTCTTACTAGGGGGGGCTGTGTATGGATAGATGGGGTCTTACTAGGGGGGCGGCTGTGTATGGATAGTTGGGGGTCTTACTAGGGGGGGGGCTGTGTATGGATGGGGGTCTTACTAGGGGGGGGCTGTGTATGGATGGATGGGGGTCTTACTAGGGGGGGCGGCTGTGTATGGATAGTTGGGGGTCTTACTAGGGGGGGGGCTGTGTATGGATGGGGGTCTTACTAGGGGGGGGCTGTGTATGGATGGATGGGGGTCTTACTAGGGGGGGCGGCTGTGTATGGATAGTTGGGGGTCTTACTAGGGGGGGGGGCTGTGTATGGATGGGGGTCTTACTAGGGGGGGGCTGTGTATGGATAGTTGGGGGTCTTACTGGGGGGGGCTGTGTATGGATAGTTGGGGGTCTTACTAGGGGGGGGCTGTGTATGGATAGATGGGGTCTTACTAGGGGGGGGGGGCTGTGTATGGATAGTTGGGGGTCTTACTAGGGGGGGGCTGTGTATGGATGGGGGTCTTACTAGGGGGGCTGTGTATGGATAGTTGGGGGTCTTACTAGGGGGGGGCTGTGTATGGATGGATGGATGGGGTCTTACTGGGGGGGGGGGGGCTGTGTATGGATAGTTGGGGGTCTTACTAGGGGGGGGCTGTGTATGGATGGATGGGGGTCTTACTAGGGGGGGGCTGTGTATGGATGGATGGTGGTCTTACTAGGGGGGGGGGCTGTGTATGGATAGTTGGGGGTCTTACTTGGGGCTGTGTATGGATAGTTGGGGGTCTTACTAGGGGGGGCTGTGTATGGATGGATGGGGGTCTTACTAGGGGTGGGGCTGTGTATGGATAGTTGGGGGTCTTACTAGGGGGGGGGGCTATGGATGGGGGTCTTACTAGGGGGAGGGGCTGTGTATGGATAGTTGGTGGTCTTACTAGGGGGGGGCTGTGTATGGATGGATGGGGGGTCTTACTAGGGGGGGCTGTGTATGGATAGTTGGGGGTCTTACTAGGGGGGGGGCTGTGTATGGATAGTTGGGGGTCTTACTAGGGGGGGCTGTGTATGGATAGTTGGGGGTCTTACTAGGGGGGGGCTGTGTATGGATAGTTGGGGGTCTTACTAGGGGGGGGCTGTGTATGGATAGTTGGGGGTCTTACTAGGGGGGGGCTGTGTATGGATGGATGGGGGTCTTACTAGGGGGGGGCTGTGTATGGATGGATGGGGGTCTTACTAGGGGGGGGCTGTGTATGGATAGTTGGGGGTCTTACTAGGGGGGGGCTGTGTATGGATAGTTGGGGGTCTTACTAGGGGGGGGGCTGTGTATGGATAGTTGGGGGTCTTACTAGGGGGCTGTGTATGGATAGATGGGGGTCTTACTAGGGGGGGGGGCTGTGTACGCATAGATGGGGGGCTTACTACTGGGGGGGGCTGTGTACGCATAGCTGGGGGGCTTACTGGGGGGGCTGTGTACGCATAGATGGGGGGCTTACTACTGGGGGAGGCTGTGTACGCATAGATGGGGGGGCTGTGTACACATAGATGGGGGGGCCTCTATGGATAGATGGGGGAGCTTACTGGGGGGTCTGTATAGATGGGGGGCTTACTGGGGGGGCTGTGCACGCATAGATGGGGGCTTACTGGGGGGGTCTCTATGGATAGATGGGGGCTTACTGGGGGGCTGTACGGATAGAAGGGAGCCTACTGGGGGGTCTCTATGGATACATGGGGGCTTACTGGGTGGGCCTTACGGATAGATAGGGTCAGTGGCGGATTAAATGGATCATGGTCCCGCTGCTGTTCATAAAACCTCCCCAAAAAAATAATTTTTTCGGGCAAAATTTTTAGCTGGGAATCGGGATGGGAATGCAGCTCGCAGGCTGCAGGCACCATAAAGGTTGCAGTAGCACAGTGCAGGGCGCAGGCAGAGAGATAGGGTGCGGGCAGGTGGAGAGAGGAAGGCAGAGAGAGTGCACGGGCAGATAGAGGGCGCGGGCAGAGAGAAGAGCGAGGGCGTGGGCAGAGAGAGGGGGCAAGGGCAGAGAGTGGTCATGGGGCTTGCTGCTGGAGGTGGAATAGAGGTGGGTGTTTCACCTCATGGGCAGGGGGCGTTGGCCGTCCACCGCGAGACAAGCGGCCGTGCACGCGCACCGCGAGACGTAGGGCGAAGATGTCGGGCGGCCGGCCCGATTATACCCTGGCTCCCCAAGAAACCTTGAGCCGGGGGCGGACGCCCCAATCGTCCCAATGTAGATCCGCCACTGGATGGGGGCCTACTGGGGGGGGGGGGGGTCTGTACTGATATATGGGTGAGCTTACTGGGGATCTGTATAGATAGATGGGGGGGGGGGTCTGTACGGATAGATGGGGGAACTTACTGGGGGGTGTGTATGGATAGATGGGGGGCTGTACGGATAGATAGGGGAGCTTACTGGGGAGTCTGTATGGATAGATGGGGGTCTGTATAGATAGATGGGCTTGCTGGGGGGGCTGTACGGATAGATGGGGGGGCTGTTTGCAGTGATGCCAACACACGTGCTGTAGTCAGTACTTTTTGTTCACCTCTGCTTCCGTCTACAACACTGAACCATTTGGGTTCCCCATTACATTTACTACCCAACTATTCTCACGGACTCACGACATCAGCGGCTTTTGTTTGTTGACCAGCACTGAGTGCGGTTCATAAGCTCCCTAAGGGCTCAAACAGACCGGCGACTTGATTTCATGCATGAAGTCCCGCTCTGAACTTAGTACCTGAAAAGTAAGCTCGTACTTACCTGTCGGCCCCCATAACCCGGCCTGTCCTCGTGCGCTGCCCTCTCCCAAGAGTTTCTGCGCTGAGAGTCCCGTCACGCAGCGCACGAAGACACACCGGGTTATGGGGGCGGCGCCGACAGGTAAGTACGAGCTTCCTTTTCAGGTACTAAGTTCAGAGCGGGACTTCATGCGTGAAATCAAGTCACCGGTCTGTTTGAGCCCTAAGGCTACGTTCACACAGTGCGTATTTTGTTGCGTATTTTTACGCATGCAGTTTTCTAAAGAAATACGCACGTTTTTTTACGCGCTTAAAAAACGCATGTGTGTTCACACACATTCGTTTTTTTGATGCGTTTTTTTTACGGACGCGTATTTTTCTGCATGTGTACTGCAAACACATAGAAATAAAGTTTGTTAAAAAGAAAAAAAAAAGCCTTGGGATGTAATTTCCTTTATTTTCAATTTGAATGGAAAATGAGCTCAATTTGTTAGCGGAAACCATGTCGCGTATGGAGGGTCCTGTGTGTCTCCACATTGGAGCTCCCCCACAAGTGACCCCATTTTGGAAACTAGACCCCCGAAGGAACGCATCTAGATGTATAGTGAGCACTTTGAACCCCCAGATGCTTCAGAAATTCATCTGTAAAAATGAAAAAGCGCTTTTTTTTTTTTCCACAAATAATTTATTTTTTCATTATTACGGATCAATTTGTGAAGCATCTGGGGGTTCAAAGTGCTCACTATACATCTAGATGCTTTCCTTCGGGGGTCTAGTTTCCAAAATGGGGTCACTTGTGGGGTAGCTCCAATGTGGAGACACACAGGGGCTCTCCATACGCAAAATGGTGTCCACTAACAATTGGAATTGTTAGCGGACACCTTGTAGGATATGAAGACCCCTATGTGCCTAAACATTGGAGCTCCCCCACAAGTGACCCCATTTTGGAAACTAGACCACCCAAGGAACGTATTTTTATGGATGAATTTGTGAAACATCTGGGGTTCAAAGTGATCACTATGCATCTAGATACGTTCCTTCGGGGTTCTAGTTTCCAAAATGGAGTTACTTGTGGGGGAGCTCCAATGTTCAGGCACACAGGGAGGGGCTCTCCATACCCGACATGGTTTCCGCTAACAATTGGAGCTAATTTTCCATTGAAATTGTTAGCGGACACCATGTCGTGTATGGAGAACCTGTGTGCACAAGGGCAACTGGAAGAGTTGGGGTACAGCACCAGAAAATGCCGCCTCTAACGAATGCGCTATTTTCTTGGTGGCTGTGGGTTGAAATTTGCAGTGTGGGGGGCCCACAACATTTGGGTCTCTCCACGCTGAGGATTCCAGTCCGCCAGCTGCCAAGTTGTACCTGGCTGGCTACAAAAAATACAGTGAAGAACTTTATTTCTAGAACGAATTCTAAAAAAAAAAAATGACGTGGGGCTCCGCCATATTTTTGGTCCAGCCAGGTACAACTTGGCAGCTACAGACTGCCAGCAGCCCCCAGCTGCCTCGTTGTACCTGGCTGCAACCAAAAATACAGCGAAGCCCATTTTTTATTTCTAGAACTAATTCTTGAAAAAAAAATGACATGGGGCTCCGCCATATTTTTGGCCCAGCCAGGTACAACTAGGCAGCTGGGGGCTGGAATCCTCAGCATGGAAAGGCCCAAGCGTTCTGGGCCCCCCATGCTACGAATTGCAGCCCGCAGCCGCCCCAGAAAATGGCGCATTCATTGAAGCGCCATTTTCTGGTGCTGTACCCATGCTCTTCCAGTTGCCCTGGTGCCGGTGGCAAACTGGGTAATAAAGGGGTTAATGCCAGCTTTTTATTGGCAGCTGGCACTAAGCCCGAGATTCATAATATAGGGCCAATGTTAGACCCGCCATTAGAAATCTCTGGTAAATAGTCAGAAAATACACACATAGAAAAATCTTTTTATTTGAAAAAAAAACACAAACAAAATTCGGACTCCATCTTTATTATAAAGATCCGACGTCGTCCACAACGAAGGTCCCACGACGCTCGATCGCCTCTGCTCAATCCAGAGACTACAGCAAGGGATCAAGTGTCCTCTTCCTAGTCTCGGGGGTCAGAGTTGTGGTGCACTGTATGACAATGATCTGTCATACAGTGCACCATGACTATGATTCCAGAGACTATAACAAGAGGACACTTGATCCCTTGTTGCACCCATCATCCACGCACGCACACAACCACGCACTCACATCCAAGCACACACACATTCACGCACGCACATCCAAGCACGCTGACATCCACGCACGCACACATCCACGCACGCACACTGACATTCACGCACGCTGACATCCACACACGCACATCCACCCACGCACACATCTTTGCACGCACGCACATCCACGCACACATCAACGCACATCCACGCACGCTGACATCCACACACATATCCACGCACGCACATCCATCCACATCCACGTACGCACACATCTTCGCACGCACATCCACGCACGCATGCTGACATCCACACACGCACATCCACGTACGCACACATCTTCGCACGCACATTCACGCACGCACATCCACGCATGCTGACATCCACACATGCATGCTGACATCCATGCACGCATATCCACACACACATATCCACGCACACATCCACGTACGCACACATCTTCGCATGCACATCCACGCACGCACACACGCTGACATCCACACACACATCTACGCACACATACAACCATTCACCCATCCATCCACCCATTCATCCATACTTACCCACCGATGAGGAGAGCCCGAGAAGAGGAGGGGCCACACCGGAGACTGCAGAGGAGGCCGACGGTGCGGGCCGGTGCACCGGCGCGTGCAGCCCGCCGGACCGGAATAGGTGAGCGGGGCTGGGTACGAGCAGGGGGGAGGGGGGCCGCAGCTTGACCGGCGGGTGCATGAGCCCGCCGGCAGAAAAACTATAGAAGGAGGAGGGCGGGTGGATGGCGGGGACCGGTATGGGGGGTGCAGGCCGGACACAGGGGGGGGGGGGCTGGACAGGACACAGGGGGAACTGGACGGAGCGGGGACAGGACACGGGAAGCTGGATCATTGGATAATGGCCGGCGGGTGCGGTGGGACCCAGGGATAGCCACGGGAAAGCAGGAATCCCAAAATGGTGGGATTTCCTGTTCCTGTGTGACATCATTTCCTCCACATACCCCTTGCCCCGCGCTGGAATGCACATCGTCTGAATGGCGATGCGTAATTCCAGGGGTTAAAATGGGGCCTATGGGAGAAGGCGCACGTAAAAAGGCGGAAAGAATGAACATGTTCATTCTTTTTACTTGCGCGCTTTCTCCCATAAAAGCGCGGCCGAAAATTGCGCTGCGTGTGAACAGCAAAAGTGCAAGTGCATTCACTTTGCTGTGACACGCAGACGCAGGTGCGCTTTGGGGGGAAATACGTGCGCAAAAAAGCGCCGCAAATACGCCCAGTGTGAACGCAGCCTTAGGGAGCTTATGAACCGCGCTCAGTGCTGGTCAACAAACAAAGGCCGCTGATGTTGTGAGTCTGTCAGAATAGTTGGGTAGTAAATGTAATGGGGAACCCGAATGGTTCAGTGTTGTAGACGGAAGCAGAGGTGAACAAAAATACTGACTACAGCACGTTTTGGCATCACTGCAAACAGCCCTCCCATCTATCTATACAGACCCCCCCCAGTAAGCCCCCCATCTATCCATACACAGCCCCCCCAGTAGTAAGCCCCCCCATCTATGTGTACACAGCCCCCCCAGTATTAAGCCCCCCCATCTATCCATACACAGCCCCCCCCAGTAGTAAGCCTCCCCATCTATGCGTACACAGCCCCCCCCCCCAGTAGTAAGCCTCCCCATCTATGCGTACACAGCCCCCCCCCCAGTAGTAAGCCCCCCATCTATCCATACACAGCCCCCCCCTAGTAAGACCCCCATCTATCCATACACAGCCCCCCCTAGTAAAACCCCATCTATCCATACACAGCGCCCCCCCTAGTAAAACCCCCATCCATCCATACACCCCTCCCCCCTCTAGTAAGACCCCCCATCAACCCATACACCCCCCCCCCCTAGTAAGACCCCATCTATCCATACACAGCCCCCCCCAGTAAGACCCCCACCTATTCATACACAGCCCCCCCGCCCCCCTAGTAAGACCCCCATCTATCCATACACACCCCCCCTAGTAAGCCCCGCCATCTATCCATACACAGCCCCCCCCCCCTAATAAGACCCCCATCCATCCATACACCCCCCCCCTCTAGTAAGACCCCATCTATCCATACACAGCCCCCCCTAGTAAGCCCCCCATCTATCCATACACAGCCCCCCCCCCCTAGTAAGACCCCCATCCATCCATACACCCTCCCCCTCTAGTAAGACCCCCATCCATCCATACACCCTCCCCCCTCTAGTAAGACCCCCATCCATCCGTACACCCCCCCCCCTCTAGTAAGACCCACCATCCCCATAAGTACCACCCTCCCCCCTCTAGTAAGACCCCCATCCATCCATACACCCTCCCCCCCTAGTAAGACCCCCCATCCTACACCCCCCCCCCTAGTAAGACCCCACCATCCAACACCCCCCCCCTCAGTAAGACCCCACATCCATACACCCCCCCCCTAGTAAGACCCCCAACTATCCATACACAGCCCCCCCCTAGTAAGACCCCCAACTATCCATACACAGCCCCCCCCTAGTAAGACCCCCAACTATCCATACACAGCCCCCCCCTAGTAAGACCCCCAACTATCCATACACAGCCCCCCCTAGTAAGACCCCCAACTATCCATACACAGCCCCCCCCTAGTAAGACCCCCACTATCCATACACAGCCCCCCCTAGTAAGACCCCACCCAACACACCCCCTATAACCCCATACCATACACAGCCCCCCCTAGTAAGACCCCCATATCCATACACAGCCCCCCCCTAGTAAGACCCCCATCCATCCATACACAGCCCCCCCTAGTAAGACCCCACAACCATCCATACACAGCCCCCCCTAGTAAGACCCCCAACTATCCATACACAGCCCCCCCTATAAGACCCCATACATCCATACACAGCCCCCCCTAGTAAGACCCCACTATCCATACACAGCCCCCCCCTAGTAAGACCCCCAACATCCATACACAGCCCCCCCTAGTAAGACCCCCAACCATCCATACACAGCCCCCCCCTAGTAAGACCCCCAACTATCCATACACAAGCCCCCCCCTAGTAAGACCCCCAACTATCCATACACAGCCCCCCCTAGTAAGACCCCCAACTATCCATACACAGCCCCCCCCTAGTAAGACCCCCATACCATCCATACACAACCCCCCCCTAGTAAGACCCCCATCCATCCATACACAGCCCCCCCCTAGGTAAGACCCCCCAACCATCCATACACAGCCCCCCCCTAGTAAGACCCCCAACTATCCATACACAGCCCCCCCCTAGTAAGACCCCCAACTATCCATACACAGCCCCCCCCTAGTAAGACCCCCCATCCATCCATACACAGCCCCCCCCCCTAGTAAGACCCCAAACTATCCATACACAGCCCCCCCCTAGTAAGACCCCAAACATCCATACACAGCCCCCCCTAGTAAGACCCCCATCCATCCATACACAGCCCCCCCCTAGTAAGACCCCCAACTATCCATACACAGCCCCCCCTAGTAAGACCCCCATCCATCCATAAACAGCCCCCCTAGTAAGACCCCCAACTATCCATACACAGCCCCCCCCTAGTAAGACCCCCATCCATCCATACACAGCCCCCCCCTAGTAAGACCCCCATCCATACACAGCCCCCCACCTAGTAAGACCCCCAACTATCCATACACAGCCGCCCCCCCCTAGTAAGACCCCATCTATCCATACACAGCCCCCCCTAGTAAGACCCCCAACTATCCATACACAGCCGCCCCCCCTAGTAAGACCCCCATCCATCCATACACAGCCCCCCAATACCAGTCAATAGAGAAGCCTGATGCAGTAGAAGCGCCAGTGTTTTGAACAGCAAGGCGGGAAGACCGGCAGGTCGGGGGGGCGGGGCTTTCACAGTGAATAAAGCTCGCGCAGGGAAGCCAGCCTCCGCCGCGAGCACTAAATTAGAGGCGCGAGCACGAGCGCGCGGCAATCGCGCGCATGCGCAGAAGGAATTAGAGCCGAGCGCGCGACTGCCGCGCGCATGCGCAGTAGAAGGATTCGACTGCAGGGATCCGCTCGTAGCGGGAAAACCTAAACCGGAAGTACATGACCGGAAGTACAGCAGACGAAGTATTTGAACGCCCAAGTGCTGAGTCTCCGATCTGCCGCCCCCTGGTGGTTCCTGCCCGTTGTGCGGGGACTCCGCTGTGCTGCATATATCAGCCGCATCCTCCATCACCTCTCTGCCTGCCACTGCCTACAGGGCCCATGTGGTGTCACAGTCACGTGACTGATCACATGACATCACTACAGGCCCTGCAGGAAGATTACAGACTGGATCAGGGAGACACAGATGGAGGGGCCACACACACAGGGAGACACAGATGGAGGGGCCACACACACAGGGAGACACAGATGGAGGGGCCACACACACAGGAGACACAGATGGAGGGGCCACACACACAGGAGACACAGATGGAGGGGCCACACACACAGGAGACACAGATGGAGGGGCCACACACACACAGGAGGCACAGATGGAGGGGCCACACACACACAGGAGGCACAGATGGAGGGGCCACACACACAGGAGACACAGATGGAGGGGCCACACACACAGGAGACACAATGGAGGGGCACACACACAGAGACACGATGGGGCCACACACAGGAGCACAGATGGAGGGGCCACACACACACAGGAGCACAGATGGAGGGGCCACACACACACAGGAGGCACAGATGGAGGGGCCACACACCACAGGAGACACAGATGGAGGGCCACACACACACAGGAGCACAGATGGAGGGGCCACACACACAGGAGACACAGATGGAGGGGCCACACACACAGGAGAACAGATGGAGGGGCAACACACACAGGAGACACAGATGGAGGGGCCACACACACAGGAGACACAGATGGAGGGGCCACACACACAGGAGACACAGATGGAGGGCCACACACACAGGAGACACATGGGGGGCCACACACACCGGGAAAGATGGGGCCAACCACGGAGACAGATGAGGGGCCACACACAAGGAGACACAGTGGAGGCACACACAGGGACACAGAGGAGGGCACACACAAGGAGCACAGATGAGGGCACACACAGGAGACACAGATGAGGGCCACACACAGGAAACAGATGGAGGGGCCCCACAGGAGACAGATGAGGGCACAACAGAGACAAGATGGAGGGGCACCACACAGGAGAACAGTGGGCCCACCACAGGAGACACAAGGAGGGCCACACAAGGAACGATGAGGCCACACACAGGAGAAGATGAGGGCCACAACAAGAGACACAGATGGAGGGGCCAACACAGGAGAAATGGGGGCACACACGGAGACACAGATGAGGGGCACACCACAGGAGACAGATGAGGGGCACACACACGGAGACACGATGGAGGGCACACACAAGGAAACGTGAGGGCCACACACAGAGCAGATGGAGGCCACACACGGAGAACAGATGGAGGGCCACCACAGGAGACAAGATGAGGGGCAACACAGGGACAGAGACCACACACAGCCAGTGGGGCCACACAAACAGAGCACAGATGGAGGGGCCACACACACACAGGGCACAATGGAGGGCCACACACACAGGAGACACAGATGGAGGGGCCACACACACACAGGAGACACAGATGGAGGGGCCACACACACAGGAGACACAGATGGAGGGGCCACACACACAGGAGACACAGATGGAGGGCCACACACACAGGAGACACAGATGGAGGGGCCACACACACAAGGAGACAGATGGAGGGGCCACACACACAGGAGGCACAGATGGAGGGGCCACACACACAGGAGACACAGATGGAGGGGCCACACACACACAGGAGACACAGATGGAGGGGCCACACACACAGGAGACACAGATGGAGGGGCCACACACACAGGAGACACAGATGGAGGGGCCAACACACAGGAACCAGTGGAGGCAACCACAGGAGACACAGATGGAGGGGCCACACACACAGGAGACACAGATGGAGGGGCCACACACACAGGAGACACAGATGGAGGGGCCACACACACAGGAGACACAGATGGAGGGCCACACACACAGGAGACACAGATGGAGGGCCACAACACACAGGAGACACAGATGGAGGGGCCACACACACACAGGAGACACAGATGGAGGGGCCAACACACACAGGAGACACAGATGGAGGGGCCACACACACAGGAGCACAGATGAGGGGCCACACACACAGGAGACACAGATGGAGGGGCCACACACACACAGGAGACACAGATGGAGGGGCCAACACACAGGAGACACAGATGGAGGGGCCACACACACAGGAGACACAGATGGAGGGCCACACACACAGGAGACACAGATGGAGGGGCCACACAACAGGAGACACAGATGGAGGGGCCACACACACAGGAGACACAGATGGAGGGGCCACACACACAGGAGACACAGATGGAGGGGCCACCACCACAGGAGACACAGATGGAGGGGCACACACACACACACAGGAGACACAGATGGAGGGGCCACACACACAGGAGACACAGATGGAGGGGCCACACACACAGGGAGACACAGATGGAGGGGCCACACACACAGGAGACACAGATGAGGGGCCACACACACAGGAGACACAGATGGAGGGGCCACACACACAGGAGACACAGATGGAGGGGCCACACACACAGGAGACACAGATGGAGGGGCCACACACACAGGAGACACAGATGGAGGGGCCACACACACAGGAGACACAGATGGAGGGGCCACACACACAGGAGACACAGATGGAGGGGCCACACACACAACACAGTGGAGGGCAACACAGGGAGAAAATGGGGCGCACACACACACAGGAGACACAGATGGAGGGGCCACACACACAGGAGACACAGATGGAGGGGCCACACACACAGGAGACACAGATGGAGGGCCACACACACAGGAGACACAGATGGAGGGGCCACACACACAGGAGACACAGATGGAGGGGCCACACACACAGGAGACACAGATGGAGGGGCCACACACACACAGGAGGACACAGATGGAGGGGCCACACACCACAGGAGACACAGATGGAGGGGCCACACACACAGGAGACACAGATGGAGGGGCCACACAACACAGGAGACACAGATGGAGGGGCCACAACCACACAGGGAGACACAGGATGGAGGGGCCACACACACAGGAGACACAGATGGAGGGGCCACAACACACACAGGAGACACAGATGGAGGGGCCACACACCAGGAGACACATGGGGGCACCCACAGGAGACACAGATGGAGGGGCCACACACAACAGGAGACACAGATGGAGGGGCCACACACACAGGGAGACACAGATGGAGGGGCCACACACACAGGAGACACAGATGGAGGGGCCACACACACAGGAGACACAGATGGAGGGGCCACCACACACAGAGAGGACACAGGGATGGAGGGGCCACACACACACAGGAGACACAGATGGAGGGGCCACACACACAGGAGACACAGATGGAGGGGCCACACACACAGGAGACACAGATGGAGGGGCCACACACACAGGAGACACAGATGGAGGGGCCACACACACAGGAGACACAGATGGAGGGGCCACACACACAGGAGACACGATGAGGGCCACACAACAGGAGACACAGATGGAGGGGCACACACACAGGAGAGCACAGATGGAGGGGCCACACACACACGGAGACACAGATGGAGGGGCCACACACACACAGGGAGACACAGATGGAGGGGCCACACACACAGGAGACACAGATGGAGGGGCCACACACACAGGAGACACAGATGAGGGGGCCACACACACAGGAGACACAGATGGAGGGGCCCACACACAGACACAGAGGAGGGGAACAACACGATGGAGGGGCCACACACACAGGAGACACAGATGGAGGGGCCACACACACAGGAGACACAGATGGAGGGGCCACACACACACAGGAGACACAGATGGAGGGGCCACACACACACAGGAGACACAGATGGAGGGGCCACACACACAGGAGACACAGATGGAGGGGCCACACACACAGGAGACACAGATGGAGGGGCCACACACACAGGAGACACAGATGGAGGGGCCACACACACAGGAGACACAGATGGAGGGGCCACACACACCAGGAGACACAGATGGAGGGGCCACACCGCACACACACACAGGAGACACAGATGGAGGGGCCACAACACACAGGGGAACAGATGGAGGGGCCACACACACAAGGAGACACAGATGGAGGGGCCACACACACAGGAGACACAGATGGAGGGGCCACACACACAGGAGACACAGATGGAGGGGCACACACAACACAGGAGGACACAGATGAATGGAGGGGCCACACACACAGGAGACACAGATGGAGGGGCCACACACACAGGAGGACACAGATGGAGGGGCCACACACACACAGGAGACACAGATGGAGGGGCCACACACACAGGAGACACAGATGGAGGGGCCACACACACAGGAGACACAGATGGAGGGGCCACACACAGGAGACACAGATGGAGGGGCCACACACACACAGGGAGACACAGATGGAGGGGCCACACACACAGGAGACACAGATGGAGGGGCCACACACACAGGAGACACAGATGGAGGGGCCACACACACAGGAGACACAGATGGAGGGGCCACACACACAGGAGACACAGATGGAGGGGCACACACACAGGAGACACAGATGGAGGGGCCACACACACAGGAGACACAGATGGAGGGGCCACACACACAGGAGACACAGATGGAGGGGCCACACACACAGGAGACACAGATGGAGGGGCCACACACACAGGAGACACAGATGGAGGGGCCACACACAGGGAGACACAGATGGAGGGGCCACACCCACAGGGAGACACAGATGGAGGGGCCACACACACAGGAGACACAGATGGAGGGGCCACACACACAGGGAGACACAGATGGAGGGGCCACACACACAGGGAGACACAGATGGAGGGGCCACACACAGGAGACACAGATGGAGGGGCCACACACACACGGGGAGACAGATGGGAGGGGCCACACACAGATGGGAGGGGCCACACACACACGCACGGGGAGACACAGATGGGAGGGGCCACACAGATGGAGGGGCCACACACAGATGGGAGGGGCCACACACGCAGGGAGATACAGACACACCAGACATCCCACAGAAACACCATGGCTGGAGCGGGCACAATGGTTTAGTGCAGCAGTGGTGTAAAGCTTATGATTTCCTGCTGCCTATGCAGAGTGCATCAGTGATGACAAGATTGCGATCTGCTGCCTATGCAGAGTGCAGCAGTGGTGACAAGTGTGTGATTTCCTCCTGCCTATGCAGAGTGCAGCAGTGGTGACAAGTGTGTGATTTCCTCCTGCCTATGCAGAGTGCAGCAGTGGTGACAAGTGTGTGATTTCCTCCTGCCTATGCAGAGTGCAGCAGTGTGACAAGTGTGTGATTTCCTCCTGCCTATGCAGAGTGCAGCAGTGTGACAGTGTGTGATTTCCTCCTGCCTATGCAGAGTGCAGCAGTGGTGACAAGTGTGTGATTTCCTCCTGCCTATGCAGAGTGCAGCAGTTGTGACACATTTGTGATTTCTTTCTGCTGTGGTGATGTGACCGGCTTGTGACCCATGACCGGTATACATCACATATGCTTGCGGCACAGGCGCTTGCTCACATGAGCCTGTGTAGCTGAGTGTGATGGGTTTACACGCCGCGATATCGGCGTCCAACTCCGATCCAACTCCAACAAAAAGTCACGTGGTTCGTGAGTTGGACCCGATATCGTTCCTGCATCGTACTGTTTGAAGGTACAATACTATGCAGGAACGATGGTAATCCGATATCGGGGTCGAATATGAGCGTGCTATTCAACCGCCCGATATCGTATGCCTGTTGGAGCCGGATCGTTGCGTGTAAACATCCAACTCCGATGTGTACGCCGACGCTACCCATTAACTCCCATGTTAAATGGCCGTTACTGGGTTGGTGGGTGTACTCCCGCGCCGTTGTATATCGATATCGCCCCGATATCGGGACGTGTAAACCCACCATTAGTGCTGTAAAATCTGAGAGGTTGATGAGACCAATGAGTGGCCGAAGGAAAGCAGTGTGTGCTGATTACTGACAGCCCAGGTGTGGGTGTGGCAGGGGGTGTGACGAGCAGGACTTAACCTGCCAGGTGTCTGTGTGAGAGAGAAGAAGATGGGAATCAGAGCAGTTCAGACCACTGAGATGTGAGGACGTGTGACAGGCGATCCGTCCCTTTGGGATGAGAGGGGAGCCGGCCCTTCTCTGTGCGGGAGGCTCCTGGGGAACTCGCTTGGCAATGGGAAAACTGACACCCAACCATTTTTTGATGTAAACTTACACGGCCAGGGCCGCACCGTCCATTGGACAGTGTGAGCCCTGAGTCCCAAACGGCAGCAGCCAGGGGGAGCGGCATTAGAAAGGGGGGCGGCGCCAGCATCAGCGGACGGCTTCATGAGAGACGCTGCAGCGTCCCCCGGTAAGAGGGCGGCGGCGCTCTGTCAGTGTAGGCTACAGAGGCGGCGGGGCTGAGATCTGCTAGCTAGCACACCCCCCCCCCCCCCCCTTCCCGTCCTACACATAACGGCTCAGGCGGCAGGGAGGCTTGATGCACCCCTGTACACGGCTGCAGTTTATTGAGGCGTCATAAACTGCAGGTAACATACAATACTTTGACATTTCACATATTGCTGACATATCACATTACAGGACATTCCATCATATTATTTACTATCACATTACACCTTATACCATCAACACTTATCAACGGGACCATACCTGATCTAACAGTCAGGCCCAATGGTGGGTTCAGCCGCCTGGCTGTCCAACAGGGATCATTCCCCATCCTATTATAGGGATCCTCAACCTACCCCAGGGAGTCTCTACCCATTACCTCATGGATACCTCATGCCTGGCCCTTTCTGCCCCACCATCATGAGTCACCCGTGATACACAACACATTAATAATCACTCAACTCTTATCATCCAGGGTAATTTGACATATGCCCTGGTGACACACTCATACAGGGTACTTTTGCATATGCCCTAATACACAACAACTCAACGGGTCCTTTACCGACTACCTAGTCGAACCCAATGGCGGCTATGCCCGCCTGGCACACGTATACGCCTCCCGTAGGGCTACACGTCAACACATCACATACTCATCGGGTCCTTTCTAGTTGGACCCAATGGTGGCTATGCCCGCCTGGCACATATATCACACTCAGTCCACCATCGCTTACATGGACCGCTACCTTACAGGGCACCGAACTGGGTTTAGCAACCAGAGCTCTCAGGTACCCCAGGCGTCCCCCAAGGGCTCCTCCCAAACGTGTTTTGCCCCATGTCCGGACCAGTGCCCTCCCAAGTCAGCCACGGTTCCCCAGCTCTAGGAGCCATCACAACCCATTCCTGGCCACCGGCTGGTATACAAGCATCAGAGGGTCAGGGTTGCCAGCAACCCAGCGAGCGACAACCCGCAATGATGCAGATAGGCAGCGTCGCCTATCCAGATCACCACTTGAAAGTTGCCAGGTTTCCCAACATGTTGGGAAACCTGGCAATCAGCAACCGGCGATTTGTTGCGTCGCCATTGCCCTGTCACAAGCGGCAACTCACTGGCGATGTTGCCACAACTTGGCCACGCCCCTAAGTTGCCGGCAACATCGCTGGCGATATCGCCGCGTGTGACGGTACCTTTACAGCACACACACTCAGCTACACAGGCTCATGTGAGCAAGCACCTGTGCCGCAAACACGTGATGTATACCGGTCATGGGTCACATGCCATTCACATAATAACAAATCCTAACATGGACAAAAGACCACTTGGTCACTAAAGTAACCTTTTCATTTTTATACAACCACCCTCATCCATATACATTACCAAATAATGGTTTTGTAAAGTTATCGAGCTCGATAATTAGGATTTGTTATTATGACTACTTGGCACTTTGATGTGGTTGTTCTGGTAATGCACATGGATGTGTCAGGTATTGAGAGCACTTATATGTATTAGCACCTAAATTCTGAACAAATACTTGCATATAATTGTATAGAGGTAATTTAGTCCTATATATATTTGTATTTTTGTATATGGCTTTATGTAAATTGTCTCCCTATACTTAAAAAAGTGGTTCCACCCTTGTCCCCTCTAAGAGCTATGTACTGCCCCTTTAATGACATAATCATACAAAGATTCCCCTATAAATATTGGTTATATAATATAGTATTCCAATAGGCAGATAACTGTGTTTCCTTTTATAGATAAACTAATCTATTATGATATATGATGATTAAATATGCGTCGCCGCTTTAGAGTGTATTTATAATGTTTGCGCCGGGATTAAGCGTAGTGCTCCGGCACTGACATCCGGAAATACGTCAAGAGCTGTCCTCACAGATCCTTTGGAATGACAGGAGGACTGCCCAATAGAAGATGGACGCCGGCGCATGCGCAACAATATTCCGGAAGTGCACGGTTCCGATAGGTGGAGAATCAATGTGACGTGGAGTCACTATGACGACGAGCGATGCCTGCATATGATTGGCCAAACACCGTTATTACTTGCTATTGTGAATACTGGACTATCTATAGGGCGATGTGCAAACTATGTGAGCGCTTTTACATGATTATATGCCCCCATTATGGTACTGTATGTGTAGTCGATCTATGTCTAGTAGTTAGGTGATTTTTAACCTTGTTTATTATTCACTCCCCATTGATTGGTTGTTAGTTAATGGGGGTGGAGTTTTACACTATAAGACACATGATGTATCTGTGTGATGTATGCACTTGAAGAAGGTTGTTAACCGAAACGTTGTGCTGTGGTGGATGGAATAAAGTTTTGAAGATTTAAGCTACCAGCTTGTGAGGCGCTGTTCTTCCCTTTACATGAATGTTGTTGTTGCTGGGTGGATCTCCCCGGCCCAGGACGTGCGCCCAAATGTAAGGAACCCAGAGGATTCCCTTTCCACGAGGTGCTGTGGATAATCCCCCTTTTCCTGTATTAGTTTAGGGGTCTGGTCTGGGCTCTGTATTAGTTTAGGGGTCTGGTCTGTGGTCTGTATTAGTTTAGGGGTCTGGTCTGGGCTCTGTATTAGTTTAGGGGTCTGGTCTGGGGTGTGTATTAGTTTAGGAGTCTGGTCTGGGGTCTGTATTAGTTTAGGGGTCTGGTCTGGGATCTGTATTAGTTTAGGGCTCTGGTCTGGGTCTGTATTAGTTTAGGGTCTGGTCTGGGTCTGTATTAGTTTAGGGTCTGGTCTGGGTCTGTATTAGTTTAGGGTCTGGTCTGGTCTGTATTAGTTTAGGGTCTGGTCTGGGTCTGTATTAGTTTAGGAGTCTGGTCTGGGGTCTGTATTAGTTTAGGGTCTGGTCTGGGGTCTGTATTAGTTTAGGGTCTGGTCTGGGTCTGTATTAGTTTAGGGGTCTGGCTGGGTCTGTATTAGTTTAGGGTCTGGTCTGGGTTGTATTAGTTTAGGGTCTGGTCTGGGGTCTGTATTAGTTTAGGGTCTGGTCTGGGTCTGTATTAGTTTAGGGCTCTGGTCTGGGTCTGTATTAGTTTAGGGGTCTGGTCTGGGTCTGTATTAGTTTAGGGGTCTGGCTGGGTCTGTATTAGTTTAGGCGGTCTCTGGTCTGTTGGTCTGTATTAGTTTAGGGTCTGGTCTGGGCTCTTATTAGTTTAGGGGTCTGGTCTGGGGTCTGTATTAGTTTAGGGTCTGGTCTGGCGTCTGTATTAGTTTAGGGGTCTGGTCTGGGATCTGTATTAGTTTAGGGGTCGGGGTCTCTATTAGATTTAGGGGTCTGTATTAGTTTAGGGGTCTGGTCTGGGCTCTTTATTAGTTTAGGGGTCTGGTCTGGGGTCTGTAGTAGTTTAGGGGTCTGGTCTGGGCTCTGTATTAGTTTAGGGTCTGGGCTGGGTCTGTATTAGTTTAGGAGTCTGGTCTGGGTTCTGTATTAGTTAGGGGTCTGGTCTGGGGTCTGTATTAGTTTAGGGGTCTGGGGTCTCTATTAGATTAGGGGTCTGTATTAGTTTAGGGGTCTGGTCTGGGCTCTGTATTAGTTTAGGGGTCTGGCTGGGGTCTGTATTAGTTTAGGAGTCTGGTCTGGGTTCTGTATTAGTTTCAGGGGTCTGGTCGGGGTCTGTATTAGTTTAGGGGTCTGGTCTGGGGTCTGTATTAGTTTAGGGGTCTGGGTCTCTATTAGATTAGGGGTCTGTATTAGTTTAGGGGTCTGGTCTGGGCTCTTATTAGTTTAGGGGTCTGGTCTGGGTCTGTAGTAGTTTAGGGGTCTGGTCTGGGGTCTGTATTAGTTTAGGGGTTCTGGGTCTGGTGGTCTGTATTAGTTTAGGGGTCTGGTCTGGGGTCTGTGTTAGTTTAGGGGTCTGGTCTGGGCTCTGTATTAGTTTAGGGGTCTGGTCTGGGCTCTTTATTAGTTTAGGGGTCTGGTCTGGGCTCTGTATTAGTTTAGGGGTCTGGTCTGGGCTCTGTATTAGTTTAGGGGTCTGGTCTGGGCTCTGTATTAGTTTAGGGGTCTGGCTGGGTCTGTATTAGTTTAGGAGTCTGGTCTGGGCTCTGTATTAGTTTAGGGGTCTGGTCTGGGCTCCTGTATTAGTTTAGGGGTTCAGGCCTCATTTGTGGGTGTGATAGGCGTTCGTCGTCTTCTTGTGATTCCATTCTATTGGTTGTGGGACCCCCCTACATAATTGGGTGGGGATAATACTGAACCTGCCGCTTCTGGAATGGCTGTGATGTCAATTCTGGTTTCTGGTAGCGTCACTAGTGGATCTTGTGGATCTAAGGAGCTATGGATTTTGTTGATCCTGTGGCTCTTGTTGATCTGTGGACGGCCGCCTGTCCTGTAAGGGGACATTTACAGGTCACACATTTGGTGATGTACCTACCATGTTTCCCTGAAAATAAGATGTACTGGGGGGGTTTGCTTCACAGCTCAATATATGGCACCCCCGAAAATAAGATGTACCAAGCTCTGATGAAAGTCATGCCCACCGACCAGGGCATGCAGCTGCCACGCATCTGTACCATGTCCCGGGTGCTGCTGTATGTCCCTGCTGCCAATCAGAGGCCAGCAGCCACAGCCCAATCAGAGGCCAGCAGCCACAGCCCAATCAGAGGCCAGCAGCCACAGCCCAATCAGAGGCCAGCAGCCACAGCCCAATCAGAGGTCAGCAGCCACAGCCCAATCAGAGGAGCATGACGTCACGTGTGGAAATCTGATTGGGCTGTGGCTGCTGGCCTCTGATTGGGCTGTGGCTGCTGGCCTCTGATTGGGCTGTGGCTGCTGGCCTCTGATTGGGCTGTGGCTGCTGGCCTCTGATTGGGCTGTGGCTGCTGGCCTCTGATTGGGCTGTGGCTGCTGGCCTCTGATTGGGCTGTGGCTGCTGGTCTCTGATTGGGCTGTGGCTGCTGGCCTCTGATTGGCTTAATGTATGGGTACGGCAGCATTTGGAGCCCCATACAGTGTGGACCGCGGAGGGTCGGTGTGTCTCTGTGACTGTGTGGTTTGGTTTTTTGTTTCGCAGGTATCGTTACCGTGGTGGAGGCTGCAGGGTATGATGGGGGTGATGGGGATAACATATTGGGGGCTGCCAATTCTTGATAGGATTCACAGTTAGATTAGGCTGCATTGTGATGACGACTGCTGTACAGGATATAATAAAGGTTCATTTTTTTGTTCAACAATAAATGTGATTTTTTTCTTCATGGAAAAATAAGACGTCCCCTGAAAATCTTTGGGAGCAAAAATTAATATAAGACAGTGTGTTATTTTCGGGGAAACAGGGTAGCTCAGCAGGGGGCAGCGTGGGCTCTTCACTATTCTGTATATAACAGGGTAGCTCAGCAGGGGGCAGCGTAGGCTCTTCACTATTCTGGATATAACAGGGTAGCTCAGCAGGGGGCAGCGTGGGCTCTTCACTATTCTGGATATAACAGGGTAGCTCAGCAGGGGGCAGCGTGGGCTCTTCACTATTCTGGATATAACAGGGTAGCTCAGCAGGGGGCAGCGTGGGCTCTTCACTATTCTGGATATAACAGGGTAGCTCAGCAGGGGGCAGCGTGGGCTCTTCACTATTCTGGATATAACAGGGTAGCTCAGCAGGGGGCAGCGTGGGCTCTTCACTATTCTGGATATAACAGGGTCGCTCAGCAGGGGGCAGCGTGGACTCTTCACTATTCTGGATATAACAGGGTAGCTCAGCAGGGGGCAGCATGGACTCTTCACTATTCTGTATATAGCAGGGTAGCTCAGCAGGGGGCAGTGTGGGCTCTTCACTATTCTGGATATAACAGGGTAGCTCAGCAGGGGGCAGCGTGGGCTCTTCACTATTCTGGATATAACAGGGTAGCTCAGCAGGGGGCAGCGTGGGCTCTTCACTATTCTGGATATAACAGGGTAGCTCAGCAGGGGGCAGCGTGGGCTCTTCACTATTCTGTATATAACAGGGTAGCTCAGCAGGGGGCAGCGTGGGCTCTTCACTATTCTGGATGTAACAGGGTAGCTCAGCAGGGGCAGCGTGGGCTGTTCACTATTCTGGATATAACAGGGTAGCTCAGCAGGGGGCAGCGTGGGCTCTTCACTATTCTGGATATAACAGGGTAGCTCAGCAGGGGGCAGCGTGGGCTCTTCACTATACTGTATATAACAGGGTAGCTCAGCAGGGGGCAGCGTGGGCTCTTCACTATTCTGGATATAACAGGGTAGCTCAGCAGGGGGCAGCGTGGGCTCTTCACTATTCTGGATATAACAGGGTAGCTCAGCAGGAGGCAGCGTGGGCTCTTCACTATTCTGGATATAACAGGGCAGCTCAGCAGGGGGCAGCGTGGGCTCTTCACTATACTGTATATAACAGGGCAGCTCAGCAGGGGGCAGTGTGGACTCTTCACTATTCTGTATATAACAGGGTAGCTCAGCAGGGGGCAGCGTAAGCTCTTCACTATTCTGGATATAACAGGGTAGCTCAGCAGGGGGCAGTGTGGGCTCTTCACTATTCTGGATATAACAGGGCAGCTCAGCAGGGGGCAGTGTGGACTCTTCACTATACTGTATATAACAGGGCAGCTCAGCAGGGAGCAGTGTGGGCTCTTCACTATTCTGTATATAATAGGGTAGCTCAGCAGGGGGCAGCGTGAGCTCTTCACTATTCTGTATATAACAGAGTAGTTCAGCAGGGGGCAGCGTGGGCTCTTCACTATTCTGTATATAACAGGGTAGCTTAGCAGGGGGCAGCGTGGGCTCTTCACTATTCTGTATATAACAGGGTAGCTCAGCCGGGGGCAGCGTGGGTTCTTCACTATGTCAGATTTAGGGAGGTTAGTGGAAGGCGGGAGCAGAAGGAGTTCAGTTTTGGAAAGGTTGAGTTTCAGGTAGAGAGCGGACATGATGTTGTAAACTGCAGCTAGACAGTCATTGGTGTTCTTTAATACCGCAGGGGTAAGGTCAGGGAATGATGTGTATAGTTGTGTGTCATCAGCATAAAGATGGTACTGAAAGCCAAATCTACTGATGGTCTGTACAATCGGGGCTGTGTAGAGAGAGAAGAGAAGAGGTCCAAGGACTAAACCCTGAGGGACCCCAATAGTGAGAGGAAGAGGGGGGGGGGGGGGGGGGGGAGTGGGAGCCAGCGAATGATACACTGAAAGAGCGGTCAGAAAGATAGGAAGAGAACCAGGAGAGAGCCGTGTCCTTTATGCCAATGGAGTGCAGCATGGAGAGTAGGAGATGGTGGTCGACAGTGTCAAAAGCTGCAGAGAGGTCAAGGAGAATAAGCAGAGAGTGGTCACCATTACGTTTTGTCATCAGAAGGTCATTGGTCACTTTGATGAGGGCAGTTTCTGTAGAGTGAAGGGGGCAGAAACCAGACTGTAATGGATCTAGAAGAGAGTGAGTGGAGAGGTAACGGGTGAGGCGGGAGTAGACCAGGTGCTCCATTAGTTTAGAGATGAAGGGAAGATTGGAGACTGGTCTGTAGCTATTTGTGCAGGATGGGTCGAAAGACGTTTTCTTTAATAATGGAGTAATGATTGAGTGTTTGAAGGAGGAGGGGAAGATGCCAGAAGGGAGGGAGAGATTGAAGATTTTGGTTAGATGAGTGGTGACGACTGGAGAGAGGGACTGGAGTAGGTGTGAGGGAATAGGTCAGTAGTGCATGTGGTGGGACAAGAGGAAGAAAGGAGCCTGGAGACTTCTTCTTCTGTGACTGGGTCAAAAGTGGAGAGTGAGCCAGAGGGGATGTGGGGAGAATGGGATTGGCAGCGCTTGGAGGCTTGGAGCTGATTTCCTGGCGGATGTTGTCTATTTTCTCCATAAAGTAAGAAGCCAGGTCATCAGCACAGAGGTCAGTGATGGGGGCAGATCATCAGCACAGAGGTCAGTGATGGGGGCCTGCACTTTGGGACTAAGGAGAGAGTGAAAGGTGTCAAAGAGTTTTTTTGGATTGTTGGATAGTGAGGAGACCTGGGTGGTGAAGTAGGTCTGTTTGGCGATGTGAAGGGCAGAGTTGTAAGTCTACTGGTGAGCGAGTGTTCCTACCGAGACGTTCAGCACTCCTAGAGCAACGCTGGAGGAAGTTTGTGATGTGAGCCACGGATGTTTTGTTCTATGTTTGGAGGTTCTGAGGGTGAGGAGCGTTACTTGTTCCAGGGAGCGTCTGAGAGTGTCGTTGTAGTGATTTACTGCCTGATCTGGACAGGAGATTGTAGAGATTGGGGACAAATATGAGATGAGGGATTCTGTGAGTGCATGAGGGTTAATGGCAGATTTCTGGATGTGTGATAGGTAGGATTGGGCTGTGGTGGCCGAGGGTTAGTGAGTGAGAAGGAAAGAATGTTGTGGTCGGAAAGAAGAGATGAGTTATCTAAGGAGGAGGTAGAGCAGAGCCGGGTAAAGACCAGGTCAAGGGTGTCACCGTATTTGTGCGTCTCAGAGGTTGAGAGGTGTGAGAGGTCAAGAGAGGTGGTTAGAGATAGGAGCTGGGATACAGATGGGGAGATGGGGCTGTTTCTGTGAATGTTAGTCTCCCAGAATAATGGTTGGTAATTCTGAGGACATGAAATGCGGCAGCCACAAGGAGAAATGGTCAAGGAACTGGGTGGGTGACCCTGGGGGGCGTTATACCACTGCTACTTTGAGGGGGAGGGGATGGAATAGCCTAATGGTGTGGACCTCAAAAGAAGGGAATGAGAGTGATGGGGCTGGGGGATTGACCTGGAAAGTACATTGTGGGGACAGGAGGAGGCCAACTTCACCACCATGTCTGTTCCCAGGTCTAGGGGAATGAGAGAAATGTAGGCCGCCGTGAGAAATAGCAGCAGGGGAAGCAGTGTCTGAATCCTGGATCCAGGTTTCTGTGAGGGCCAGCAGGTTAAGAGAGTTGGTAAGGAAGTAATTGTGACTGAAAGGAAGTTTGTTGCATACAGATCGTGGATTCCAGAGAGTGCAGTTATAAGAGGGAGATGAAGGTGTGCAAGTGATGGTAATAAGGTTAGTGGGGTTTCTATGTGTGGTGGGAGAGGGGTTAAAGTTAGAGGGCGGACCAGGGTTGGGGGAGATATCACCTGAGAGGAGCAGCAGCAAAAAGAGGAAGAACAGATAGTTTTTAGATTTAGGACTTGGTTTATTATGACAAACTTTGGAATATGATGGGCTGAGAATCCTCAGTAAGCTGAAGATGGCATGGGAGCTGCACATAGGGGAGGAGAGAGGGGCTGATGTGGATGAGTGGTGATGGAGGGGGGATGGGGGGATACAAGTTGATGGTGATGGCACATAGAAACACAAACAGTGAAGTTAAAGACATTGTTGATTAGTAGAGAATAGAGTTATAGACATTGTTTGAGTGGCTCTCTGTCACTACCTTCCAGTCAGGGCCTGGCTGGTGGACTTTGCCCTGGGGGGCAGTATCATTTCTCCAGCCCCGGCTAGTTGAGGAGTGGGGGAGGGGGTGGGGGGTGCTATTGGATCCAGCCAGGTGAGGGAGGGGGGGTTTGGACATGATGTCACTTAGTAGTCTGCCCGCCGGCCGCAATCTGCCTTCTCCTTCCAGGCTCCCGCTATCATTGCGGCAGCTGCGGCCACCAAGCATCGCCAGCCCATATCATTAAGGGGCGGCCCCTAAATTAGGGACATACCACCAGCCTGGGGGGCACCTGCCCCCCTGCCACCTAGGCCAGTCCGCCCCTGCTTCCAGTCTATCCCAGTCAATTCCGGTCCATTTCCGGTCTATTTCATACCTGGACACTTTAGATCAGACACTTTGGCATCAGACACGTCTCAGCAGACTAGGAAAAGCTCCTAATATGCTCAGAAACACTGATTTCAGATGTGGAGAAAGGGGGAGGGAACTGGAGTCCATTAACCCATGACCAGGCAAGGCTGTACCAAATGGTCACTCACAGGCAGATTTGAACAAAGGATCATAAACAGGCAGTGGGGGGGGGGACAGGGGCAAGGACAGTTACATTGATGCTGCAATCAGATATTTTCAGCAAACAAAATATATCAGAGCAGCATTAAAGTTTGGTGCTGGCCCATACAGTCAAACATACCCCAGATATTTTCAGCTGACAAAATATATTATTAGCATTATTTGCAACCATTCTTAATAATGCTTTTAAACCTATATAATATTTTCATGTTTGTAAGGGCATATTTAGCCTTGACAATCGAGGGAGGATCTCCGGTCGTTAATTGACCGCCTACTTACTATCCCCCAACCCTCTTTATGATTAAATAAACACACAACACTGCAGTGACTTGGTTTAACAAATTGGCCACAGCAGCCTTTATTGCCTATTGTTTACATACTAAACATAAATAACTGGGTACACCGTCCAACGGGCGTCCCAACTTAAAAACAATAGGCCCACCCTCATTTTACCCATGGATAGGCCCGGTCCATAAGCCTCTAAACCTTGTCCCTGGCCGCAATAACACCGACCCCAGGGACGAGGTATTGGTTACCTAGAACCAATACCCCGGCGTTGCAGAACCCCGTGCCTGCAAGGTACCTTTAACATGAGCCCCTCATGAGTGGCTCATCTCCCCATTCTAAATGTAAATCCCCTGCCTCTGGACCAGACCTAACCCCGCCACAGGACAGGACAAATGATCCCCTTACTTGGCCTGGACCCGCCACACACCAAACGCTTGCTCCACACCCTCTCTCAGATCCAACATCCATATATCCAAACCTATATCCGTCAAATGCACCAAATCACCCTTCAGATATTCTCTTGACCTTGGCTCCAATTCCCTGTGACGCACTACAATCCCCCCATTACGTGCCACAAATGCCGCCACCACCTTGTTCACCTTCACTCTCGCTTCATTGATTTTATCCACCGACCTCCCAAACCTCCAACGTCCCCTTGGCACCATGTCCGACCATACCACAATCACACCCGGGTGGGAACACCACAGTCGCAACAAATCACACTTAATGTCTCGTATTAATTCCTGAAACGCACGCACACACAAATCATTTCCCCCAACATGCAGAACCGACACATCCGGGGTCTACTCACACTACAAAAATACTCAAATTCAGGCAACACCCTGCCCCATTGCATACCCCTCAGGCCCAACCACTTGACCAACGCCACATCTCTATCAAGTCCTAACTGCCGACCATCTGGGCGAACATCCGCTCGACAAGCCCCCCAATACACATATGAATGTCCGAGAATCCAGATCAAGCAGAGGCCTGCAAAAACAAAAAGAACAAAATGAGCAATTGACAAAACCAGCGTGCAATACTACCCAATTACTACCAAACCCCCACCACAATTCTCACCCGCCTTCCCGGTAGCCTGGGCCTCCCCCTCCAGCCACTACCTGGAAAGCAGATGAGGACGCACATACAAACGAAAACGAGTTGACTCCCAGCGCCCGATACGCCGCACCACATCATCTCCTAACCCCCAACGAGAGGCCTCCGTGGCCGCCCCAATCCGAAACGAATGCGTGCCAAACTCCTCCGGCCGCTCACCCACTCTTAGCAAGCATTCCCGTAAAACTGCCCGAAACTGAAACTTGGACGAAAACAAACCGTCCACATGCCGGAACAGCGGTCCCGGATATCCACCCCTTCGAGATAGAAAACGCCTTACCGCCCTCACCGAACACAGCTGGCTCTCAGCTAAAGCATACAACACCACCAACCTTCCTCTGCCCACTTGGTCCGTTTTTGAACACCGCAACCAACATTCCACCCTGTCCCCCAACACAACCACATCGTTCAGGGCCAAACCACCCGCTCTGCACCGAGATGGGCTCACCAATTCCCCCAGCCTGAATGCTCCAAAGAAGGCCAACACAAAAGCAGTTGAGAATAAAATCGTTTCGTATTCGGACCTGCAAACAAACTCCAAACTCACCACCATTCTCTCCAATAAGCTCACTGACACCGGACACCGACTGTCCCTTTCCTGAACACCTTTCTTAAAACCTTTTAAAGCCTGCCGCACCCTGAAATCTTTTGTCACATCATGCCTGCCCAACAACCGAAACCAGAACGCAATCGCTGCCACCCTCTGCGCCACTGCTAAAGCGGACCTCCCCGACACAAAATCATTCCCTATGAACGTTAATACTTTCTGCACGTCATCCACGCCGTCAGTCATTCCCAGATCCCACTCAAATTCTTCCCATTCCTGCCATACTTTCCCATATCGGTACCAAGTCGCCTCAGTCACTGATCTCCAGATCAAAGTACCCACAATCATGTTACCAGGTTCCATAAACCATCCGGACATGGCAGACCGAACTCGCCCGCCCAAGGCACCAACTCCCGAAACCTGTGAAACTGAAACCGAGAAAGTGCATCAGCCACCGAATTAAAAACTCCAGGAACATGTTTAGCCACAATCTGAATATTCCATTGCAGACATCTGAGAGATGCCGAAGATACGCCACCACCGGCAATGACTTAGCAGACAAAGCGTTAATCGCATATACCAGAGAGATGTTGTCACAATGAAAGCAAACCCTCCTGCCAGCAAATTCCTAACCCCACAATTCTACCGCCACAACGATGGGGAAATCTCCAACAACGCAAGGTTCCGCACCAATCCTCGATCCCTCCACGACTCTGGCCAACCACCCGGGCACCAATGGCCCATAAAGAAGGCCCCAAAGCCCAATGAACCCGACGCATCCGTAAACAACTGCAACACCCTGTTGGGCACCACCTCTTTGAGCCATACCGTGCGCCCATGGTATTCCTGCAAGAATATATCCCAAACTCTTAAATCCTCCTTAATGTCCCTAGTGATGCGAACAAAATGCACCGGACATGTCTTGCCGGACATAGCCAAAGCCAACCGCCTCGCATAAACCCTGCCCATTGGCAGAATCCGACAAGCAAAATTAAGTTTGCCTGCCCAGCAAAGATTGCACCACCTTAAGCTGAACCTTTTTTGCCTTGCACACGTCAGCAACCGACCGCCTCAAATCCACAATCTTGTCAGCAGGAAGCCGACACTCCTGAGCCACCGAATCAATTTCGATCCCTAGAAAATGCATCACCGTGGCCGGTCCTTCCGTTTTTTCCGGAGCCAATGGTATTCCAAAACGACTAGCAACCTCAGTTAAAGCAAACAACAATCCAGCACAGATCGGGGAACTCGCCGGCCCCACACAGAAAAAATCATCTAAATAATGAATGATTGAATCCATACCCGACACCAGTGGCGTAACTACCGGCATAGCAGCCGTAGCGGTCGCTTTGGGGCCCGGCGCTTGTGGGGGCCCGGACCCAGCGCCGCTACGCAGCCGCTGCTATACCGGCAGCTGCGCCTGCGATACATACAGGGGCGGACTGGCCCGGCGGGCCCCGACACTTTGGGGCCACGCCCACTAAGTCCCGTTCCCATACCCCCCTGGGTGCTGTAGGGGGGCCCGGACGGAAAGGGGGGCCCATTGGTCCCCTGAGCGCCCCCACATGTCATACAAGGGGGCCCCTGACCGCTGCCCCCATACGCTATCCTCGGGGCCCCCTGACCGCTGCCTCCATTACTGCTGCGTCCCCCCGGCCGCTCTCCATTACCGGCGGGCAGTCGCGCTGATCTGCCTGTCATGTGGGCTGTAGCCGGCGCCGCTCTATTTCCTGTATCGCCGGCTACAGCGTCACACTACATGACAGGCTGTGGCTGCGATCAGCGCGACTGCCTGCTGCAGGTAATGGAGAGCGGGGGGCCTGTATATACCCACCAGGGGCCTGTATACCACCATCAGGGGCTCTGTATACTATCACCAGGGGCCTGTATATACCCACCACCAGGGGCCTGTATACCACCACCAGGGACTCTGTATACTACCACCAGGGGCCTGTATATACCCACCAGGGGCTCTGTATACTACCACCAGGGGCCTGTATATACCCACCAGGGGCTCTGTATACTACCACCAGGGGCTCTGTATAACTACCACCAGGGGCCTGTATATACCCACCAGGGGCTCTGTATACTACCACCAGGGGCCTGTATATACCCACCAGGGGCTCTGTATACTACCACCAGGGGCTCTGTATACTACCACCAGGGGCCTGTATATACCCACCACCAGGGCCTGTATACCACCACCAGGGCTCTGTATACTACCACCAGGGGCCTGTATATACCCACCAGGGGCTCTGTATACTACCACCAGGGCCTGTATATACCCACCAGGGGCTCTGTATACTACCACCAGGGCTTTGTATACTACCACCAGGGGCCTGTATATACCCACCAGGGGCTCTGTATACTACCACCAGGGGCCTGTATATACCACCACCAGGGGCTCTGTATACTACCACCAGGGGCCTGTATATACCACCACCAGGGGCCTGTATATACCACCACCAGGGGCCTGTATATACCACCACCAGGGGCCTGTATATACCACCACCAGGGGCCCTGTATACCATCACCAGGGGCCCTGTATACCACCACCAGGGGCCCTGTATACCACCACTGGGGCCTGTATATACCACCACTGCGGAGGCTGCTGTAATACTGCTGGGGCCTGTATATACCACTGAGGAGGCTGCTGTATACCACTGGGGCTGCTGTAATACTGCTGGGGCCTGTATATACCACTGGAGAGGCTGCGGTATACCACTGGGGCTGCTGTATATACTGCTGGGGCCTGTAAGGGGATGTGTCTTGAAGGGGCGTGTCTTGGAGGGGGCGTGTCTTGGAGGGGGCGTGTCATTGGGGGGCATGTCTTGGAGGGGGCCCCGTTCAAAAGTTTGCTATGGGGCCCTGCCAGTTCTAGTTACGCCCCTGCCCGACACATCCCGTACAACCCATTCAACAAAAGAACTAAACGTTTCTAAATATGAACAAGAAATTGAACACCCCATTGGCAAACAACGATCAACATAAAATCACTCCCTCCACATACAGCCCAATAGATGCTGACTCTCAGGATGCACCGGCAACAATCGGAATGCCGCTTCCACATCCGACTTCGCCATCAGCGCCCCCGCTCCCGCTTTCCTCACCAACTCCACCGCCTTATCAAAGGAAACATAACAAACTGCTGCCAACTCTGGCGCAGATACCATCATTCACCGAGGCCCCCGCCGGATATGACAAATGGTGGATCAACCGAAACTTGTTTGGCTCTTTTTTTTGGAACAACCCCCAGCGGGGACACCCGTAAATTAGAACAAGGAGGGTCCAGAAATGGACCTGCCATCCATCCCAACTCAACCTCCTTCCTCAACTTCTCATCAACAACACCCGAATGATCCTTAGCCGAGCGCAAATTCCCCAGCCTAAACAACCCCCCCCCCCCCCACCGCGTCAGACAGAGTAACAAAACCAAACAAAAAACCCGAGTGCAACAACTCGGCAGCCTCAACATCCGGATACCTACTTAAGAATGGCTCCATCACCTCTACCCTCACCGGGGTCCTCCCTTTTACCAGCACTGTCTCCTCCCTTACCTTTTCCTTTCTTGAAACAACGAGCAAAGCTGTGACCTCCTCCACATCCCGAACATTCGTGCTTAAAACGACAGGATGAACCAAACTTACATTGCCCCTCATTAAATTGCCAACAACACCCTTTCCTGAACCCGGCCGAGGTACCCGATCCTGAACCCGATCCCGAACCCGATCCCCCGGCCCCACCCCGAAAGGGCTGCGCCGGTGCCGACATTAAACGTAACCACAAGGAAATATCCTTGTGGTCCCAACGCATATCTGACCGTAAAGCCTTACGTTGCCTAAACTGCTCATCATAACGCAGCCAGGACAAACCACCATACACTCTATAAGCCTCCCCTATAGAATCCATATAACCAAACAGATCGGAGCAGTGCTCCGGCTCCTTCTCCCCCACAACGCTCGCCAATATAGCAAAGGCCTGTAACCAATTCACAAATGTCTGCGGGATAAGATGATACCGCCGCTTCTCCTCATCCTCCTTCTCCTTTTTAGAATCACTAGGGCGAACCTTATCCAAGTTAAACTTTTCCAATGGAAGCAGCGAAAATATTTCGACGTACTCCCCTTTCCAAATCTTCTCCCTAACTTCCTTCTTCAAATGCGCCCCCAAGGGGCTCTCAAAACATACATAAACCTGTGGAAGTACACTGAGCTGTAGGCTGATTTTCTGCTAAGGGAAAAAAAAAAAAAAAGATTTAAATCTGATTGTCTAGCGAGTGTGACACGAGCTGAGTGCGACGGAGCGTAAGTGCGGACGGAAGTAAGTGTGTGACTTGTGATTCAGTGACTTTGGGTTCAGGGAGTCTGGAAGGGAGGACTTACTGAATTACTGGTTGCATTTAATTAATACTTTGCATTTCTTTTTACTTATCATTTCTGTCTAGTGCAATCCCCATTAGGAAATGAGCTCCATGATTGGCAATGCCATCCAGTGTACATCTTGCCACATGTATGCATTCCTTGACCAGCCGGTAGAGGGTGCATACTGCTGTGTGAGATGTGAGTACGTTGTGCATTTGGAAGCCCAGATACTGGATCTAAATGAAGAACTGACAACGCTGAGATCCATAGACAATATGGAAAGGAGTCTGCTGCTCACTGAACAGCTGCTCAATGGGATAGATGTGGGGGAGGATGGCAGTATGGAGCTGCAGGACCGTGAGGTATCTAGTTGGGTGACAGAAGGCGGGTAGAGGGAAGGGTGCCAGGGAGGCTAGCCCTGATCTGGCACACCCCAATAAATTTGCTATGTTGGCGGATGAGGGGGGTGTGAGTTCAAGTACAGCACTTCTGCAGCAGGGCATGACCTCTGAAAGCCAGAGGAGTGTCTGCTCCAGTAAGGGGGAAAACAGGAGAGAAGGGCAGGACAGACAGGTGCTGGTAGTGGGGGACTCTATTAGGGGAACAGATAGGGCAATCTGTCACAATGACAGGGATCGTCGAACAGTGTGCTGCCTACCTGGCGCTCCGAGTCCGGCACATCGCTGATCGGGTTGACAGATTACTGGGAGGGGCTGGTGAGGACCCAGCGGTCATGGTGCACATTGGCACAAATGACAAAGTTAGAGGTAGGTGGAAGGTCCCTGATTTCAGGGAATTAGGCTGCAAGCTTAAGGCAAGGACCTCCAAGGTAGTATTCTCTGAAATACTGCCTGTACCACGTGCCACACCAGAGAGGCAAAGGGAGATTAGGGAGATAAATAAGTGGCTCAGGAATTGGTGTAGGAAGGAGGGGTTTGGGTTCCTGGAGAACTGGGCCGACTTCTCTGTTGGCTACAGGTTCTATGCTAGGGACGGGCTGTACCTCAATGGGGAGGGGGGCGCTGTGCTGGGGGAGAAAATGGCTAGAAGGTTGGAGGAGTGTTTAAACTAGGGATTGGGGGGGGAGGGTATTCATTGTACAGGAGGGGAAGATAGTGTAAATAGTAACCTGGGCACAAGTAATAAAATTGGGGGTGGCATGGGGGGTGGGGTTAGAACAGTCAATATAGTAAGAAGGAATAGAGGTAAAGAGAGATGCATAAAGTGCATGTTCACTAATGCCAGAAGCCACCAACAAAATGGAGGAATTAGAATTGATTTTGTTGGAAAATAATTATGAGATGGTGGGGATATTGGAGACTTGGCTGGACGAGAGCCATGACTGGGCTGTTAATTTACAGGGCTATTGTCTGTTCAGAAATGACCGTACAAATAGGCGAGGAGGAGGTGTATGTTTATACGTAAAATCATCCTTAAAACCCATCCTGCGTGATAATATAGGTGAATCTAATGGAAATGTAGAGTCCCTGTGGGTGGAGATAAGGGGAGGGGGAAAAAATAATAAATTACTGATAGGGGTTTGTTATAAGTCCCCAACAATAATGGAAGTGGAGGAGAATATCCTCATAAAGCAAATAGATGAAGCAGCGACTCAGGGAGAAGTCATTATTATGGGGGACTTCAACTACCCTGAAATACATTGGGGATCAGAAACCTGCAGTTCCAGCAAAGGTAATAAGTTTTTGAAAACTATGAGAGACAATTACCTTTCACAACTGGTTCAGGACCCAACAAGAAGGGGGGCACTGCTGGACCTAATATTAACCAACAGGCCGGACCGCATATCAAATATACGGGTTGGAGGTCACTTGGGTAATAGTGATCATAACTTAATAAGCTTTCAAGTATCCTTTACTAAGACGTGTAGTAGAGGGGCTACAAGGACACTAAACTTCAGGAAGGCAAATTTCCAACGGTTGAGAGATGATCTTAGTGCAATAAACTGGGACGATGTCCTGAGACATAAAAGTACACAACACAAATGGGAGATGTTTATTAGCATCCTGAATAGGACCTGTGCACAATATATACCCTATGGGAATAAGCATGCTAGAAATAGGAGGAAACCACTATGGCTAAATAAAGCGGTAAGAAGTGCAATATGTGACAAAAAGAAAGCATTTAGGGAATTAAAGCAAGTAGGTAGTGATGAAGCATTAAATAAATACAGAAAATTAAATAACATTTGTAAAAAGCAAATCAAGGCAGCAAAGATTGAGACAGAGAGACTCATTGCCAGAGAAAGTAAAAAGAATCCCAAAATATTTTTTAACTACATAAATAGTAAGAAACTAAAAAATGATGGTGTTGGCCCCTTTAAAAATAGTCTGGGTGAAATGGTGGATGAGGATGAGGAAAAAGCCAATATGCTAAATGACTTTTTTTCAACAGTATTTACACAAGAAAATCCCATGACAGACAATATGATCAGTGATAACAAAAAGTCTCAATTAAATGTCACCTGCTTAACCCAAGAGGAAGTACGGCATCGTCTAAAAATCACTAAAATTGACAAATCCCCGGGCCCGGATGGGATACACCCCAGAGTGCTGCAGGAATTAAGTACTGTCATAGATAGACCATTATTTTTAATATTTAAAGATTCCATAATAACAGGGTCTGTACCACAGGACTGGCGTATAGCAAATGTGGTGCCAATATTCAAAAAGGGGACAAAAACTGAACTTGGAAATTATAGGACAGTAAGCTTAACCTCTACTGTGGGTAAAATCCTTGAGGGTTTTCTAAGAGATGCTATACTGGAGTATCTGAAGAAAAATAACCTCATGACCCATTATCAACATGGTTTTACGAGGGACCGTTCCTGTCAAACTAATCTGATAAGCTTCTATGAAGAAGTAAGTTCTGGACTGGACAAAGGAAATGCAGTGGATGTGGTGTATATGGACTTTTCAAAAGCTTTTGATACGGTGCCACACAAAAGGTTGATACATAAAATGAGGGCAATGGGGATAGGGGAAAATATGTGTAAGTGGGTTAAGAACTGGCTTAGTGATAGGAAACAAAGGGTGGTTATTAATGGAACACACTCAGAATGGGTCACAGTTAACAGTGGGGTACCACAGGGGTCAGTGTTGGGCCCGCTTCTATTTAATATATTTATTAATGACCTTGTAGGGGGCATACGGAGTAGAATCTCAATATTTGCAGATGACACTAAACTCTGCAGGGTAATCAATACAGAGGAGGACAATTTTATATTACAGGAGGATTTATGTAAACTAGAAGCTTGGGCTGCTAAATGGCAAATGCGCTTTAATGGGGATAAATGTAAAGTTATGCACTTGGGCAGAGGAAACAAAAGGTATAATTATGTGCTTAATTGTAAAACACTGGGCAAAACTGTCACTGAAAAAGACCTGGGTGTATGGGTAGATGACAAACTCACATTTAGTGGCCAGTGTCAGGCAGCTGCTGCAAAGGCAAATAAAATAATGGGATGCATTAAAAGAGGCATAGATGCTCATGAGGAGAACATAATTTTACCTCTATACAAGTCACTAGTGCGACCACACTTAGAATACTGTGTACAATTCTGGTCTCCGGTGTATAAGAAAGACATAGCTGAACTAGAGCGGGTCCAGAGAAGAGCGACCAAGGTTATTAGAGGACTGAGGGGTCTGCAATACCAAGACAGGTTATTAAACTTGGGGTTATTTAGCTTGGAAAAACGAAGGCTTAGGGGTGATCTTATAATAATGTATAAATATATGAGGGGGCAGTACAGAGACCTTTCTAATGATCTCTTTACTCTTAGGCCTGAGACTGGGACAAGGGGGCGTCCTCTACAGAGACTGGGACAAGGGGGCGTCCTCTACGTCTGGAGGAAAGAAGGTTTAATCATAATCACAGACGTGGATTCTTTACTGTAAGAGCAGTGAGACTATGGAACTCTCTGCCACATGATGTTGTAATGAGTGAGTCACTACTAACATTTAAGAAGGGACTGGATGCCTTTCTTGAAAACTATAATATTACCAGTTATACATACTAGATTCTTTGATCGGGCGTTGATCCAGGGAATTAGTCTGATTGCCGGATCTGGAGTCAGGAAGGAATTTTTTCCCCCAATGTGGAGCTTAGTGTTGCCACATGGGGTTTTTTTGCCTTCCTCTGAATCAACATGTTAGGCTACGGGGTGAACTAGATGGACTTAAAGTCTTCCTTCAACCTTAAAAACTATGTTACTATGTTACCCAGCACCCCACACAACATCCCATCACCCACCCAACACCCCACACAACGCCCCGTCCCCCACCCAACACCCCGCACAGCGTCCCATCACCCACCAAACACCCCATACAGTGTCCCATCACCCACCCAACACCCCACACAGCGTCCCATCACCAACCCAACACCCCACACAGCATCTCATCACCCACCCAACACCCCACACAGCGTCCCATCATCCACCCAACACCCCACACAGCGTCCCATCACCAACCCAACACCCCACACAGCATCTCATCACCACCCAACACCCACACAGCGTCCCATCACCAACCCAACACCCCACACAGCATCTCATCACCCACGCAACACCCATACAGAATTCCATCACCCAACTAGCACCCCACACAGCGTCCCATCACTAATCCAATACCCCTCACAGCTTCCCATCATCCACCCAGCTCCCCACACAGCATCCCATCACCCACCCAACATCCCATCACCCACCCAACACCCTGCACAACGTCAAATCACCCACCCAACACCCTGCACAGGATCCTATCACTCACCCAAACCCCACAGAGCATCCCATCACCCACCCAACACCACTCACAGTGTGCCATCACCCATCCAACACCCCACACAGTGTCCCATCACCCAACCAGCACCACGCACAGCATCCCATCACCCACCCAACATCCCATCACCCACCCAACACCCTGCACAACGTCAAATCACCCACCCAACACCTGCACAGGATCCTATCACTCACCCAACACCCCACAGAGTATCCCATCACCCACCCAACACCACTCACAGTGTGCCATCACCCATTCAACACCCCACACAGTGTCCCATCACCCAACCAGCACCACGCACAGCATCCCATCACCCACCCAACATCCATCACCCACCCAACACCCTGCACAACTTCCATGACCCACCACCCCCCTGCACAGGATCCTATCACTCACCAACACCCCACAGAGCATCCCATCACCCACCCAACACCACTCACAGTGTGCCATCACCCATCCAACACCCCACACAGTGTCCCATCACCCAACCAGCACCACGCACAGCATCCCATCACCCACCCAACATCCCATCACCCACCCAACACCCTGCACAACTTCCCATGACCCACCCACCCCCTGCACAGCATCCTATCACTCACCCAGCACCCCACACAGCATCCCATCACCCACCCAACATCCCATCACCCACCCAACACCCTGCACAACGTCAAATCACCCACCAACACCCTGCACAGGATCCTATCACTCACCCAACACCCCACACAGCATCCCATCACCCACCCAACACCACTCACAGTGTGCCATCACCCATCCAACACCCACACAGTGTCCATCACCCAACCAGCACCACGCACAGCATCCCATCACCCACCCAACATCCCATCACCCACCCAACACCCTGCACAACTTCCCATGACCCACCCACCCCCCTGCACAGCATCCTATCACTCACCCAGCACCCCACACAGCGTCCCATCACCCAACCAGCACCACTCACAGTGTGCCATCACCCATTCAACACCCCACACAGTGTCCCATCACCCAACCAGCACCACGCACAGCATCCCATCACCCACCCAACACCCCATACAGTGTCCCATCACCCACCCAACACCTCACACAGTATCCCATCACCCACCCAACACCTCACACAATGTCCCATCACCCACCCAACACCCCACACAGCATCCCATCACCCATCCAACACCCCATACAGTGTCCATCACCCAACCAGCACCCCACACAGCATCCCATCACCCAACTAGCACCCCACACAGCGTCCCATCACCAATCCAACACTCCACACAGCATCCCATCACCCCCACCAACACCTGCACAACATCCCATCACCCACCCAACACCCTGCACAGCGTCCTGTCACTCACCCATACCCCACACAGCGTCCCATCACCCACCCAACACCCCACACAGCGTCCCATCACCCACCCAACACCCCACACAGCGTCCCATCACCCACCCAAAAACCCACACAGCGTCCCATCACCCAATCAGCACCCCACAGGGTCCCATGACCAATCCAACACCCCGCACAGCATCCCATCACCCACCCAACACCCCACACACGCATCCCATCACCCACCAACACCCCACACAGCGTCCCATCACCCAACCAGCACCACGTACAGCGTGCCATCACCCACCCAGCACCACGTACAGCATCCCATCACCCACCCAACACCCCGCACAGCGTCCCATCACCCAACCAGCACCACGTACAGCGTGCCATCACCCACCCAACACCCCACACATCATCCCATCACCCACCCAACACCCCGCACAGCGTCCCATCACCCAACCAGCACCACGTACAGCGTGCCATCACCCACCCAACACCCCACACATCATCCCATCACCCACCCAACACCCCACACACAGCGTCCCATCACCCAACCAGCACCACGTACAGCGTGCCATCACCCACCCAGCACCCCACACAGCATCCCATCACCCACCCAACACCCCGCACAGCGTCCCATCACCCAACCAGCACCACGTACAGCGTGCCATCACCCACCCAACACCCCGCACAGCGTCCCATCACCCACCCAACACTCCATACAGTGTCCCATCAACCACCCAACACCCCACACAACGTCCCATCACCCACCCAATACCCCACACAGCACCCGACACCCCACACAGCGTCCATTACCCACTCAACATCCCACCCAGCGACCCCTTGTGTCAGTTACACTGGAACTGCATGAGAAGGCGGCGGACATCGACCCCTGGTGACGGCCACAATGGAACTGCAGGTGAAGGGGGTGGACAGCGCCATCTGGTGGAGGTCCGCTGCCTTCTCCTGCAGTTCCAGTGTGGCTATCACCAGGGGACGCTGTCCGCAACCTTCTCCAGCAGTTCCATTGTGGCCGTCACAAGGGGACGCTTTCTGCCGTCATTTCCTGCAGTTCCAGTGTGGCTGTCACCAGGTGGCGCTGTCCGCCGCCTTCTCCTGCAGTTCCACTGAGGCTGTCACCAGAGGGCGCTGTCCGCCGCCTTTTCCAGCAGTTCATATGTGGCCGTCACCAGGTGGCGCTGTCGGCCACCTTCTCCTGCAGTTCCAGTGTGTCCGTCACCAGGGGGCACTGTCCACCGCCTTCTCCTGCAGTTCTAGTGTGGCCGTCACCAGGTGGCGCTGTCCGCCGCCTTCTCCTGCAGTTCCAGTGAGGCTGTTGTAATGAGGTGAACAATTCAGACTGTATCATAGAAATGGATATGGAAATGAACTGGGCACAGTCCGCTACTGCCCCCTTTTGGACAAGTGCTGAAACAAACGCAGAGAAGTGGGAAATTCCCTTTTCAGCAAAAGTGTTTACTCAGGAAGAGAAAGAGCGGGAAGTCAGTGTAGATCCAGAGCTGAGCCAGGGGAGACCTGCGTGTGGATGTCTGTTGAAAGAGGGCTACTTTGTTACACCTTGCCGGAAAAATCACCCCGCAGAAGCCCCCGTGACTGATCCTGGGCCACTGGACTTTGGTGCTGTGACTCTGGCCGCTCTGCAAAACCTTGCCCGCCGAGCACCTGGAGTGCATGTGCAGGGGCCGTGACAGACATAAGGGAGCCATTTGTACTGCCGTGATCTCCCTCCTGCTGCTCGGGGTGCCCCTAGACTGAGAGAGACTTCTGTGCTGCTGTGGGCCCCTTCTGCTGCTCGGTGTGCCCTGAGACTGGGAGAGACATTAAAAGAAAAATTCCGTTACCTGTGGAAGGAGACCAAAGAAGAAGACTGAGGAGTTTCCCCCTCAGCGCTGCACCGGGACCCGTCATCGTGAGATCCCCAGGCCTGCGACGTGGGAGCGACATCTTCTTCTGTGATAGACTGGTACGTGATTTTAGGGAAAGTTAGGGAAAGATACCTCCATTGTTGTGTTTTTTTCTTTGCTTGCTGCGTACCCGGAAGAAGTGAAGATCCAGAGACTCTAATACATACAAGTGCCATATAGTTCGGTTGACTGTGTTATAGACATGTTTGACAGTAAAGAAACGTTATTACCGGTTAAACCTGAGTATGGGGATTCTGTTGAGAAAGATCATACACACACCCGCGGCCTTACCACCGGTCGCTACACTGTTACCAGAGGGCGCTGACCACCGCCTTTTCCTTCAGTCCACATGTGGCCGTCACCAGGTGGCGCTGTCCGCCACCTTCTCCTGCAGTTCCATTGTGGCCGTCACCAGGGGTCGCTGTCTGTTGTTATTTCCTGCAGTTCCAGTGTGGCAGTCACCAGGTGGTGCTGTCTGCCGCCTTTTCCTGTAGTTCACATGTGGCAGTCACCAGGTGGCGCTGTCCGCTGCCTTCTCCTGCAGTTCCAGTGAGGCTGTCACCAGAGGGCGCTGTCCGCCGCCTTCCCCTGCAGTTCCACTGAGGCTGTCACCAGAGGGCGCTGTCTGCCGCCTTTTCCAGCAGTTCATATGTGGCCGTCACCAGGTGGCGCTGTCGGCCACCTTCTCCTGCAGTTCCAGTGTGTCCGTAACCAGGGGGCGCTGTCCGCCGCCTTCTCCTGCAGTTCCAGTGAGGCTGTCACCAGAGGGCGCTGTCCACCGCCTTTTCCTGCAGTTCACATGTGGCCGTCACCAGGTGGCGCTGTCCACCGCCTTCTCCTGCAGTTCACATGTGGCCGTCACCAGGTGGCGCTGTCCGCCACCTTCTCCTGCAGTTCCATTGTGGCCGTCACCAGGGGTCGCTGTCTGTTATTTCCTGCAGTTCCAGTGTGGCCGTCACCAGGTGGTGCTGTCCACCGCCTTTTCCTGCAGTTCACATGTGGCCGTCACCAGGTGGCGATGTCCGCCACCTTCTCCTGCAGTTCCATTGTGGCCGTCACCAGGGGATGCTGTCTGTTATTTCCTGCAGTTCCAGTGTGGCCGTCACCAGGTGGTGCTGTCCGCCGCCTTCTCCTGCAGTTCCATTGTGGCCGTCACCAGGAGTCGCTGTCTGTTGTAATTTCCTGCAGTTCCAGTGTGTCCGTCACCAGGTGGCGCTGTCCGCCACCTTTTCCTGCAGTTCCATTGTGGCCGTCACCAGGGGTCGCTGTCTGTTGTTATTTCCTGCAGTTCCAGTGTTGCTATCACCAGAGGTTGCTGTCTGCCGCCTTTTCCTGCAGTTCACATGTGGCAGTCACCAGGTGGCGCTGTCCGCCGCCTTCTCCTACAGTTCCAGTGAGGCTGTCACCAGAGGACGCTGTCCGCCGCCTTCTCCTGCAGTTCCAGTGAGGCTGTCACCAGGTCGCGCTGTCCGCCGCCTTCTCCTGCAGTTCCAGTGTGGCCGTCACCAGGTGGCGCTGTCCGCCGCCTTCTCCTGCAGTTCCAGTGAGGCTGTCACCAGAGGGCGCTGTCCGCCACCTTCTCCTGCAGTTCCATTGTGGCCGTCACTAGGGGTCGCTGTCTGTTATTTCCTGCAGTTCCAGTGTGGCCGTCACCAGGTGGTGCTGTCCGCCGCCTTCTCCTGCAGTTCCATTGTGGCCGTCACCAGGAGTCGCTGTCTGTTGTTATTTCCTGCAGTTCCAGTGTGGCCGTCACGAGGTGGCGTTGTCCGCCACCTTCTCCTGCAGTTCACTTGCCCACAGTGGCGTCGTCCTCTCCGCCGCCTTATCCTGCAATTCCATTGTGGCCGTCACCAGGGCGCTGTCCGCCGCCTTTTCTTGCATTCCATTGTGGCCGTCACCAGGGGGCGCTATCCGCCGCCTTATCCTGCAGTTCCAGTGTGGCCGTCACCAGAGGGCGCCTTTTCCTGCAGTTCATATGTAGCCGTCACCAGGTGTCGCTGTCCGCCGCCTTCTCCTGCAGTTCCATTGTGGCCGTCACCAGGTGGTGCTGTCCGCCACCTTCTCCTGCAGTTCCAGTGAGGCTATCACCAGAGGGCGCTGTCCGCCGCCTTTTCCTGCAGTTCACATGTGGCCGTCAATAGGTGGCGCTGTTTGCCACCTTCTCCTGCAGTTCCATAGTGGCCGTCACCAGGGGGCAATCTCCACCGCCTTCTCGTGCAGTTCCATTGTGGCCGTCACCAGGGGTCGCTGTCTGCCGTCATTTCCTGCAGTTCCAGTGTGGCCGTCACCAGGTGGTGCTGTCCGCCGCCTTCTCCTGCAGTTCCAGTGAGGCTGTCACCAGGTGGCGCTGTCCGCCACCTTCTCCTGCAGTTCCAGTGAGGCTGTCACCAGGGGGCACTTGTCTGCTGCCTTCTCCTGCAGTTCCAGTGAAGCTGTCACCAGGTGGCGCTGTCCGCCGCCTTCTCCTGCAGTTCCAGTGAGGCTGTCACCAGATGGCGCTGTCCGCCACCTTCTCCTGCAGTTCCAGTGAGGCTGTCACCAGGTGGCGCTGTCCGCCACCTTCTTCTGCAGTTCCAGTGAGGCTGTCACTAGGGGCGCTGTCCGCCGCCTTTTCCTGCAGTTCACATGTGGCCGTCACGAGGTGGCGCTGTTTGCCACCTTCTCCTGCAGTTCCATTGTTGCCGTCACCAGGGGTCGCTGTCTGCCGTAATTTCCTGCAGTTCCAGTGTGGCCGTCACCAGGTGGTGCTGTCCGCCGCCTTCTCCTGCAGTTCCAGTGAGGCTGTCACCAGGTGGCGCTATCCGCCGCCTTCTCCTGCAGTTCCAGTGAGGCTGTCACCAGATGGCGCTGTCCGCCACCTTCTCCTGCAGTTCCAGTGAGGCTGTCACCAGGTGGCGCTGTCCGCCACCTTCTCCTGCAGTTCCAGTGAGGCTGTTACCAGAGGGCGCTGTCCGCCGCCTTTTCCTGCAGTTCACATGTGGCCGTCACTAGGTGGCGCTGTTTGCCACTTTCTCCTGCAGTTCCATAGTGGCCGTCACCAGGGGTCGCTGTCTGCCGTCATTTCCTGCAGTTCCAGTGTGGCCGTCACCAGGTGGTGCTGTCCGCCGCCTTCTCCTGCAGTTCCAGTGAGGCTGTCACCAGGTGGCGCTATCCGCCGCCTTCTCCTGCAGTTCCAGTAAGGCTGTCACCAGATGGCGCTGTCCGCCACCTTCTCCTGCAGTTCCAGTGAGGCTGTCACCAGGTGGCGCTGTCCGCCACCTTCTCCTGCAGTTCCAGTGAGGCTGTCACCAGGTGGCGCTGTCCGCCACCTTCTCCTGCAGTTCCAGTGAGGCTGTCACTAGGGGGCGATGTCCGCCGCCTTTTCCAGCGACCCCTGGTGACGGCCACACTGGAAATGCAAGGAGAAGGCGGCTGACAGCGCCCCCTGGTGACGGACACACTGGAACTGCAGCAGAAGGCGGCGAAGAGCGACCCCTGGAGATGGCAACACTGGAACTGCAGGAAAAAGTGGCAGACAGCATCCCCTGGTGACGGCCACCCAGGAACAGCAGGAGAAGGCGGCGGACAGCGACCCCTGGTGACAGCCACACTGGAACTGCAGCAGAAGGTGGCGGAGAGCGACCCCAGGTGATAGCTACAATGGAACTGCAGGAGAAGGTGGCGGACAGCGCCCCCAGGTGACGGCTGCACCAGAACTGCAGGAGAAGGCGGCAGATAGCGACCTCTGGTGATAGCCACGCTGGAACTGCAGGAGAAGGCGGCGGACAGCGCCCCCTGGTGACGGCCACAATGAAAATGCAGGAGAAGACGGAGGACATCGCCCCCTGGTCACGGCCAAACTGGAACTGCAGGAGAACGCGGCGGATAGCGCCCCCTGGTGACGGCCACAATGGAACTGCAGGGGAAGGTGGCAGACAGCGACCCCTGGTGACGGCCACACTGGAACTGCAGGAAAAGGTGGCGTACAATTCCGGTGAGGCTGTCACCAGAGGGCGCTATCCGCCACCTTCTCCTGCAGTTCCAGTGAGGCTGTCAATAGGTGGCGCTGTCCGCTGCCTTCTCCTGCAGTTCCAGTGAGGCTGTCACCAGATGGCGCTGTCCGCCACCTTCTCCTGCAGTTCCAGTGAGGCTGTCACCAGGTGGCGCTGTCCGCCACCTTCTCCTGCAGTTCCAGTGAGGCTGTCACCAGGTGGCGCTGTCCGCCACCTTCTCCTGCAGTTCCAGTGAGGCTGTCACTAGGGGGCGATGTCCGCCGCCTTTTCCAGCGACCCCTGGTGACGGCCACACTGGAAATGCAAGGAGAAGGCGGCTGACAGCGCCCCCTGGTGACGGACACACTGGAACTGCAGCAGAAGGCGGCGAAGAGCGACCCCTGGAGATGGCAACACTGGAACTGCAGGAAAAAGTGGCAGACAGCATCCCCTGGTGACGGCCACCCAGGAACAGCAGGAGAAGGCGGCGGACAGCGACCCCTGGTGACAGCCACACTGGAACTGCAGCAGAAGGTGGCGGAGAGCGACCCCAGGTGATAGCTACAATGGAACTGCAGGAGAAGGTGGCGGACAGCGCCCCAGGTGACGGCTGCACCAGAACTGCAGGAGAAGGCGGCAGATAGCGACCTCTGGTGATAGCCACGCTGGAACTGCAGGAGAAGGCGGCGGACAGCGCCCCCTGGTGACGGCCACAATGAAAATGCAGGAGAAGACGGAGGACATCGCCCCCTGGTCACGGCCAAACTGGAACTGCAGGAGAACGCGGCGGATAGCGCCCCCTGGTGACGGCCACAATGGAACTGCAGGGGAAGGTGGCAGACAGCGACCCCTGGTGACGGCCACACTGGAACTGCAGGAAAAGGTGGCGTACAATTCCGGTGAGGCTGTCACCAGAGGGCGCTATCCGCCACCTTCTCCTGCAGTTCCAGTGAGGCTGTCAATAGGTGGCGCTGTCCGCTGCCTTCTCCTGCAGTTCCAGTGAGGCTGTCAGCAGAGGGGCTGTCCGTCGCCTTTTCCTGCAGTTCATATGTGGTCGTCACTAGGTGGCGCTGTCGGCAACCTTCTCCTGCAGTTCCATTGTGGCCATCACCAGGTGGCGCTGTCCGCTGCCTTCTCCTGCAGTTCCAGTGGTGTCCGTCACCAGGGGGCGCTTCCGCCCCTTCTGCTGCAGTTCCAGTGTGTCGTCAACCAGGTGGCGCTCTCCTGCGCCTTCTCCTGCAGTTCCATTGTGGCAGTCACCAGGTGGCGCTTCCCACCGCCTTCTCCTGCAGTTCCAGTGTGTCGTCACAGGGGGCGCTCTCTGCCACCTTGTCTGCAGTTCCAGTGTGGCAGTCACCAGGGGACGCTGTCTGCCGCCTTTCAGCGACCCTTGGTGACGCCAACTGGAACTGCAGGAAAAAGCGGCAGACAGCGGCCCTGGTGACAGCCACATGGAACTGCAGCAGAAGGCGGCGAGAGCGACCCCTGGTGACGGCCACACTGGAAATGCAGGGAGAAGGCGGCGGACAGCGCCCCCTGGTGACGGCCACACTGGAACTGCAGGAAAAAGTGCAGACAGCACCCCTGGTGACAGACACACTGGAACTGCAGCAGAAGGCGGCGGAGAGCGACCCCTGGTGATGGCAACACTGGAACTGCAGGAGAAGGCGGAAGGCAGCGCCCCTGGTGACGGCCACGCTGGAACTGCAGGAAAGATGCAGACAGCGACCCCTGGTGACGGCCACACTGGAACTGCAGCAGAAGGTGGCGGAGAGCGAACCCTGGTGATAGCTACAATGGAACTGCAGGAGAAGGCGAAGGCAGCGCTCCTGTGACGCCACAGGAACTGCGAAAAGTGGCGACAGGTCCCTGTGACGGCCACACTGAACTGCAGCAGAAGGTGGCGGAGAGCGACCCTGGTGATAGCACAATGGAACTGCAGGAGAAGGCGGAAGGCAGCGCCCCTGGTGACGGCCACACTGGAATGCAGGGAAGGCGGCACATCGTCCCCTGATGACGGCCACACTGGAACTGCAGGAAGGAAGCGCACAGCGCCACCTGGTGATGGCCACACTGGAACATCAGGAAATGGCGGTTACAGCGTCCCTGGTGATGGCCACAATGGAACTGCAGGAAAGGTGGCGTACAGCGTCCCTGGTGGAGTCGGCTCTCCTCACCAGTGATCACAGGGTCGCTGTCCGCCACCTTCTCCTGCAGTTCCATTGTGGCCGTCACCAGGTGGTCGCTCTCTGCGCCTTCTCCTGCAGTTCCAGCGTGGCTTCACCAGGGGTCGCTCTCCGCCGTCATTCCAGCAGTTCATAGTGTGGCTCACCAGGGGCGCTGTCCACTTCTCCTGCAGTTCCATTGTGTCCTCACCAGGTGGCGCTGTCTGCTGCCTTCTGCTGCAGTTCCATTGTGGCCGTCACCAGGGGGCGCTCTCCACGCTTCTCCTACAGTTCCGGTGTGGCTGTCACCAGAGGGCGCTGTCGCCGCCTTTTCCTGCAGTTCATGTGGCAGTCACCAGGTGGCGCTGTCCGCCCTTCTCCTGCAGTTCCAGTGGCCGTCACCAGGGCATCTCCACCTTGCTCTGCTGTTCCATTGTGGCGTCACCAGGGCGCTGTCTGCCGCATTTTGCAGTCCATGTGGCCGTCACCAGGTGGTGCGACGCGCCTTCCCTGCATTCCAGTGAGGCTCAAGGTGGCGCTGTCCGCGCCCCTGCTGTCCATGGCCTCAACCTGCGCACCTCCTGCAGTCCAGTGAGGCTGTCAGTAGGTGACGCTGTCCGCCGCCTTCTCCTACAGTTCCAGTGAGGCTGTCAGCAGAGGGCGCTGTCCGTCGCCTTTTCCTGCAGTTCATATGTGGTCGTCACCAGGTGGTGCTGTCCGCTGCCTTCTCCTGCAGTTCCAGGGAGGCTGTCACCAGAGGGCGTTGTCCGTTGCCTTTTCCTGCAGTTCATATATGGCAGTCACCAGGTGGCGCTCTCCACCGCCTTCTCCTGCAGTTCCAGTGTGTCCGTCACCAGGGGGCGCTCTCCGACGCCTTTTGCTGCATTTCTAGCGAGGCTGTCACCAGGGGGAGATGTCCGCCGCCTTTTCCTGCAGTTCCGGTGCAGCAGTCACCAGGGGGCGCTCTCTGCCGCCTTGTGCTGCAGTTCCAGTGTGGCAGTCACCAGGGGACGCTGTCCGCCGCCTTTTCCAGCGACCCTTGGTGACGCCACACTGGAACTGCAGGAAAAAGCGGCAGACAGCGGCCCCTGGTGACAGCCACACTGGAACTGCAGCAGAAGGCGGCGGAGAGCGACCCCTGGTGACGGCCACACTGGAAATGCAGGGAGAAGGCAGCGGACAGCGGCCCCTGGTGACGGGCACACTGGAACTGCAGGAGAAGGCGGCGGACAGCGCCCCCTGGTGACTGCCACACTGGAACTGCAGGAAAAAGTGGCAGACAGCGCCCCCTGGTGACGGACACACTGGAACTGCAGCAGAAGGCGGCAGAGAGCGACCCCTGGTGATGTCAACACTGGAACTGCAGGAGAAGGCGGAAGGCAGCGCCCCCTGGTGACGGCCACGCTGGAACTGCAGGAAAAAGTGGCAGACAGCGTCCCCTGGTGACGGCCACACAGGAACTGCAGGAGAAGGTGGCGGAGAGCGAACCCTGGTGATGGCCACAATGAAAATGCAGGAGAAGACGGAGGACATCGCCCCCTGGTGACGGCCAAACTGGAACTGCAGGAAAAGGAGGCGTACAGCGCCCCCTGGTGACGTCCAAACTGGAACTGCAGGAGAAGGTGGCGGACAGCGCCCCCTGGTGACGGCCACACTGGAACTGCTGGAAAAAGTGGCAGACAGCGCCCCCTGGGGACGGACACACTGGAACTGCAGCAGAAGGCGGCGGACAGCGCCCCCTGGTGACGGCCACACTGGAACTGCAGGAAAAAGTGGCAGACAGCGTCCCCTGGTGACGGCCACACAGGAACTGCTGGAGAAGGCGGCGGACAGCGCCCCCTGGTGATGGCCACGCTGGAACTGCAGAAGGCGGCGGACAGCGCCCCCTGGTGACGGCCACACTGGAACTGCAGGAAAAAGTGGCAGACAGCGTCCCCTGGTGATGGCCACACGGGAACTGCAGGAGAAGGTGGCGGAGAGCGAACCCTGGTGATAGCTGCAATGGAACTGCAGGAGAAGGTGGCGGACAGCGCCCTCAGGTGACGGCCACAATGAAAATGCAGGAGAAGACGGAGGACATCGCCCCCTGGTGACGGCCAAACTGGAACTGCAGGAAAAGGAGGCGTACAGCGCCCCCTGGTGACGGCCAAACTGGAACTGCAGGAGAACGCGGCGGATAGCGCCCCCTGGTGACGGCCACAATGGAACTGCAGGGGAAGGCAGCGGACAGTGCCCCCTGGTGACGGCCACAATGGAACTGCAGGGGATGGCGGCAGACAGCGCCCTCTGGTGACGACCACACTGGAACTGCAGAGGAAGGCGGCAGACAGCGCCCCCTGGTGACGGCCACACTGGAACTGCAAGAGAAGGAGGCGCACAGCGCCACCTGCTGACGGCCACACTGGAACTGCAGGAAAAGGCGGCGTACAGCGTCCCCTAGTGGAGGTCCGCCGCCTTCTCCTGCATTTCCAGATTGGCTATCACCATGGGTCGCTCTCTGCCACCTTCTCCTGCAGTTCCAGCGTGGCTATCACCAGGGGTCGCTCTCTGCTGTCATTTCCAGCAGTTCAAGTGAGGCCGTCACCAGAGGGCGCAGTCCGCCTCCTTTTCCTGCAGTTCCAGTGTTGCTGTCACCAGGGGGCGCTGTCTGCCACCTTCTCCTGCTGTTCCATTGTGGCCATCACCAGGGGGCGCTGTCTGCCGCCTTCTGCTGCAGTTCCAGTGTGGCCGTCACCAGGTGGCGCTCTCCTCTGCCTTCTGCTGCAGTTCCAGTGAGGCTGTCACCAGGGGGCACTGTCTGCTGCCTTCTCCTGGAGTTCCAGTGTTGCTGTCACCAGGTGGCGCTGTCTGCCACCTTCTCCTGCAGTTCCAGTGTTGCAGTCACCAGGGGACGTAGTCCGTCGACTTTTCCTGCAGTTCAATTGTGGCGGCAGCACTGTGTGCGACCCGCGGTGACTGCCAAACTGGAACTGCAGGAGAAGGCGGCGGACAGCGACCCCTGGTGACGGCCACACTGAAACTGCAGCAGAAGGCGGCGGACAGCGCCACCTGGTGACGACCATTTTTACTGTACTGAAAACCCAACCAATCTGCACAGCACCAAAAAAAAATAATAATATTCATCAACAGGATTTAAAAAAAAAAAAAAAAAAATTCGAAAAATTATCTACTGTGAATAATAACTACAAAGATTTTAAAAATTAAACTGTAAATATAAAAAAGACAATAAAAAATAAAATGAATACAAAAACACACACTTACCGGTCTGACACCTTTCCCAGGATGTCATCCAATGCCGGACCAAGACAAAAGACCTTTGAAAGGGGAGGCCACACAGCTGGAGCTTAGACGTGACCTACCCATTCTACAATGTAGGCCATACTGCCCTGTGAGCTGTGTTAGCCAACACTGTGCACCTGGCGCCAATGCGGATCCACTCAGCAGAGGCATCGGCCAGGAAGCCCGTAGCACGTCTCAGAAGTGGAATGGAGTCCAAAGCTCCTCCCTGGGAGTACCCTGCAGGATGAATTCTCCCAGCTGGGTTCCACTTAAAGAGAGCCTTGGTTAAACGCCTCGCCCAACGGCTAGTGGCCCACAGTCGCCAGAGCACGGGCCTACCAGGGGGATAGCCTGCAGCCATCATGTGTCACCTATACATAATGCCTTGGATGATGTACAGCTTAGGATTGAACTCACAGCCACGGCTGGGTACATGAGGCATGGTGCAGGTGATTAACTGCTACATGGTTGCTGCCAGAGCAGCCCCACACATGTAGAGGAAATGTTCACCTTTAAAGACATAGCTGCCGCCTGCCAGGAGTTTTTGAGGACACTCTCCATCTTACGATCAAGGGGTTCCTTCAACTGGGAGGAATCTTCAAAAGGCAACGCGGTCTTATATGCTACCTTGGCCACCTGGATATCCACCTTCGGGACCTCCCAAAGTCATCACCCTCCAGTCCACTCGGATGGGGTGAGCAGCCGATGTTTTGAAGATTCCCACTCCCGGCGGATGAGAACCCGGATGACCTCATGGACAGGGAAGCCCAACTGCCGCTTAGCCTTCAGGCCTCAGAACACTTCGTCCTGCACAGAAGAAGGGGTTCCACCACCTCTACTCCCATGGTACTGTGGACAGTGTCCACCAATTCACCCATGGACTCCGTGGAAAATAGTAGTGTCCAGATTCTCGTGTCTGGACAGAGGCAACAGAGGCAATATCCTCGCCGTCCTCTGATGCTGAGCTCTGGCCAGCCTCCATGAGATCCACAGAGTCACAATCCTGGAGCTTCCTCTCTTACGGAGGGGAAGGCCCGGAAGCTGCAGCAAACCCGGCAGTGCTGAGATAGAAGCCTGCACCTCTTCCCTAATGGATTGGAGCTCCTCAAGCAGGGATGGGGAGTCCATCCTGACAACACTGTCAGTCATGGCCGACACTTTGTAGGAAGTTTGTGCCGCAGCCACATTTCCTGGACGGGGTTTTGCTCCCTTTCACAGGTGGCCCTTGTCTCCCTGTAGAAAAAAAGGGAAGAGAAGGGGGTCCCAGTGGGAGTGCAGGGCCTAAATAACTCTACCCCTTGTGACCACCCCCAGAAACACTTACATGAGCTGGGGGAACGCTGGGCTCTGCAAAAGCAGAGGTGGAAGCCTATCACCCTCCATGTTTCAGGGATCAGCCTTACCTGGGTGTAGCTTCCGGCGGGTACTTGTCCAGAAGTACCGTGCTCCCAACGAGGAACACCTGTTCCCTCCCTCCTCCTGGTCACCGGCCGCGGGCAGTAGCGCACGATATGCCTGCTGGGTTCCCTGGAGCCGCGCCCAGTCTGTACAGGAGCCACCGCCCGAAACAGGAAGTGCCCCGCCCAAAACAGGAAGTACCATCCAGGAACCTCTGATTCATGCCCCAGGGACCGCAGCTGGAGGAGGGGGACGCCGGAGAGCTGAACAGGCCTCCGGCGCTGCAATACACGGCCTGCTTTGCCCTGTAGGACGCAGGAAGGCCGGATGGTCCCACCACGGGAGCCCCGAGAATGAGGAGGCCGCCCCCGATGTCCATCCCTGGCCCGGCTGTAAGTACACCCCAATGCTGCCTCTGCCAGCCTGACAGCACTGGAACCTCTCCATGCCCCAAGGGGACAGGAAGACACTGGAGTACTGAGGAAGGGGAGGGGCTTTTAACCTATCTGTGTTCCTGTCCCCCAATAGGGCGTGGACGACATCCTCCAATGCTGTCGTGGAAGGCGAATGGAGAAAACACGGCTAAGGCGCCAACAAGGAGGAGGTGGAGTAATGTTTTGGGCTGGAATCATGGGGAAAGAGATTGTCGGCCCCTTTAGGATCCCTGAAGGGGTAAAGATGAACTCCATAATCTATGTTGAGTTTCTAAAACAGCGCCTCCTGCCATGGTTCAAGAGGAAGAACCGCGCTTTCCGCAGCAAGAACATTGTCATGCACCGTCTCATGCTGCAAATAACACATCTGCATCTCTGGCTGCTATGGGCATAATAGAGGTCAGACGCATGGTTCCCCTGACCTCAACCCCATTGAGAACCTCTGGGGCATCATCAAAAGGAGTCTATGATGGCGGGAGGCAGTTCACAGCTCTGGGGGGGTATCCTGTCCAAATGCAAAACAATGGAAGCACAAACCATCCAAAAACTGACAAATTCATTGGACGAGAGAGTCCAGAAGGCTCCTATGTGCAAATGTAACATCACCTGGAATAAGGTTATGACTTGAGAACTGTTTGATTTCATGTTGTAATAAGCTGATGATGATTAGAATTTCACAATTCACCATTTTTTTGTTCAAAATAAAAATATAAAGGTTGAAATCTGCTGTGCATAATAATGTGGAACAGGCATTCTGAGTGTTTATTATATTCAAAATATCCTGTTTTCATAGGCGGTTTGTTCAAAAACATTCCAATCATACTAGAATAGTCAATGACTGGAAAATAACAATGACTGCAATTCATATAGGTAATTTAGTGACAATATGAGGAAATATTGTTTGCATAATAATATGGACACAGTGTAGAATGACAGATCCACGATTTATTTCCTCCCTTCTTGCGGTCTCTTTTTCTGCGCTGTGATTCTTCATGTCTCACTGCTCATTTCTTCATGACACTGAGCACATTAAACTCCTTTCATTACACAGGTCATATTCATATAATAGCACTCAGCGAGCGCATAGATAGGCGGACACTAATCTTGAACTGCAGGGGCGGACCGTGACCCCTGGGGGCCCTGGTGCAGGAGCGGGGGGGGGGGTAGTGCTACTGGCCGTCGTCGCGGCCTGGGGGGGAGCTGATGGCGGTCGGCGTGGCCCGGTGGAGGGGGGGTGGACGCCGCTGGGGGCCGCCGGCGCGTTGCTCTCTCACCTGGTGAGCCGCGCCGGCTGTTTGCAGCCGTTCTACGAGCCGGAGGGGCAGAAGAGAGGAGGGGCGGGATCAGGCAGGGGAAGCAGGAAGCTCTCTGCTTCCCTTGCCTGACCCTCCTCTCCTCTGGCGGCGGCTTGCAGGGGTCCGCTGGGGACCCCCTCCAGGCTTGAAGGGGGCCCCTAGCCGGTCGGGGCCCTGGTGCAGCTGCACCACGGTAGTTCCGCCCCTGTTGAACTGGCGATGTGGTGGTTTTTTGGTACCCATGGGGGAGGTGGATGTTATTGTTTCCATGGGACCATTGAAGTTGGTGGTTACTGCCAGAGAAGATAATGTTATAGCATCATATTGAGGATGAAATATTAACATAATTGTTAAACATTGCCTATTGGTTCTAACACTATTGTCACGCGCTTAGTTGGCGCTGACATTGCTGGATGCTGCTGTGTATGTGTTTGTCTTTACGAGCTGCATGGTTGATAGTTGTGAAGGTCTTTGCCTCCTGTGTTGTGCTCCAGAACTGCATTCACTATGAGGTTCGGCTGCTGGTTGAGGCGTTAATGTGTGACTCACCTGAACTCCCCTCCCCCTAGCCTTTAAGTAGCTTCTCCTTCCACCAGGTGGTGCTGCTGATAGAGTTTCACTCTTTGCTTGGAAGCCGTTCTGCGCAGTCATGTGTGTTTGTGTGGCTGATGTCCTTTGGAGTTGCTTCATCCCAGTTCTGTGGAGGGAGGTGGAGGGGAATAGCACAGGGCTGGTGGAGGAGTTTTAGGAAGAGGCTGGAGGCCCGAACCTTCTCACCTTCAGAGATACCTTTGGGATCAGGGCCATTCAGGGTTCCTAGACTAGGGTCAGACTAATCTACCCTGGTCACCATGCCCATACCTGCCATTCCCTCATCAGCATTCTCACTACACCATGACAACTATACATTGGTGATCTGCTTTCATGGGGCCAAGGTTTCATAGTTATACACATATATTTACACAACTAACGTGTAGGGATGATTTGTTTCTTTTCTCCATCAGTGTAAAATAAATCTGTTTGGCAGTAATTTATGGTACACATCAATTTGTGAATGCCCTGAAAATGTCAGCTTTATTGTCGGCTTCACTAAGGCCGGCTTCACACCACGATTATCGGGATCCAGGGCTGTCCAATGTGAACCGGACAGCCCTGAATCCGATTTTGCCCCTACTGTATCCCTATGGGGCTGGATGGCGGTGATTTGCCATCCACTTTTGTGCCATCCAGGAGGATCCGGCAGATTTAGTTTTTTTGCCCCAGACACAAAGTCGGAGCTTGCAGTATTTTTTGTGTCCAGGGCAATAATCAGACAAAATCGGATCCTCCCGGATCCGACGCAATCCAGCATCCCATAACATGGGAGTCTATGGGCGCCGGATCCGTCAAAAAATCGGACTGTTTCCCAGACACTATGCTGAAATGTCAGTAATTGGACAGCGGCAGCCGCGCACAGGGAGGATTCCGGCAGAAAACAGGATCAGAGGGCAAATGCTCTCCGGTTCTGTTTTCTCCGGGGCTGTCAGGTTCTGTCTGGTGCTTCCTGCAAAACACTGGACAGAACCTGACAGTCAAACAACGTGGTGTGAAGCGGCCTAAGGATATATTGCTTCAACAAGAATTTACAGCCAATATTGAACTCAGCAAAGCGGTAAGGCTGCTTTCACATCGTGATTTTTTTCCTGTCCGTGGGGATGCTGTTTTTTGCAGGACCCCACGGACAGGATCGGATGTGGCCTACAGATGCCATTTCTGTGTCCAGGTCTGTGATTTTCACGCATTCGGAAAGCGCAGGCAGGCATGGCACTTTCACTTTCGCAATGTATATACATACATTGCAAAAGTGAAGCAAGGGTTAAAAATATGAAAAAATGCACTGCGGCATCTACTGTAGCTCCGAGGACTAGAAGACCTGTGCATCAGCTGACCGGACGGGGCAACCCAGTCAGCTGATCGGTCACATGACTGCATCAGCTGAGCGGTTTAAATCTCTCGCCCTCCAAAACCGATCGGCGGGGGGCGGGAGATTTAAACTGCGCTGATGCGGTCATGTGACCGATCAGCTGATCGGGTACCCCTGCCCCACCCGGTCAGCTGATGCAGAGGTCTTCACGCTCCCGGAGCTACGGTAGATGCCACGCCGCACGATGGGGAGGTGAGGATGTTTTTTTTTTTAACCCTTGTTTCACTTCTGCAATGTATGTATATACATTGCGAAAGTGAAATTACATGGTAATGAGGAGTTTTAGTATTCTGAGCATCCACAGTACACTAAAATCGGGTCTGGGAAATGATCCGATGTTTTCCCGGACCTGTGCTCCATAGGCCCCCATGTTAATTGCAAAACTCACCAAAATTGGTCGCTTTTTTTACCCCTTGCATCTAGCAGGTGGCTGCAGATTCCCCCAGGAGGTAGCACATGCGTCTAGACACCGGTACACAGACCCCTGCAACCTATAACATGGGGCGGTTTGTAGCAACCAGCGACCATCCATGTATGCAGGGAGAGGCTGGTGGTGAATGCAGACATATGGACACCATTAGGCCCCTGCCACACTCAGGTGTTACATAGTGTCTGAGCAGCCTATTGGTGACGCCTCCTATTAGACTGGGCGGGCTGCTCAGCACTGATACATGCATCACAGTGACAGACGCCCCCTAGAGGAAAACAACCTCAACTGCAAAAGATAAAAAGATGCAGGTTGACACTAAAGATAAGGATGTAAGGTGTCAGTTGGTATTATGGCGCCAGAATATCGTAAGCTCGTGACCCACCGTCAAGGGCCCTTACACTCACGAGTACCTAGCCACATGTATAACACATGTATAATTTAGCTTTAAACAAAAATAACCGAATAGGTACTAAATATCAAATAGAAAAACTCACCAAAATTGTCGCTTTTTTTACCCCTTGCATCTAGCAGGTGGCTGCAGATTCCCCCAGGAGGTAGCACATGCGTCTAGACACCGGTACACAGACCCCTGCAACCTATAACATGGGGGCGGTTTGTAGCAACCAGCGACCATCCATGTATGCAGGGAGAGGCTGGTGGTGAATGCAGACATATGGACACCATTAGGCCCCTGCCACACTCAGGTGTTACATAGTGTCTGAGCAGCCTATTGGTGACGCCTCCTATTAGACTGGGCGGGCTGTTTTCCCGGACCTGTGCTCCATAGGCCCCCATGTTAATTGCCACAGACCGTGCCGGATTCGATTGTCTCCGATTTGGTCCACTGTCCCCAAAATCGGAGCAGTCTCCGATTCTGAGTACAGCAAAAACGGGCACAATCAGATCCGGTATAGTTTGGGCACAATCAGATGGCCATACAGGACCAATCCGTGCCCATAGGGATACATGGGGCCAAATCGGATCCGTGGATATCTGTTTTACAACATGGATCCTCAAAAATCGCGATGTGAAAGCATCCTTACAGTCAAGTGATGTAGTATATAATTAAGAAAAAGCACGATCAGTTGATTGACTGTACATTCAACACACCTGGATCTGGATGAACTGGATTTATGTGATCTACTATATGCAGATGTAAAGTGTTGTAAAATCATTGTATTTGTACTTTTATAGATTTGCAATTCCACAGGACTGATGGTGGGGATGGTCTTTGCTTAATATCAAATTGCTCACATCTCAATAATTATGGTGCATATTGTAAAGTGGGATATGTATAGACACCACATTTCAGCCAACAATCTCTGTGGATTGGTTAAAAGAAGCACTTGCACTTTATGTTAGCAAACTAATGGTTAATAGAGCACAGGCAGTGTTCTGGGTCCGGGTATGACGCCTGGCTGTGGTAACCCTGGTGATGGATGATGCTGGCCGTACGCAGAGTCTCATTCGCTGAGTCGGGTCATGTGACTTACACGTGACCAATGCTGCGACGGTGGCCACGCCCATCACTTCCGGGAATGAGGCGGCGTAACAGCACCGCCTGGTCCCACGAACCCCATAGGCTGGCCAGCCTTTTTGTATTAAATTCTGTTTTTATTAAAGTTTCAAACTTGCATCTCAACAAGAATAAGCAGTCAACATATATTTTCTTTAATCACATTCACAAGCGTACAAAAAATAAAGGACAACCCATAGGGGTCATCACAAACATTTCTGAGTCTCAGTAATCTCAGTGTGTTCTGCCGCGATATAGATATCACATAGGTACTATAAAACTTCCCGCAGCCTGTATAATGTCTGATCTAAGTATAAGGTGGAGCGTCATCACATATAAGTGTATGTGAACTCTATAACATCACCTTGTTCATTCGTGGGTGGAAGTCCGGCCATACACAAGAATATGTCTTGCCTTCATGATGAAACCTTCAAACCTCCCATAGAAGGTCAAAGGGATCATGAAGTATCATAATAAAGATAAAGAGAACAAGAAGGGTATCAGAGGGAAGGGGTCCTGACCAGCCTTTTTTTTTAACCAGTTGTTTTTATTTATTTTAAAAACAAACAAAATCAAAACAGATCCAAAGAATCTTTTAGCATTTAACAGTCAAGATATTACATAAAACATATAAACGCATAACCCCATATATGACCCGGGTAAAGCCCTTTCCCTCCCCTCCCCCCCCTGACCAGCCTTTTTAACCTCACTGCACACCCCAGATAGTCACCCCCTGACGAAGGTGATGCTCTAACGGCCGTAGGGGTCGGCGGCAGCACCAAACCCGGAGCACTAAGCACTTTTTGCAAATAGGTATTGTATGCACTTTATGTGAGGCTGTAACCCTGGTTTAAGGTCTCTGTATGTGTATTGTGTCACAGATTATAGGCAATGGGGTTTATAGTAAGTGAACATCACTGACTCGACCTGCTGTTTGTCACATATTGAGCCTGGCTTCTCATATATGAATTCTCTCATGTGTAACAAGATCTGATTTATTAGTAAAACATTTCCCACATTCTGCACATGAATATGGCTTCTCCCCTGTGTGAATTCTCTCATGTGTAACAAGACTTGGTTTATGAGTAAAACATTTCCCACATTCTGAACATGAATATGGCTTCTCTCCTGTGTGAATTCTCTCATGTGTAACAAGATGTGATTTATGAGTAAAACATTTCCCACATTCTGCACATGAATATGGCTTCTCTCCTGTGTGAATTCTCTCATGTGTAACAAGATGTGATTTATGAGTAAAACACTTCCCGCATTCTGCACATGAAAATGGCTTCTCTCCTGTGTGAATTCTCTCATGTGTAACAAGACTTGGTTTATGAGTAAAACATTTCCCACATTCTGCACATGAATATGGCTTCTCTCCTGTGTGAATTCTCTCATGTTTAATAAGAGCTGCCTTCTGAGTAAAACATTGCCCACATTCTGTACATGAATATGGCTTCTCTCCTGTGTGAATTCTCTCGTGTCTAATAAGATGTGATTTATGAGTAAAACATTTCCCACATTCTGAACATGAATATGGCTTCACTCCTGTGTGAATTCTCTCATGTGTAACAAGATATGATTTATAGATAAAACATTTTTCACATTCTGAACATGAATATGGCTTCACTCCTGTGTGAATTCTCTCGTGTCTAATAAGATGTGATTTCTTAGTAAAACATTTTTCACATTCTGAACATGAATATGGCATCTTCCTTCTTCCTTTTTTTTCTTCAGCATTTCTTCTGTGACTTTTATTTTGTTTAACATTCTGAGATGATTTTGGAGATAATTCTTCAGTAACATCATCAGATGACAAATTTTTGCTGTGATCGGCTGGGGGTATATCGGAGATATCAGCATGCTGTACCCGTGTATCTTGTGTAATATTACCACCATCTGCTATAAATTCTGAAGCTATCTGATGTCCTGCGGAGCTCCTGGTACAGTCATCTGCCAAGAATACACCTGATATTAATGAATAATGGAAGATGAAATATTATATATACCGAAATATAACATTAAAAATCCCACACAAACTGCAAGATACAAAATAATATAGTTTTGCTATCTGGTTACTTGGAACAAAGATTGCATACACAATCAATTCTAATAATGTTCATTCCAGATCACTGCCCAGTGCAGTATCCTGGTACCATTCTACTACTGCTGAGTGATATAGTTGTGGTATCCTGGTATCATTCTACTACTGCTGAATGATATAGTTGTTGTATCCTGGTATCATTCTCCTACTGCTGAGTGATATAGTTGTGGTGTCCTGGTACCATTCTACTACTGCTGAGTGATATAGTTGTGATGTCCTGGTATCATTCTACTACTGCTGAGTGATATAGTTGTGGTTTCCTGGTACCATTCTACTACTGCTGAGTGATATAGTTGTGGTATCCTGGTACCATTCTACTACTGCTGAGTGATATAGTTGTGGTGTCCTGGTACCATTCTACTGCTGAGTGATATAGTTGTGGTGTCCCGGTACCATTCTACTACTGCTGAGTGATATAGTTGTGGTGTCCTGGTACCATTCTACTACAGCTGAGTGGTATAGTTGTGGTGTCCTGGTACCATTCTACTACTGCTGAGTGATATAGTTGTGGTATCCTGGTATCATTCTACTACTGCCGAGTGATATAGTTGTGGTGTCCTGGTACCATTCTACTACAGCTGAGTGGTATAGTTGTGGTGTCCTGATACCATTCTACTACTGCTGAGTGATATAGTTGTGGTGTCCTGGTATCATTCTACTACTGCTGAGTGATATAGTTGTGGTGTCCTGGTACCATTCTACTACTGCAGAGTGATATAGTTGTGGTGTCCTGGTACCATTCTACTTCTGCTGAGTGATATAGTTGTGGTGTCCTGGTATCATTCTACTACTGCTGAGTGATATAGTTGTGGTGTCCTGGTACCATTCTACTACTGCTGAGTGATATATTTGTGGTGTCCTGGTACCATTCAACTACTGTTGAGTGATATAGTTGTGGTGTCCTGGTACCATTCTACTACTGCTGAGTGATATAGTTGTGGTGTCCCGGTATCATTCTACTACTGCTGAATGATATAGTTGTGGTATCCTGGTACCATTCTACTACTGCTGAATGATATAGTTGTGGTGTCCTGGTATCATTCTACTACTGCAGAGTAATATAGTTTGTGGTATCCTGGTATCATTCTACTACTGCTGAGCGATATAGTTGTGATGTCCTGGTACCATTCTACTACAGCTGAGCGATATTGTTGTAGTGTCCTGGTACCATTCTACTACTGCTGATATAGTTGTGGTGTCCTGGTACCATTCTACGACTGCTGAGTGATATTGTCAAGGTAGAAAATACGCTTTTCCACTATATTTATATTTTCTTTATATACTTTTATATTATATATTTTTACTAATACTCTAGATGAGAAACAATAAGTTTTTTCCCTTAACCTAGCATCCAATAGATATATCTGTCTGCTGAAAAGAAGATACTGTTGTGTTGGGATGGATGAGAACTGAGAAGATAGGCTGTCCTTGGATGCCTGTGTCAAGGAGTATCAGGAGAAACCTGAGATGTCCCAAATACCAGGAGCCCAGAGATGGCACCGTGTCAAGAAGAAGGATGGACTCAACAGAGAAGACAAAAGACTAATTATTACTAACAGAGATAGATGTATTAGCCTAACCCCACCTAACCCCCATCTAATCCCACCTTGTCCTGGCCATTTCACGCCTAGTCTCTAGAGTATAAAATGCTGTGTACCCGGAAATAAAGTCAGTTGCTGTGACCATTGCCATTGCTTAATAAAGCAACGAACATATAAGTTTGAACCAGATTCTCCGTCTGATTTACTCTTATCTGGTACCATATGTTCATAGTCTAATCTGGAGTGACTGGTGAAGGAGTGTATTGTCGCAACGACCCCGACAATTTGGCGCCCGGCAACGTGGTGCGTGGCCAGCGATCCGAGACCCCCACGGACCAGTGCCCGGATGCCCCTGGATGATACCCGTATCGGCTGACCTCAAGGACTGATCACCCTTCAAGGCACGGTAAGTGGAGATCACATTTATATGTGTGTCGCCCTTACTGTGTCTCAGCCGTTATTGGTTAATCTGAAGGTGTCTTTAGGGTCCGGGGGGGTGACCGGTCGAGTGGTGAGACCAAGCGCGATCCAGGCCACGTTCTGAACCAGCAACTGTGAGAGACGTCGCCTCCTGCGCGTCCTCGTGTGAACACCACGCCTCCTCCACCGGTCATTATTCCTCACTCATTAACTCTACCCGTGACTGTTGTTTACTTGTGAACTAGAGTGAGAAGTTGAAGAGATCTCAGATTTCATAGATTGGGGACGGCTTAGAGAAAGGGATAGGAGACGCATGTGGTTTTAGTATGTGGAGCAGGAGGCTCCGTGCTATAGGTTGTATTTCTGTGGAGGGCCTTCATTAGGAGACCGCCTCCCAGCGAGTTGGAATATCGTGACAGGACAGTCTGTAATCACTGGTGTCCAGGTTAGGGACAGAGTACGTTGAGCACGAGGCTCCGTATTCCGAGTACGTTGAGCACGAGGCTCCGTATTCCGAGTATATTGAGCATGAGGCTCTATATTCATAGTACGTGGAGCAGGAGGCTCCGTGCTATAGGGGCACAGTGTTGATTGTCGTTGTCAGCGGCCTGAGCTGCAGCAGGGCGTAGTATTCTGTGAGTCATGTTGCGTCTCTTAAAGCAGAAGAAGTCCGTACCTCACAGGCTAGACAAGGATGTTGTGGAAGTTAAGACATTAGTGGCGTCACGGGAGGGTAAGAGGCAGTTAAGAATGTGAATAGGTTGTACAAGTATGTAGGGTTGCCTTTGTCAGGGAGATTACAGCCATCCGTGTGGCATGATCTTATTCAGGAAGAAAAAGGCAGCAGTAAAGAAGTCAGGGACAAGGTTTCTGACTTGGAATAGTCAGGGTAAGGTGTATATAATTTTATGGAGATTATTCTGTTTCATTGAAGTCATGCCGACTGTCACTACACTCTGTTCACGGTCCGTCTATCAATATATTTTACTATTTTTTTCTGTCATGGAAAGTTCTTGAAGTTATAAAAAGTAAATGAAGAGTTAGATATTAAGCCAGGGGGTCTCAGGTAATGGCTGGAGTTGTTAGTTGTATATAGCTACAAGTGTGAAACAGTTAATCAAATTTGTGAGCCCTGTTTGGGAGAGAAGGATTTCTTTCTTCTATTATGTGAGTTTCAGAATTCTTTATCTAAACAGCTGTGCGCGTGACCTTGTGAAAACCTGCTTGTGTTGGAAGGAGGGGAGGGAGAGAGCGAGAGAAAGGGGGAGTGAGGGGGGAAATTTGCAGGATGCCTGACATGCACACTGGAGTCTTACCCGTCTTTCCAGGGATTCTGAATGGCAAGGACGGATTTTTCATATTTATGGTAGTTGGGTACTAATAATAATGCCTAATATTGAATGCAATAATAGTAATCAGATTTTTATTGATTTATATGAGTGAATATTGCTAATAGCCACCTACAGCATAGGGATAATTTAGCTAGAGATGTAGTTATGGCAGGGAGAAACTTTCTCTCATTTATAGTTATTGTGTGTTTCAATGTGTCCTTAGATGTGTAAGTTGAAGATGTTAGATGTGTGTGAGTGAAAAAGAGATCCTAAAGTATTCAGTTGGTATGCATGTGTACTAAAAGTAGTGCCTAGCTCGTGTGCATAGAGATGAGGTTAGAAGACTGAGGCCTTGCAGCCCCTCCAGTGGGGAAGACGGGTTAAACCTGAAGTTGCTTGCGATGGTGTGTTCTGGTGCAGTCGCTGTTCTGGAGGTCTGGACCTGTGATGGCAGACCTGGGAGCGGCTGGTGACCTGTAGAATACGTGCTGAGGAGTCTCTGGGGATGCCTGGCTTGCCCTGGGATTCAAGTAGCTAAATCTGTGTCTGGGAATAATTTGACCAGTGTCCTAGACCAATGCTGGTGCGTGTGTGTATGACGCCAGGTAGATTTAACTGCTTTAGGGAGCTGTGACTAGTATAAAGAGAATTTTGTTTACGTACCGTAAATTCTTTTTTCTTTAGTCATCAATGGGAGACCCAGACAATGGGGTTTAGGGCTCTGCCCTCCGGAGGTCACACTAGGTACTACAAGTTTGTAGACACCGCCTCCTCCGCTTATAAACCCCTACCGCAGGGAACATCCTCAGTTTGGTCCATAAGCTGCGAGGAGAAATAAACCACACCCGAAACATCGGGAAGAATGCCGTACACAGACGGTTCAACAACCCGGCAAACACTGTCTCAACAGAGAACAGAACAAAGTGCAAAATATGCAACGGAACAACTGGGTGGGTGCTGGGTCTCCCATTGATGACTAAAGAAAAAAGAATTTACGGTACGTAAACAAAATTCTCTTTTTTCTGGTCGTCATAATGGGAGACCCAGACAATGGGGATGTCCTAAAGCAATACCCCAGGGCGGGAAGAGTTCCTCAACAAGACGGATAACACATGGTTCCCATTAAAGGTGGGCAACCGCCGCCTGGAGAACCCGCCTGCCCAAACTCGCATCCGCAGAGGCATGGGCATGCACCATATAGTGCTTAGAAAATGTGTGCAGGCTGGACCAAGTGGCCGCCTGACACACCTGTAGAGCAGACGCTCGATGTCGCAAGGCCCAGGAGGCACCTACAGCTCTGGTAGAGTGCGCCTTCAATCCCACCGGGAGAGGCAAACCAGAGGACCGGTAAGCCTCCTGAATGGGAGTCTTAATCCATCTGGCCAAGGTCGACTTCGAAGCCGCGGCCCCCTTACAGCGACCCGTCGTGAGAATAAATAAGGAATCCGAATTCCTAAAGGAAGCGGTCCTGGACACATAAATGCGTACAGCTCTCACGAGATCCAGAGTATGGAGGTCGCGTTCAACCTGATGAACGGGAGCGGGGCAAAATGAAGGGAGAACAATCTCCTGGTTCAGGTGAAAAGTTGAAACCACCTTCGGTAAGAATTCCGGCCGTGGGCGCAACACCACCTTGTCTTGGTGAACCACCAGAAAGGGTGACTTGCACGAAAGTGCAGCCAATTCTGAGACCCTCCTCAGAGACGTAATTGCCACCAGAAAAACCACTTTCTGGGACAGACGCAAGAGAGAGATATCTCTCAGCGGCTCAAACGGCGGTTTCTGTAACGCCGCTAGGACTCTGTTAAGGTCCCAAGGGTCCAGAGGTCTCCTGTAGGGCGGAACCATCCGCGACACCCCTTGGAGAAATTGACGCACCTTCGGAAGGAGTGCCAATCGCCTGTCAAACAGCACCGAGAGTGCTGACACTTGACCTTTCAAAGAGCCAAGGGATAATCTCAACTCCAGACCCGACTGTAGGAAAGCCAACAACGTCGGGATGGACAGGGGCCACGGAGAACGTCCACCGGAGGCACACCAGGTAAAAAAGATTTTCCACGTTCTGTGGTATATCTTCCTGGAAACGGGCCTCCTAGCCCGATTCATAGTAGCAACCACTGTAGGGGAGAAACCCCTAGACGTCAGCAGCCAGGCCTCAAGAGCCACGCAGTCAACTTGAGGGCCCTGGAATTGCGGTGGAAGAATGGGCCTTGCGCGAGTAAGTCTGCGCGTTCTGGAAGAGCCCACCTGTGTCCGCCTGACAGTTGCCACAGGTCCGGATACCAGGACCTCCTGGGCCAATCTGGAGCCACTAGAATGGCTACCCTGCACTCCGACCTGATTTTCCACAGCACCCTGGGAATCAGAGCCAGAGGCGGGAACACATACGGCAGATGGAATCTGGACCATGTCAAGATTAGGGCGTCCGCTCCCAGAGACTGGGGGTCCCATGACCTCGCCATGTATTGCGGCACCTGATGATTCAGCCGTGAGGCCATCAGATCCACGTCCGGAGTGCCCATCTGCTGCAGACCTCTCTGAAGACGTCCGGATGAAGAGACCACTCTCCGGCGTCCATCCCCTGTCGGCTCAGATAGTCGGCCTCCCAGTTTTCGACCCCTGGGATGTGAACTGCGGAGATCAGGCAGTTGTTGTCCTCCGCCCAGGATAGGATGCGGTGAACTTCGGCCAGAGCCTCCGCACTCCTGGTTCCTCCTTGATGATTTATATAAGCGACGGCCGTCGCATTGTCGGACTGAACCCGAATGGGTTGTCCTGAGAGGAGTCTCTGAAAAGCCAGGAGTGCCAGGTATACCGCCTTGATCTCCAGCACATTGATCTGCAACGCCGACTCCGACTGAGTCCACAGGCCTTGGGCCCTGTGGTGTAAGAACACCGCCCCCCAGCCCTTTAGACTGGCGTCGGTGGTCACCACTAACCAAGACGGTTTTATGAAGGACCGGCCCCGAGACAAGTGATGCGGCTGTAGCCACCACTGCAGGGAATCTCTGGTCGGTTGGGAAAGGGTCACCAGCCGATTCAGTGAGATCGTCCTCTTGTCCCACCTGCGGAGGATCTCCAGCTGGAGAGGACGGAGGCGAAATTGTGCAAAAGGCACCGCCTCTATTGCTGCCACCATGCGTCCCACCAGCTTCATCAACACCCGTAGGGATGATTGTGGTGACAGGAGGACTGCCTGCACTCCTGATTGGATCGCCATCTGTTTGGGTCGCGGTAGAGACACCAGGGCTGAGGCTGTGTTGAAGTCCATGCCCAAATATGTCAAGGCCTGGGTCGGAACTAGCGTTGACTTCTGAATGTTGAGGAGCCAACCGAACTGTTCCAGAGACCGCATGGTCGCATCTAGGCTCTCTTGACAGAGGTGTTCCGATGGCGCCCTGACCAGCAGGTCGTCTAAATAGGGGATGACGGCATGTCCCTGCGTGTGCAGGAGAGCCATCATGGAAGCCATCACTTTTGTGAACACCCGCGGTGCCGAGGCCAACCCGAACGGCAGCGCCACAAATTGGAAGTGTTCTTCCCCCACTGCAAATCTCAACCAGCGTTGATGAGCTGGAGCAATGGGCACGTGAAGGTAAGCGTCCCGGATATCTATGGACGCTAGGAAGTCCCCCTGTGACACAGCTGCGATCACGGAACGCAGTGATTCCATACGGAACTTCCGAACCAACACGTGACGGTTGAACAACTTCAGGTCCAGAACAGGGCGGAAGGATCCGTCCTTCTTCGGGACGATAAAGAGGTTGGAGTAAAAACCCCTGAACCTCTCTCCCGGAAGGCACCGGGACCACCACTCCGTCCCTGCGGAGACCCTCCAACACCAGGAAAAAAGCCTGAGCCTTTTCTGGCGATGGGACCGACCGATGGAATCGGTGTATGGGTTTTGACGTCAGCTCTATCCTGTAACCTCGCGAGACCACGTCTCGAACCCACTGATCTTGAACGTGAAGAAGCCACTTGTCCTGAAAGCGAGACAAGCGGCCCCCCACCTGTGGGGAGGCAGGACGACAGAGCGGGTCATGTAGAGGCGGGTTTGGGGGTGGCAGCCGCTGCCCCCGCCGGCTTCTTTGGACGACTCTTAGAGCGCCACTGAGAAGCGGGCTTGCCCCCTCGGTCCGTACGAGCGGACGATGCTGATGACTGCGAGCTGGAACGAAAGGACCACTGCTTTGGGTTCCTTTTCACAGTATACTGTGGCTTAGGCTTATTCTGCGGTATCTTAGACTCAGCAGAATCCTTTATCAGCTTGTCCAGTTCAGTGCCAAACAGCCTGTCACCAGCAAACGGAAGATTCTGTAAAATCTTCTTAGATGTGGTATCTGAGTCCCAGAGACGCAGCCACAACAGTCTGCGAATCGCAATAGCATTGGCCGAAGCCACAGCTGAGCGAGTGGCAGTTTCCAGAGTCGCCGTTCTGGCGTAGTCCGCATAGGCTCTTGCCCTCTCGGTAAGTGCCATGACCTCTGGACTGGACCTTGCCAGGTCAGAGATACCATCCAAGCAGGTAGTAATTGCTTGTAAGGTCCACACCGTGGCAAAATTAGGGGCAAATGAAGACCCCACAGCCTCATAGGAAGACTTGGCGAGTTGCTCGACCTGTCTATCAGTCGCATCCTTCAACGAGGAGCTATCAGAGGCAGAGAATAGAGAGCGTGCAGCAATCCTGGTCATGGAAGCGTCCACCTTAGGGGACTGCGACCACTCCTGAAGCACCTCCTGGGGGAAGGGGAAGCGATTGTCCTTAGGTTTTCGGACATAACGCCGCCCAGGGTGTAACCTGGGAGCTCTAATCACCCTTCCAAAGTTGGTGTGGTCCATAAAGGAACCACTGGGTCTAGCCTCCGGCCGCAGCCATTGATAGACCTCCTTCGGGTGTACAGTCACCTCCTCAGGGGGATTCACAAGACGTAAGGTCTCGTTGATAGAGGATACCAAATCCTCCACCCCGTCTGGTGGTTCAGACGCAGATACAGACCCGAAAGTCGAACCCCCATCATCTTCCTCTCCATCAAGGAACGCTCCTCCTCAGAGAGAGCCTGGAGCTCGGGTGACTCTTCACGACGAGCTCGCTTAAGGGGTCTCGCAGCCAAAGAAGGAGACACCCGGGGTAACTGGAAGGAGTAGCTGGGCTGTCCAGCCTCCTATTGAGCGCCTCCAGGGATTGCGACATGGAGGACAGCTGGGACAACAGAGATTCATTGATCTTATTCTGAGTTTCCCATGGCCCTGGGATCACTTGAACCTCAGGGTACCGCACCGGAGCTGCTGACTCAGCAGTGGCAGTCCGGGCCTCTGGGCGTCCGCAGTTATTGCAGGACCCCTCCACCAGTGTACCATTGCATGTAGCACAAGTAACTGTGGTCTCTGCCGCCTTAGCAGCACGCTTCCCAACTGAGGACATCGCCACAGTAGGGGTAATAAGCCAAATCGCAGACAAAAAACCGGGAATCCCGGTGGCTTACCGACCGCAGCAAAGCGGTAGGAGGAAGCGGTGTGTGTGTGACCTCCGCGATAGGTTCCGGTCTCCCCTGAAGTGCAGCCGCGCGCTTCAGACAGCTCCCAGCCGGGAAGTGAGGGGGAAAGATGGCCGCCGACAGAGAAACTGTGGGCGGCGCCGAGAACACGCGGGAAACACACACACACGCCCATCGGTGACGTCACCGCACGGGCTGCTTCCCATCCTCCAGGCAGCCTCAGCATGAAGGCGCCGGAGCCCGCAGCGCGGGAGATAGTGTGAAATACACCACACACAGACTGCATAGACAAACAGACATACGCAGTCTACAGCCTCAGCCCCTGTGACCCACAGGGCGGTCAGCCAGGGTGACCCCAGCACAGGGTACACCGCCAGAGCCGCGGACCCGAGGGTAACGCGCGGTCTGAGTGTCAGGACACATAAAGTGACCGACACTACCCCCAGGCACACAGGAGACACAGAGTGCCTCAGTGCCTGTCCGGTCTGTAAGCACCATTTAGGGAGGCCTCGGACGGGGGTTCAGCACCAGTCCGGAGTGTAAGCACCATTTAGGGAGGCCTCGGACTGGGCTGGCTCCAGTCCGGTCTGTAAGCACCATTTAGGGAGGCCTCGGACGGAGCGGAGCTGTGCAAGGCTCCCATCTCCCACTCTCCAGAGCCCCCCAGAGAGGGATGGAGAGGAGCGTAACAGCGTACCGGGAGAACACCAAGTGTCCAGGCTCTAGGCCCTCCGGTACCTCCACCAGCGTGTGCCACTAAGGGTGACGGGGAGGCTGTCACAGGTCCCGACTAGGACCATATTACCTTGTCTTCAGACGCCATCACGTAAGTTGTGAGAATGCAGTGAAGTGCAAGCAAAGCGTGATCCTCCGAGCACACTAAGTTTAAAACTGAGGATGTTCCCTGCGGTAGGGGTTTATAAGCGGAGGAGGCGGTGTCTACAAACTTGTAGTACCTAGTGTGACCTCCGGAGGGCAGAGCCCTAAACCCCATTGTCTGGGTCTCCCATTATGACAACCAGAAAATATAGTATTAAATGAAGCTGTTATTAGGGCTCCCTTGTATTCAAATTATCTTACAGAGGTTTGTGTAAACTGTAATATGCTGAGATGTGAGATGTAATGTCAGGAGAACAAGGATATCCTCAAATATATTCTTATGATTCAGGCCTTTCAAAAATTAAGCTACCTAGAGGGAAGATTAATATACTGAGCGCCCAAGGGGAAATAATATATATATTAATGCTGTGGGGAGGTGAACTGATATTTGAGTGTATTCTTTATGGACATCTTGTAGGCATATCAAGGCCAAAGGGTTTGAAAATATGGAAGGGTGTGAACCACTCCTCCTTAAATTCTTTCTATCAGAGCAGTCTTTGTTCTTTGCTGTGTGAAAATAGTTCTTGTAGTCCGTTATCTTTTTCCCATATGGGAGGGGTGAGGAGGCTTTCTGGAGAAAATGCTGGTAGACGAGATTTTGAATTAAAGGTGATGTTACACACGTCTGCTCTGATATATAGCGCCCATATATTCTGTAGTGTTCTACCATTTATTGTCTAGTAATAAAAATGTAATCAAAATAACTAGTAGAAAATTGCAATTATATTGTTGAATAAAAATTTTCTAATCTCTGAAATTAATACAAATTTCTTTGAGTTTTTTTATTGCAGATATGTTTATAGACGAAAGAGATTTTTATGCTGGATAATGGTAGGATCCTCACATGAGGTAATCAGAATATTTGGTTCTGACTTGCACTTTCTGAGCGAATGGAGCGATTTCCGGTTGAAGAATTCCTTAACAATACGGTAAGCCTACTAAATGCAGTATTGGTATATTACAGTGAGGTAGACACCATGTTATCAGTCTAGGATGGTATAATCATACTGACAATCACCACAGGTGTCCTGTCCTCTCGGAGGCAGAAGGCAAGCTACAACAAAAGGTAGGAAAGGTAGTGGCGGGTGGTTGCCCCATCCGGGCCGGGTTGCGTCTGGCGGCCTGAGCCCTTTCTATAGTCGACTGCCTTATAGGGACTGACCGAACCACTAACAGTGTTAAACTAGGAGTCGTGAGAGGGGACAGGGCAGGCCATGATGTCTTTTATCAGCAAAGGTAGACTGGTCTCTGCTTGGCCTCACTTTACGCCTCAAAATAGGTCACGGGTGAGATCAGGGGAGTACCTCCTAGTTCGCTCCTGGTACAGGTAAGCTGTGTATACTATCCTGCATTATTCTTGCGCACAACACAACTCAGAAAGGTACGGGCTTCGAGCGGCAGTCGCTCCATGGGTTTTGGAAATTGCAAGTAGTGAGCGGACAAGGAAACCAAGAAAACTGTATAAAATTATCCCAATATGTGTAAATCTCTTTCTCCTATCCAAGGTATTATAGATGTCAAATATATACTGGTTAAAATGTTTTTAGAATAAGTAAGTACAGGAGTACATAACATGGTTCTTGTATGATTTTGTTGTGTATCTCTTTTCTCTTGTGGATAACTGTGCTTATTTGCAGAAATTTAAGAAGTTTATATCCTTTTTGTATACCCTCCATAATGATAGTGGTATATGATAAAATGTTCAAGGGAGGATGAATCTTATACCTTTAAGGTTATATGTTACTAATAGTGTAAAACTGATACACAATTGCCCAGGCCGTTTCTAATATGTTTTGAGGTTTCTTTCCCCTTCAACAGATTGGACTCTGAAAACAGCCAATGAATAGCGAAATTAATTTCTTCTATACTAACTGTAGAATCATATGACACAACCTTTTTCCTTGTAGCAATGTCTGAATATGTTATGTTGACTGTTCTACAATTTCCCCCTCTTGTTTTCAGATGAAGTCAATGAGATTAAGAGAGCCGATTTAGGGACAATGGGAGAACTCCATGTGAGGCTAGTGTAAGGGTTCGGATGCCTGGGGGTCCTTTACAAGAAAGGAGTCTCTAAGGTGTCTGGATGAAGAAATCCACTTCCCCTTCCCATCACATGGACAGTCTCGAAGGACCTTTAGGGAAAAACTTTTTGTTTAGGGAGGACTGTCAAGGTAGAAAATATGCTTTTCCGTTATATTTATATTTTCTTGATATACTTTTATATTATATATTTTTACTAATACTCTAGATGAGAAACAATAAGTTTTTCCCTTAACTTAGCATCCAATAGATATATTTGTCTGCTGAAAAGAAGATACTGTTGTGTTGGGATGGATGAGAACTGAGAAGATAGGCTGTCCTTGGATGCCTGTGTCAAGGAGTATCAGAAGAAACCTGAGATGTCCCACATACCAGGAGCCCAGAGATGGCACCGTGTCAAGAAGAAGGATGGACTCAACAGAGAAGACAAAAGACTAATTATTACTAACAGAGATAGATGTATTAGCCTAACCCCACCTAAAACCCATCTAATCCCACCTTGTCCTGGCCATTTCACGCCTAGTCTCTAGAGTATAAAATGCTGTGTACCCGGAAATAAAGTCAGTTGCTGTGACCATTGCCATTGCTTAATAAAGCAACGAACATATTATAAGTTTGAACCAGATTCTCCGTCTGATTTACTCTTATCTGGTACCATATGTTCATAGTCTAATCTGGAGTGACTGGTGAAGGAGTGTATTGTCGCAACGACCCCGACAATTTAGTTGTGGTGTCCTGGTATCATTCTACTACAGCTGAGTGATATAGTTGTGGTGTCCTGGTATCATTCTACTACTGCTGAGTGATATAGTTGTGGTGTCCTGGTATCATTCTACTACTGCTGAGTGATATAGTTGTGGTGTCCCGGTACCATCCTACTACTGCTGAGTGATATAGTTGTGGTGTCCTGGTATCATTCTACTACTGCTGAGTGATATAGTTGTGGTGTCCTGGTATCATTCTACTACTGCTGAGTGATATAGTTGTGGTGTCCTGGTACCATTCTACTACTGCTGAGTGATATAGTTGTGGTGTCCTGGTACCATTCTACTACTGCTGAGTGATATAGTTGTGGTATCCTGGTACCATTCTACTACTGTTGAGTGATATAGTTGTGGTGTCCTGGTACCATTCTACTACTGTTGAGTTAGGAGATGTATAATACATTGTATGTACGGACACTGACCACTGATAAATGTGCATTGTGCTGTGTACTGTTCTGCCCTCTACTGGCTGATGTGCGAGCATGAACATTAGATATTCATCTCCTCAGCCCGAATATAATGATGCCCAATATGGGATGGAAAATCTCTGTTTGGGCACACGGCAGGGCTCGAAAAAGAATGAATGACGATGTGGAGCTGCGGGTGTCATGCCGTGTTTGGAGAGCCCTATATGTACCTAAGCAATGGAATTCTCTCACAAGTGACGGCATTTTGGAAATTGGCCCCCCCCCCCAAAGAATTTATTTAGATGTATGGTGAGCCCCTTGAATCCACAGGAGCGTCACAGAATTTTACAACATAGAAATGTGAAAATTAAAAATCATGTAATTACTTACTGGTAATGTGTTTTCTCTGAGTCCATGACAGCACCCAGAATGAGAGAGGGATCCGCCCTCCAAGGACAGGGAACCATCAGGCTTTAAAAGGGGCGGTTCCTCTCCTCATGTCAGGTGGTTACAGAGTCTGAAATACAGACCTCCAGAATATCGTTAGTCCACCATGATCCCGAACACCACGGGTAACACAAAAACACCAAGAGAAGAAGAAAAAAGTGACGAACCCTCAACAATGGGAGGGAATATGAGGGTGCTGTCATGGACTCTGAGAAAACACATTACCAGTAAGTAATTACGTGTTTATTGGTCGTCCATGACAGAACGAGAGAATTACAGAGAAACGTAATCTAGGGAGCGACCACGGCCTGTAGTACCCTACTACCAAAGTGATATCAGCACCAGAGAGATCTAATCTATAGTGCTGGTAGAATGTAGAAGGGGAAGACCAAGTCGTTGCTCTACAGATCTGATCAATAGATACCCCTGACCTCTCAGCCCAGGAAGCAGCCACCGCTCTCGTGGAGTGAGCCTTCAGGGTCTTCTCCACTGTCTTGCCACTTGCAGAGTAGGCCATGCTAATAGCGTCCCTAATCCATCGAGCTAAGGTGGCTTTGGTGGCCCTGTGACCTTTCATCTGGCCCTGAAAACAAACAAACAGGGACCTATCCTTCCTGCAAGGACTCGTGGCCTCTAAGTATCTTTCTAAACACCATTTAATATCCAGGGAGTGCAATTTTTGTTGTTTGTCATTTTTGGGATTACTGCAAATAGTGGGCAACACAATATCCTGCGACCGGTGAAAGGTGGAAATCACCTTAGGAAGGTAAGCAGGGTCAGGGCGTAAAACTACTCTAGCGTCATGAAACAAAGTAAAAGGAGGGTCAGCGGAGAGGGCCTGAATGTCCCCAATCCGTCGGGCCGACGTCAGTGCTACCAATAGGATGATTTTAAGGGAAAGGACTTTAATAGAGACATCTGACAGGGGCTCAAATGGGGGGGTAATGTTAACACTATGAGTACAAGATTGAGATCCCAAGGGGCTGAACTAATGGCCTTAACTGGGGCAGACCTGGTGCAGGTTTTGATGAACCGAGAAACCCAAGGGTCCCCTGCTAGGAAGAAATTATACAAAGCTCCAAGGGCCGAAACCTGGACCTTAAGAGTGTTCACCGAGAGTCCCATCTCCACCCCTTTTTGTAGAAAAGCTAAAATTAAGTTACCGTATATACTCGTGTATAAGCCGAGTTTTTCAGCCCAAAAATTGGGCTGAAAAGTCCCCCCCTCGGCTTATACACGGGTCATACGGTATGCTGTGTGGGGGGGGGCTGTGACCGGGGGCTGGAGGAGGCAGGAGGGGGCCGCGGTGACCGCATGCGGTCACGTGGGGCCGCCTCATTAGTGCAATGAATATGCACGGCATCCCCCCGTCCATCAGCGGCGGGGGGATGCCGTGCATATTGCACTGCACAGCCCCCCTCCTTAATATGGCTCCCCCGGTAGTAATAAACAGCCCCCCCTCCTTATCACGTCCCCCCCAGGCTGCGGCAGCTGTTAAAATAACAAACACTGTATACATCACCTTCCGGCGCAGCTCTCCGCTCCTCCGGTCCTGTGCCCTCCGCTCGCCGGCTTCTTCTTCCTTGATGTGCCGGTGTCATGTGACCGGGCGCAGGAGATGACGTCATTTCCTGCGCGCGGTCACAGAAGTCGGCACATCAAGGAAGAAGAAGCCGGCGAGCGGAGGGCACAGGACCGGAGGAGCGGAGAGCTGCGTCGGAAGGTGATGTATACAGTGTTTGTTATTTTAACAGCTGCCGCAGCCTGGGGGGGACGTGATAAGGAGGGGGGGCTGTTTATTACTACCGGGGCTGCTGGATACTACACTGGGGCTGCAATACCACTGGGGCTGCTGTATATAGGGGCTGCAGTACCACTGGGGCTGCAATACCACTGGGGCTGCTGTATACAGGGGCTGTATACTACCACTGGGCTGCAATACCACTGGGGCTGCTGTATATAGGGGCTGCAGTACCACTGGGGCTGCAATACCACTGGGGCTGCTGTATACAGGGGCTGTATACTACCACTGGGGCTGCAATACCACTGGGGCTGCTGTATATAGGGGCTGCAGTACCACTGGGGCTGCAATACCACTGGGGCTGCTGTATACAGGGGCTGTATACTACCACTGGGGCTGCAATACCACTGGGGCTGCTGTATATAGGGGCTGCAGTACCACTGGGGCTGCAATACCACTGGGGCTGCTGTATACAGGGGCTGTATACTACCACTGGGGCTGCAATACCACTGGGGCTGCTGTATATAGGGGCTGTATACTACCACTGGGGCTGCAATACCACTGGGGCTGCTGTATATAGGGGCTGCAGTACCACTGGGGCTGCAATACCACTGGGGCTGCTGTATACAGGGGCTGTATACTACCACTGGGGCTGCAATACCACTGGGGCTGCTGTATATAGGGGCTGCTGTATACACCACTGGGGCTGCAATACCACTGGGGCTGCTGTATATAGGGGCTGCAATACCACTGGGGCTGCAATACCACTGGGGCTGCTGATATATAGGGGCTGCAATACCACTGGGGCTGCAATACCACTGGGGCTGCTGTATATACGGGCTGCTGTATACACCACTAGGGCTGCAATACCATTGGGGCTGCTGTATATAGGGGCTGCAATACCACTGGGGCTGCTGTATATACCACTGGGGGCTGCTGTATATTATACTGCTGGGGCCTGTATACCACTGCTGGGGGCTGTATACCTGTGCTGGGGTCCACCCTCGGCTTATACGCGAGTCAATAGATTTTCCCAGGTTTTGGGGGCAAAAGTAGGGGGGTCGGCTTATACACGGGTCGGCTTATACACGAGTATATACGGTAATAGGAGCAGCCCCCTCCGCATCTGCTCCTGTGACGGACAAGAATTCTGCCTAAGTTCTATGGTAAATACGGGAAGTCTCAGGTTTCCTAGATTTCAGCAGAATGTCTGAGACTGCGACCGTGAACCCCTTATTCCTCAAAATCCGCCTTTCAAGTTCCAGGCAGTCAGGTGTAATCGGTCCGAATGTAGGTGATGAACCGGCCCCTGGGAGAGGACGTCTGGAAGATCCGGAAAGATCCAAGGATCGGATACTGACATCTGTTGGAGCCAGAAGAACCACGGCCTTCTCAGCCAGAAGGGGGCTATTAATATCACTCGTGCCTGATCCTCTCGAATTTTGCGGAGGACTGTCGGTATTAAGACCAGAGGGGGAGAGGCATAGTCTAGCCTGAAATTCCAGGGGAACAGGAGTGCATCTGTGGCACCCTGCCATTACAGGCAGCCACAGAACCACCTAAAACATGGATGGATTTCCACAGTAGGTACTCACATACACCCAACACCTTCCACCCCAGACCTGTAGGGGGAGCTCCACTTGCTGCCTTAAAGGGATCCTGTCCCCTACAAAACGCCTCCTAAGCTATCAAAACATGTCCCTGCAGCATCCCATCACTAATCTCACACTCCTTTTGTCTCTTAAAAGCATACTCACTCATTAGGCATTATAATTAGCAGGGGCTATAGTCTTTAGCCCCTAAGGCGTGTTGTTTTGCAGCCTGAATGATCCACCCTCTCTCTGTCTGTGCTGCTGGGATGTGGAGCTGAAGGCAGGACTAATGATTTGCATTCTGTGAGTGATAGAGAGGGGGAGGGCAGAGCCTGCACAAGCAGAGCACACAGACAGAGAGAGGGTGGATCCTGGAGCCTGCAAAACAGCCCGCCCTGGTGACTAAAGAATATAGCCCCTGCTAATTATAATCACTAATGAGTAAGTATTAAAACGTTTTTATGCACTTTCACAGGATGCTTTTAGGAGACAAAAGGAGTGTGAGATTAGTGATAGGATACTGCAGGGACATGTTTTCGTAGCTTAGGAGGCATTCTGGAGGTGACAAGATCCCTTTAAGCAAGATCTCCTACAAATACCGGTGCTGGGGGCACAGTTAGTCATAGTGTGCAGTCGCTAGGAGAACTGTGAAGACGTGCTGGTATGTCGGAGCCGTGCTAGGCCCGAACTAGTTGACTGGTAGTAAGCCTAGCCGCTGTGAGAGCCCTAAGAGTGAGGTTGAGGGCAAAGCAGAAGTCCGAGTCTGCAGGAGAGCACCTAGCCCAGCAGAAACATCGGTTCACAGAGGATACTCCAGTCTCCCGGACACCTGTACAGCAACCAAGAAGGGAGCCAGGCACCGCAGGAGAAGTGATAGCGGTAGTCCACACAGAGGTTTCCCACCACACAACGCAGGTGACAGAGACACAGAGGAGGCCAGACCTAGTCTCACATGGGTCAGATGCTTCACCAAGGGAAAAGTGACAAGGAGGCCTGTAAGTGCACTTGGTTTCTGTTTTTGGCAATGATGGTAAGGTTTTTTTATGCTGCTTTTTTTTCTAGTAGTTTTTGTACAGTTTTGTTAAGGAGGCCTTATACCCACTCACTGTGGAGACCCAGAAGTGTTTCCCGACCACCGGAGTGTACCCTGTACAGTATCTTCAATATCACCAGTAAAGGTACAGAAACAACCCTCAAGTGTGTGTCGGTCTCTTCAACCCTGACCTTGTCCAGCCCAGGGACTGTAGCAGCAGCTCGGCTGCCTAGCCACCTCCATGTGCAAGTCCCTGTCACCTCATCACAACCCCGGGGACCTGCTCCGCCTGTGGGGAGCTACACCATCCAGATGCCCATCAGCACTGGTGCCATCACCAGAAACCACAGGTGGCGTCACGAGACATTTAATAATAATAATAATAATAATAAAAATAATAATAATAATAAATCTTTATTTATATAGCGCCAAAATATTCTGCAGCGCTTTACAATACAGTGGGTAATAGACGAAAATGCACAGCATAATGCAGTAAGAAAATACACAATATAGTACAGTAATTCCAGTAGAGAAATAATACAGTACAATAATAGGAAACAATACAATAAGCAGAGAATCAATGTAAAAAATACAACACAATAGATAAAGTAAAAGTAAGGGTGACCCTGCTCAAAAGAGCTTACAATCTACATCGAGATAGGGGTTACACAAAGTGCAGGGCTTATTACACTAAAGGTCCAGGCATCTTGAGGAAATGGGGGATAGAAGTAAAGTTACATGAATGGTCACCAGACAATCTGTGTAGAGCTTTTGGGTTTGGTGGAGTTTGAAGAAGAGTTATGTCGAGAGAGATAGTGAATAGGCTATGTACAGTACAAAGGAATTTTATTAGGGAGTATGATAGGCAGCCTTGAAAAGATGTGTTTTTAGTTAGCGTCTGAAGCCATGCAAGTTGTGGATAGTCCTGATTTCTTGGGGAAGAGCATTCCAGAGAATTGGTGCAGCTTGGGAGAAGTCTTGGAGCTGGGAGTGGGAGGATAGGATTGGTGCAGATGTTAGTCGAAGGTCATTTGTAGAATGTAGAGAACGGGTGGGGTGATAGACAGAGATGAAGGAGGAGATGTAGGGGGGCGCTGCATTGTGAAGAGCTTTGTGGGTGAGAACAAGCAATTTGAACTTTATCCTGTAGTGTATACGCAGCCAGTTCAATGACTGGCACAGAGCAAAGGCATCTGAGTATCGATTGGCCAGGTAGATGATCCTGGCTGCTGCATTAAGGATGGACTGTAGAGGGGAAAGTTTAGAGAGGGGGAGACCAAATAATAGAGAATTGCAATAATCAAGGCGGGAGTGGAATAGGGCCATGGTAAGGGTTTTAGTTCTTTCCATGGTGAGAAAGGGGCGGACTCTAGAGATGTTCTTCAGGTGTAAGTGACAAGAGCAGATGACAGATTGTATATAGGAGGTGAAGGAGAGACACCCAGACAGCGAGCTGCTGCTAGTGTTATCGTGGTACGCACACAGAGACAGATGTCAGGTTTAGGGAGGTTAGTGGAGGGCGGGAGCAGAAGAAGTTCAGTTTTGGAGAGGTTGAGTTTTAAATAGAGAGCCGACATGATATTGTAAACTGCAGCTAGATAGTCATTGGTGTTCTTTAAAACTGCAGGGCTAAGGTCAGGGGCTGAAGTGTATAATTGTGTGTCGTCAGCATAAAGATGGTACTGGAAGCCAAATCTGCTGATGGTCCGTCCAATCGGGGCCGTGTAGAGAGAGAAGAGAAGAGGTCCAAGGACTAAACCCTGAGGGACCCCAATAGTGAAAAGAGGGTGGGGGGGTGGGGGGAAGTGGAGCCAGCAAATGATACACTAAAAGAACGGTCAGAAAGATAGGAAGAGAGCCAGGAGAGAGTCGTGTAATTCATACCAATGGAATGCAACACAGAGAGTAGGAGATGGTGGTCAACAGTGTCAAAAGCTGTAGAGAGATGAGGGGCGTGTCCTGGCAGCAATGGAGCTGGCTGTGTAACTCAGGAGCTCTGCACAGCCTGAGCACAGAAGCAGCCATAACAAGAAAGTGAAGGAACCTGGGCACTTCAAATTCGGCACGGAGCTTCCTGAACCGCCTGTGCAACTGATGGGCAAAAAAAACCCCCTGTGAGGCAATCCCCTAAGAGGGTCACCGACTATTTCCTAGCCGGTAACAGCTCCCTCAAGATGGTGCCTCCCTCCTCTCCTCGTGCACAGAGAGCTGCGCACCGCGCCACAGTGCAGGCTGAAGACCTGGGGGACGCTGAACGAATGGATGCCCCACTCACCAGAGGTATGATGGCGGATCTCCTGGCGAGCCTCCGATCCTCCCTGCAGCAGGATATGAGGGCTATGGTGGCGGAGGTGCGGGGGGAGATTGCGGAGCTGGGCGCACAAGTTGACAAATTGGAGCAGAAAATGGCGGAGGTGGTTCGCTCACACAATGAGCTACTGGACTCCTACGACCGACTCCAGAGCAGAACAGACAGAATATCCGCAAAGACCTTAGATTTAGAAGATAGATCGCGCCGCATCAACATTAGGCTCAGAGGCATACCAGAGCAGGTGGCGGCGGCTGATCTAAGGTCATACCTCAAAGACTTCATCAAAACAGTGATGCCTGAAACCCCTCAGGAGCTCCTGGTTGTGGATAGAATTCACAGGGTCCCTAAGCCTCCCTCGGTCCCTGAAGACAGTCCTAGAGATGTGCTAGCCAGGCTCCATTACTACGAACTAAAGGAGGACTTCCTTCGTATCCTCAGGCAGAGCCCGCACCTCCAGGATCAATATGCCTCTCTTGAAGTCTACCCGGACCTTTCTCCAGGCACCTGGCTTTGAGGAAGGCATTCAGGCCTTACACCAAAATCCTGAGAGATCATGCAATACAGTATCGCTGGGGGTTCCCTACCAAGCTATTGATCTGTCGTAATGGCGCCCTGATTCCATGCCTCATTCCTCCGCACGCAGAGAAGAATCTAATTCGATGGGGACTGTGGCCGCCTGAATCTACATCACAATCCACTGCTTCTGCCGCCTCTCCAAGACCCAGGCCAGGAGGCCGCATCGATCCAGAGTGGTCTACAGTTTGATAACTCGACAAATGCAGGTTCCTTCCTCTCCACACTGCACCTATGTGCTCTAGGCTGTCTTTTCCTGGCCGTCTCTCTGTTCTCGCCCTTTTCTCTTCCTTTCTGCCTTCTTTTCTCTCTCATCCTCTCTCCCTTTTTTTTTCTGCCTTTAAATAAATAGGTAGTTGAATTTCTCATTCTCATTCCCTCCTAGCACTGAACAGTTCCCCCTTTCTCCCCCCCTATCTCCCCCCTTTGACATACACTCCACCCCCCTGTTATCCCTCTACTCCCTCTACTACTCTACTTTGCTCCCCTTCTTCCCCCCCTTAGTCTGAAGTCACCTCCTTTTCACCCTTTTTTCCCTTCTTCTCCTCCCCTATTCCCCTTCTCCTTTTCTGTTTGCTCTCTTCCTGCTCCTTTCCTCTGACTACTCTTCCCTTCCCATTATCTATATCTCCCCCTCCCCCTTCCATTCTTGGCGCTCTTGCCACTTTTCCTAATTTCTCTGTTTGGACGAGAACTGAGTAACCCCCGTTGGGTGCTGCTCTTGGCGTGCACTCAGACTCAGGAATAATTGTTTTTCCCTTTTTTCCTCCCTTATTGGGATGACATGTCTGTTCTGGACATTGGACTGTTGATATGTTCTTTTATCTTTCCATTCCCCTTTTTCTCCTTCCCCATCCTCTGCCCTGTAGCTGCAGATATCCTCACGGGGTGCTCCATGGACTTTGTCCTGCCTTTTACTAGCACACTGGTTTCATATAGATTCTGTTGGATCCCACCATGACTCTCACACTTTCTTCAATTAACGTAAACGGCCTGAACTCCCCTGGTAAAAGAAGTGTGGTGTGGCGTCAGCTGAAGAAATCCAGGAGTGATGTGCTGTTTTTGCAAGAAACGCACCTGCTGCGTGAGGACTGCCGCAGAATGGCGTCTCGTGATTTCCCTACCCAGTTTTTTGCCTCTGCTGACTGTAAACGTGCAGGAGTGGCCATTTTTATTCACAAAAATGTTGACTTTTCTCTCATCACTGAGATTGCTGACCCTGAGGGCCGTTACATAATTGTCATTGGTCTTCTTAATAATGTATACTACACTTTATCTTCTGTGTATGGCCCGAATAAGGGGCAAAGTGCCTTTCTTAGAGACTTCCTCTCGGTCTTGGCCTCTCATGCTAGGGGATGTAGGTTCGTGGCTGAGGACCTCAACGCGCCCATGGAGAGACGCTTGGACTGTTCCAATCCCTCGACTTTCCGGGGTGACTTGGGGGCCCTTGTTGCCCAGTCCCATTTGCACGACATTTGGCGCTGTCTCCATCCCACTGACCGAGAATACACATTCATGTCTTCACGCCATGGCACATTAAGCAGGCTCGACTATTTCCTAGTAGACGACTCCTTGATAACCCACTGTGTAGCCGCAGAAATTGCGACAATCTCTTGGTCTGATCATGCACAGATCTCACTGGAGATAGCTGACCCTGCTTCCATTCGGCCCCCCACTCGCTGGAGACTGAATGAATATCTCTTAACTAACTCCTCTCATACTCAGCATATAGGGACTCAGATAGAGCAATACTTCTTATGCAATGATAATGATGAGGTTGGGCCGGAGACTCTCTGGTTGGCCCACAAATCGGTCCTCAGGGGGGTGCTAATCCAATTGGCCTCCCGAGTTAAACGGGAACGTGAGGCAAAGGTTACGGCTCTCCTGGCTAGGATTAAGCTCCTTGACCTTGCTTATAGAACCTCTCCTCAGAAATCCACGCAGGATGAGTTAACGGAGGCTAGACGGTCGCTGAGGGCATGCTTATTGGTAACAGCAGAGAAATACCTAAGGAAAACTAACTCCAAATACTACAGCATGGGGGACAGGGCCGGGTCCTCCTGGCCAGGAGAATCAAAAAAAGGGAATTACAGGCCAAAATGACTATTATACATGATAATTCAGGTTCCATTATTCATAATCCTGTCCAGATAGCGGAGGAATTTGGCAACTATTACAGCACCTTGTACAATCTGAGGGAGTCGGTGGACACTGTCCAGCCTTCCACTGAGTCTATACAATCATTCCTTTCTAAAACTAACCTTCCCACTCTCTCCACTGATCAGTTGGCCTTTCTTAATGCCCCTATCACTGAAAAAGAGATTGTGTCGGTCATCAAGTCCATTAAAAAGCGCACCTCTCCTGGCCCAGACGGGTTCTCATATGCATATTACACCACCTTTACTGAGTTACTGACCCCTTATCTTCTTAAATTATTTACCTTTTGGCAGCGGGAGGGTTCCATCCGGCCTGAAGGTCTTGAGGCGTTAATAACCACAATTCCCAAGCCGGGGAAACCGCTCACTACTCCGGGAGACTTTAGGCCCATATCACTACTTAATTGTGATTTAAAAATCTATGCCAAATTGTTAGCCTCCCGTCTCTCGGTTATCCTCCCCTCCTTGATTCAACTGGACCAGGTTGGATTCGTCCCAGAGCGTCAGACCTCTGACGGTACGCGCAGACTCCTGGATCTTCTGGATCTGCTCGAGCGGAAAAGGGTATACTTGGACAGGGTCCTCTTGAAGTTTGGATTCCAGAGACCAATTCGGGATGCTATTAGGGCACTCTATTCTAATCCCTGTGCGGCAGCTAGTGCATCGGCTTTCTTTCCTCCCGATTTACCATATCATACGGTACCCGCCAGGGCTGTCCACTTTCCCCCCTTATATTTGCTCTCATAATGGAGCCATTAGCTTCTATAGTTCGTACACACCCAGGAATTAGGGGGGGGTGGCAGTTGGGAATCTTGAACACAAAATTGGACTATATGCCGATGACGTGGTATTTTTCTGCACTGACTTGCATACCTCCCTACCCCATGTCCTCTCGGTTTTGGAAGAATTTTCATCAGCATCATACTATAAGCTAAATCTCTCCAAGTTGTCTATATTCCCCCTCCACCTCCCCAAAACAGAGCAAATATCTCTCCAAAACCTCTTTCCCTTTCACTGGGCTCAGGAAGGTTTTATGTATTTGGGTGTATGGATCTCTAGGTTGTCAGGGATAATAAAGCATAATTGGGATAAATTACGAACAACGATTCAACAGGAATTTGATAGACTCTCTGGAATGCAGCTCTCTTGGATGGCCAGAATCCAGATAGTTAAGATATCCGTCCTCCCGCGGATCCTGTACCTTTTGCGGTGTCTTCCCTTGCAGATTCCCTCCAGGTACCTCGCCTCGGTCCAAGCAGCGCTAAGCAAATTCATTTGGAGTGGCAGACCTCCTAGGATTGCTAGGAGGGTCCTCTCCCTGCCTTATGCTAGAGGGGGTATGGAGATTCCCAGCATTGCGGCTTACGCCAGAGCTGCGGTTCCGGAGGCAGCGGCACACTGGTGGTCTAACTCTCTCAGATCTAGATGGATGCAGATAGAATTGGAATCCTCCCCGGCTGGGTCCACTCGGCTTCTATTAGAAATGAATCTTTTGAGTCACAAGATCACCCCAAACTGTTTAAGAACTATGACAAATTTACTTAGGATATGGTCGCAGGTGGGCAGACCCTTTTTTCCCTTCTTATACAGTTACATTTCCCTCACTGCAGCTGAGCATTCTGTTCAGAACTTATATCTGCAGGATTGGAAAACGGGTGGTGTTGCAGCTATCAGACCTCATGGATTCATCGGGGCGTCTGGAACAATTTTCGACACTGGTTTCGGAATTGGGTCTGCCTAACTCCACCTTCTTTAGATATCTCCAGCTTAGGCATTTTTTGACTACCCTGGAATGGCCTGTCCCAGATCTGGCCTCTATTGACTCAACCTTGCAGATATTTATAAAAAATGGATCACATGCTAGACATGGAACCTCCATAATGTACAGAGCCCTACTGAAACCTGAGGGGGAGGTGAAACTTCCCTATATGTCTAAATGGGAGGGTCTTTTGTCCTTTTCTGCCTCACTTGAGGACTGACGGGCGGCAGCAGTTCATGCTGCCCGTTACTCCACATGTATAACGCATTTGGAGCAATCTAGGAAGACCCAGATGCAGTGGTACCTCACCTCGGAGAGAATAGCCAGATTCATCTCATCTCCGACTCGGGCACACCACCACTGTTGGAAGGGGTGCCTGGTGACTGGAGAGACTCCCCGCATGTTTGGTGGTACTGCCCGGGTGTACGTACATTTTGGAGAGATGTTGAACGTATATTACTGGGAATTACTGGAATCCCTAATCCCCTCCTGCCACAGATGGCACTGCTGGGTATTGGATTGAATGCCATTCCTGGCCCTTTAAGACCCATCTACACTAATGTGTTGATTGCGGCGATGCAATGTATTGCGGCTTGCTGGAAATCCCTGTGACTCCTACTGCTGCGGATGTACTTGTCCGCCTCAACACTCACTTTCAGCATGAGTTGACCCTGTCCCACACAATTAAAAGGAGAACTAGGGTTCTGAGGTGGTGGGACCTGTGGGTGACCTCTGGGCATAATCTGGTCCAGATATAGAGTGAGCGCTCTAATACTAACATCTCTGTTATTGAATTATGTATGATATTACTGCAGCTTCCTGCAGGTTTCCTGTCTTGGATGGGCGGTCCTCTCTCTCAGGTGGTGCAGTCGTGGCGATGATAGAAAAACTCTGGTGTCTCCTCCGTAATGGTCTGCTCTATACAAGCCCTACACAGCTTTTTTGCCCAGGCCACCCGGAGTGCACACTCGCAGAGCCTACACTGTAAGTTTTTGGATTTAGCTGACGCCTTCCCGGACTTTTGCGGTGTCCAAGGTAAAAAAAAATACAGAACAGAAAGACATTCAGTAAAGTGACATTATCGGAGTTCTCTCACCCATCAGATGTGAAGAGGTACCTGAGCCGGGGAAGGACCCTTGCCCTGCGACAATTCTCCTCTGGCGGCCTCATGGGAGGAATGACTGCTGCTGCGGTGGGACTTCTTCTTCTTCTGTCTCCAGTGGAGGGGCCTCCGTTCCACTCATCCTGCTGCTGAACTTCTCCAAGGGCAAGGAAGCGCATGGAGCACTGAGGCACCTCTCCCATTCAAACTTCCCACCCTTATGTCTCCCAGCCACATCACCACCGCCCCGGCTCAACCCGGAAGTCCAGGTTCATCACCTGACCGGCCACGTCATTGGGACCGCCCCCTGACATCAGCGGCGGTCGCCAATCAGCGGGCGCCACTGTGCATGACGTCATAGGCCCGCACCCGGAAATCCGGCGCACTCAGCACCCGGCAGGCCGGGCACGTGCGCAGTCCCGGACACCCAGCGGCACCGTTTTAAGCCCAGCGTCACCGGACGGGAGGCCCCAGCAGCCCACCAGAGCTTCCTTTCCAAGAGCCGCAGACTCGGTGTACAGACCAACGGGGCCCAAACCGGCCACCCCGCATCCCTCTAGGTAAGACCCCCTGGGATCCAGCCGTATGGTCCTCCTTGCAGCCCATCTGAAACTGCCGTTCCTGAAGCTCCCCGTTCAAGGACCCACCTGACATGGGTAGAGGAAACGCCCCTTTCAAAACCTGATGGTTCCCTGTCCTTGAAGGGCGGATCCTCTCTCTCGTTCTGGGTGATGTCATGGACGACCGATAAAAAGATTTTTCTCACAAAAATGTTGTTTTAGTATTAAATATTGTCATGTTGCAGAGCACGATCGCTCCAATCAGGGCTGGAGGGGGTGACGCTCCTCTCCTGAGCTCCAGACTATGATCGGTTCCTGTTGTAGCACTTGTCATAGCTGGATCGCAATGTTTCAGGCGGAACATTAGAGTCACTGTGATTGCTGTTTATAATTTAACAGCTAATCACAGCGATCATAGTTGGGGGGGGCGGCACCAAATCCCCCCCCTCCCCCGATGTCAAGCTTCGTTCTCCTGGTGTAAAGAATCAGAAGACGCCGGACCGCGATCGCCGCTACAGTGACTACGGTGCAGCATTTTAGCCATGATTTTCTTATATGTCCAAGACTGACCTAAGACGTATGGGTACTACTAAGGTAGTGAAGGGGTTATATGCCTGCAGGTGGGGGGGATGGCCAGGGCCTGAGACCCCCCACCTGCTCTATAGTCAGCTGAGAAGTGCAGAGCAGCTTGTGAGGTCGGAGCACAGAACAGGGAATGGGGTTCATAGAAGATACAGAATCCAACACATCATTGTACAAAGCGGAGAATAAGTGACTGTAGAGGCCACTACTCACCTGGGCGGTGATCTGTAGGGATCTCCTCGGTCCTCCGCTCATCACCCCTCACATAGGTCTCTGGAGGATTAATATGGGGCAGATCTTCACCCTGAAACAAAGATTGTAAAAGTCACAGACAGATAGAGAAGTCCCATCTGTGATCAGCTGTAATCTGCCATCTCCACCCATCTCATTACACAAGTATAACACATCTAATAGTGGGGGAGAAAACAAGACTGAGACAAGATCTTCACAGCCGTCTACACATCATAGGGAGATCTCATCACACCTTCTCTCCATCTACCTGATCATCCGGAGGAACATCGAGATCTTCTGGATTACAGTCCGGTGGGAGAAGAGGACGGGGACATCTCTCTGGTGTTGTCCTCTTACTGGATAGACCTGGAGGAGACACATACAGGACTGAATTCATTCTTTACATACAGATCATTATAGGCCGTGTGTATTTAGTCCTATTACCTGGTGATGTGAGGGGATCCTCCATCATGACTATGTCCTTGTACAGATCTCTGTGTCCTTTTAAATACTCCCACTCCTCCATGGAGAAATAGACAGCGACGTCCCGACACCTTATAGAAACCTGACACATACAATGATAGCGCGGTCATCATTCCCCCATCCCTTCATAGCGTTACTGTATAATGTCCCAGCAGCAGCATTCCCAGCAGTGTCACCTCTCCAGTCAGCAGCTCAATCATCCTGTAGGTGAGTTCTAGGATCTTCTGCTCATTGATGTCCTCATGTATCAGGGGGTGAGGTGGAGGCCCTGTGATTGGGCTCAGGACTCTTCCCTCACACACGGGGTCTGGACAGCGCCCTCTAGAGGTCTTCACCACTGTGTAATCCTGGTTAAGGAGAGAAACATTAATATATCTCACTCCAGACATTTCCAGAGTCCTCATGTGGCACCATTGTGGGGGATTGCCACAGGATCCACCGGTGCAAGGAGGGAATTACACCTTGGTTCGCACAGCCCATCACACCTTCCACCCCAGACCTGAAGGGGGAGCTCTACTGGCTGCCTTAAGCTAGTTCTCCTTTAAAACATCCAGGCCTGCGGGGAGGAGTTAGTTGGAGTCAGGAGAGCTGGTGTGAGGAGCTGGTCGCTGGGAAGGAACCAGGCCCAGGGACCACTGACCGCTGTGTTGCACACTAGGGAAAGGGTCAGAGGCAAGCGGAAGAGACAGGGAATCAAGAAAAGGGAACCGGTTACTACAGCCCTTTAGTAAACCCGGAACACCGGAGTCCAACGCTGTAATCATTTATTGCTGCAGCCAAAGCCTGAGGGTCTCAGGAGAATTTCAACCCTGAAGAGAACAAGTAAGAGACGCTAAACTGACCAAGCACAGGACCAGGGGCCGCAGGAGACACAGGGACCCCACAGAAGGACCTCATTGTCAGGACAAAGCCCAGAGAGGGAGAAGAAGCGGTGGGTTTAGGCTCAGACAGGACTCATCCCCACACCACAGACACAGAGGAGGCCTCATAACTTTCTAAGGTGGAAGTCCCAAGTTGCACTGGGGACCTGGTCATTACTCTCGACTGTACCTGTTACCCTGTCATCAGTACAAGGTACCGAAACAACAATCCCTGTGTGTGTGTGTGCCTGTCTGACCACCGCAATTCACCGCTGTGTCAGCAAAGACGCAACTACGACTCCCCTCATCCGTCCCCGCTGCCCTGAGGTAAAGCTCCACCTGTGGGGAGCTGTACCACACTCTGCTGCACCCACCATCACCTCAGCGGCAGGCTGCAGCGCTGGTATACCCGTTACCAGGTACCATAGGTGGCGTCACGTTAACAATCCTCTTATCCCCCACCATTCCCCGCCATTGAGGGTCCAGGGCACGGAACCGGGGATCGACCAGCCGTGATTCCCCATCGAAGCCGCCGTCAGCCCCGGTCCCCGAGTACCCCCTACCCTGCCGACCGCCTCAATCCCCTCTCCAGTTCTGTCCATAGATAAGAATGATGTGATGTCACATCTCTCACCTCTCCAGTAACAAGGAAGAGGATCTCTAGGGTGAGGGTAAGATCCTCTCCGCCATCTTGTCCCTGCCCAGATCCATCCTTGATGGTCAATCAGGAGAATTCTCTTCTATAGAAGATGTGAGAGGATCCGAGATTGTAGAGACCTGAATGGGGGAAGAGACGATGGAACATCAGAGAGATCCTGGGGAATAATACAATTACTGGAGACTCCGATCACTGCAGGCACAAATGATGGGGACAAGTGTGGAGCAAGACGACACACAGCACACACGGCTCCGCTCCGCACACCTCCTACACACAGCACACACAGCTCCGCTCCGTACACCTCATACACACAGCACACACAGCTCCGCCGTACCCTACACACCAACACACAGCTCTCCGTACACCTCATACACACAGCTCCGTACACCTCCTACACACAGCACACACACAGCCAGCTCGCTCCGTACACCTCATACACACAGCACACACAGCTCTGCTCCGTACACCTCATACACACAGCACACACAGCTCTGCTCCGTACACCTCATACACACAGCTCCGTACACCTCCTACACACAGCTCCGTACACCTCCTACACACAGCACACACAGCTCCGCTCCGCACACCTCATACACACAGCACACACAGCTCTGCTCCGCACACCTCATACACACAGCTCTGCTCCGTACACCTCCTACACACAGCACACACAGCTCCGCTCCATACACCTCATACACACAGCTCTGCTCCGTACACCTCCTACACACAGCACACACAGCTCCGCTCCATACACCTCATACACACAGCTCTGCTCTGTACACCTCCTACACACAGCACACACAGCTCTGCTCCGTACACCTCCTACACACAGCACACACAGCTCCGCTCACCTCCTACACACTCGGCTCCGCTCCGTACACCTCTACACACAGCACACACGGCTCCGCTCCGTACACCTCTTACACACTCGGCTCCGCTCTGCACACCTCGCACACTCGGCTCCGCTCCGTACACCTCGCACACTCGGCTCCGCTCCGTACACCTCGTACACACTCGGCTCCGCTCCGTACACCTCCTACACACTCGGCTCCGCTCCGTACACCTCGTACACACGCCGCTCTGCTCCCTACACCTCGTACACACTCGGTTCCACTCCGTACACCTCGCACACACTTGGCTCCGCACACCTCGTACACACTCGGCTCCGCTCCGTACACCTTGTACACACTCAGCTCCGCTCCGTAAACCTCGTACACACGCGCGCTCCGCTCTGTATACCTCGTACACACGCCGCTCTGCTCTCTACACCTCGTACACACTCGGCTCCGCTCCGTACACCTCGTACACACGCCGCTCCGCTCCGTATACCTCGTACACACTCGGCTCCGCTCCGCACACCTCGTACACACTCGGCTCCGCACACCTCGCACACACTCGGCTCCGCTCCGCACACCTCGCACACACTCGGCTCCGCTCCGCACACCTCGCACACACTCGGCTCCGCTCCGCACACCTCCTACACACTCGGCTCCGCTCCGTACACCTCGTACACACTCGGCTCCGCTCCGCAGACCTCGTACACACGCGGCTCCGCTCCCTACATCTCGTACACACTCGGCTCCGCTCCGTACACCTCGTACACACGCGGCTCCGCTCTGTATACCTCGTACACATGCCGCTCTGCTCCCTACACCTCGTACACACTCGGCTCCGCTCCGTACACTAACGCGGCTCTGCTCCGTACACCTCGCACACACTCGGCTCCGCTCCGTACACCTCGTACACACGCGGCTCTCCTCCGTACACCTCGTACACACTCGGCTCCGCCTCCGTACAATTCTAACCTCGTACACACGCAGCTCGCTCCGTACACCTCGTACACACTCGGCTCCGCTCCGTACACCTCGTACACACTCGGCTCTGCTCCGTACACCTCTTACACACAGCTCTGCTCCCTACACCTAGCTCCTCTTATACCTTATACCCCACAGCCCTGGGGAGCATCAGATACACAGCTCAGCAGACAGTATCACACAGGAGAGGATTAGATACACAGCTCAGCAGACAGTATCACACAGGAGAGGATTAGATAACACGGCTCAGCAGACAGTATCACACAGGATAGGATTAGATACACAGCTCAGCAGACAGTATCACACAGGAGAGGATTAGATACACAGTCCAGCAGACAGTATCACACAGGATAGGATTAGATACACAGCTCAGCAGACAGTATCACACAGGAGAGGATTAGATACAGCTCAGCAGACAGTATCACACAGGATAGGATTAGATATACACAGCTCAGCAGACTGTATCACACAGGATAGGATTAGATACAAAGCTCAGCAGACAGTATCACAGGATAGGATTAGATACAGCTCAGCAGACAGTATCACACAGGAGAGGATTAGATACAGCTCAGCAGACAGTATCACACAGGAGAGGATTAGATACACAGCTCAGCAGACTGTATCACACAGGATAGGATTAGATACACAGCTCAGCAGACAGTATCACACAGGAGAGAATTAGATACAAAGCTCAGCACACAGTATCACAGGATAGGATTAGATACAGCTCAGCAGACAGTATCACACAGGAGAGGATTAGATACACAGCTCAGCAGACAGTATCACACAGGATAGGATTAGATACACAGCTCAGCAGGCAGTATCACACAGGAGAGGATTAGATACAAAGCTCAGCAGACAGTATCACAGGATAGGATTAGATACAGCTCAGCAGACAGTATCACACAGGAAAGGATTAGATACAGCTCAGCAGACAGTATCACATAGGAGAGGATTAGATACACAGCTCAGCAGACTGTATCACACAGGAGAGGATTAGATACACGCTCAGCAGACAGTATCACACAGGAGAGGATTAGATACACAGCTCAGCAGACTGTATCACACAGGAGAGGATTAGATACACAGCTCAGCAGACAGTATCACACAGGATAGGATTAGATACACAGCTCAGCAGACAGTATCACACAGGAGAGGATTAGATACACAGCTCAGCAGACAGTATCACACAGGAGAGAATTAGATACAAAGCTCAGCACACAGTATCACACAGGAGAGGATTAGATACACACAGCTCAGCAGACAGTATCACACAGGAGAGGATTAGATACACAGCTCAGCACACAGTATCACACAGGAGAGGATTAGATACACAGCTCAGCACACAGTATCACACAGGAGAGGATTAGATACAGCTCAGCACACAGTATCACACAGGAGAGGATTAGATACACAGCTCAGCACACAGTATCACACAGGAGAGGATTAGATACACAGCTCAGCACACAGTATCACACAGGATAGGATTAGATACAGCTCAGCACACAGTATCACACAGGAGAGGATTAGATACACAGCTCAGCACACAGTATCACACAGGAGAGGATTAGATACACAGCTCAGCACACAGTATCACACAGGATAGGATTAGATACAGCTCAGCACACAGTATCACACAGGAGAGGATTAGATACACAGCTCAGCACACAGTATCACACAGGATTACATACAGCTCATCGATTTCCGTTGAGATGTCTCCGTATCCCAGAAGACACCGCGCCGAGCGGGAAAACCTAAACCGGAAGTACATAACCGGAAGTACAGCAGACGAAGTATTTGAACGCCCAAGTGCTGAGTCTCCGATCTGCCGCCCCCTGGTGGTTCCTGCCCGTTGTGCGGGACTCCGCTGTGCTGCATATATCAGCCGCATCCTCCATCACCTCTCTGCCTGCCACTGCCTACAGGGCCCATGTGGTGTCACAGTCACGTGACTGATCACATGACATCACTACAGGCCCTGCAGGAAGATTACAGACAGGATCAGGGAGGGTTGAGCTACAGAATACAGGCTCCTTCCAGGTGTATACTAGTGGCTACATCAGAATGTATGGGCTCCTTCCAGGTGTATACTAGTGGCTACATCAGAATGTATGGACTCCTTCCAGGTGTATACTAGTGGCTACATCAGAATGTATGGGCTCCTTCCAGGTATATACTAGTGGCTACATCAGAATGTATGGGCTCCTTCCAGGTGTATACTAGTGGCTACATCACAATGTATGGGCTCCTTCCAGGTGTATACTAGTGGCTACATCAGAATGTATGGACTCCTTCCAGGTGTATACTAGTGGCTACATCAGAATGTATGGACTCCTTCCAGGTATATACTAGTGGCTACATCAGAATGTATGGGCTCCTTCCAGGTATATACTAGTGGCTACATCAGAATGTATGGACTCCTTCCAGGTATATACTAGTGGCTACATCAGAATGTATGGGCTCCTTCCAGGTATATACTAGTGGCTACATCAGAATGTATGGACTCCTTCCAGGTATATACTAGTGGCTACATCACAATGTATGGGCTCCTTCCAGGTATATACTAGTGGCTACATCACAATGTATGGCTCCTTCCAGGTATATACTAGTGGCTACATCAGAATGTATGGACTCCTTCCAGTGTATAGTAGTGGCTACATCAGAATGTATGGACTCCTTCCAGGTGTATACTAGTGGCTACATCAGAATGTATGGGCTCCTTCCAGGTGTATACTAGTGGCTACATCAGAATGTATGGGCTCCTTCCAGGTGTATACTAGTGGCTACATCAGAATGTATGGGCTCCTTCCAGGTGTATACTAGTGGCTACATCAGAATGTATGGGCTCCTTCCAGGTGTATACTAGTGGCTACATCAGAATGTATGGGCTCCTTCCAGGTGTATACTAGTGGCTACATCAGAATGTATGGGCTCCTTCCAGGTGTATACTAGTGACTACATCAGAATGTATGGGCTCCTTCCAGGTGTATACTAGTGGCTACATCAGAATGTATGGGCTCCTTCCAGGTATATACTAGTGGCTACATCAGAATGTATGGGCTCCTTCCAGGTATATACTAGTGGCTACATCAGAATGTATGGGCTCCTTCCAGGTATATACTAGTGGCTACATCAGAATGTATGGGCTCCTTCCAGGTATATACTAGTGGCTACATCAGAATGTATGGGCTCCTTCCAGGTGTATACTAGTGGCTACATCAGAATGTATGGACTCCTTCCAGGTATATACTAGTGGCTACATCAGAATGTATTGGCTCCTTCCAGGTATATACTAGTGGCTACATCAGAATGTATGGGCTCCTTCCAGGTATATACTAGTGGCTACATCAGAATGTATGGACTCCTTCCAGGTGTATACTAGTGGCTACATCAGAATGTATTGGCTCCTTCCAGGTGTATACTAGTGGCTACATCAGAATGTATGGGCTCCTTCCAGGTATATACTAGTGGCTACATCAGAATGTATGGGCTCCTTCCAGGTGTATACTAGTGGCTACATCAGAATGTATGGGCTCCTTCCAGGTATATACTATGGCTACATCACAATGTATGGGCTCCTTCCAGGTGTATACTAGTGGCTACATCAGAATGTATGGGCTCCTTCCAGGTGTATACTAGTGGCTACATCAGAATGTATGGGCTCCTTCCAGGTATATACTAGTGGCTACATCAGAATGTATGGGCTCCTTCCAGGTGTATACTAGTGGCTACATCAGAATGTATGGGCTCCTTCCAGGTGATACTAGTGGCTACATCAGAATGTATGGGCTCCTTCCAGGTGTATACTAGTGGCTACATCAGAATGTATGGACTCCTTCCAGGTATATATTAGTGGCTACATCAGAATGTATGGGCTCCTTCCAGGTGTATACTAGTGGCTACATCAGAATGTATGGACTCCTTCCAGGTATATACTAGTGGCTACATCAGAATGTATGGGCTCCTTCCAGGTATATATTAGTGGCTACATCAGAATGTATGGGCTCCTTCCAGGTGTATACTAGTGGCTACATCAGAATGTATGGGCTCCTTCCAGGTGTATACTAGTGGCTACATCAGAATGTATGGGCTCCTTCCAGGTATATACTAGTGGCTACATCAGAATGTATGGGCTCCTTCCAGGTATATACTAGTGGCTACATCAGAATGTATGGGCTCCTTCCAGGTATATACTAGTGGCTACATCAGAATGTATGGACTCCTTCCAGGTGTATACTAGTGGCTACATCAGAATGTATGGGCTCCTTCCAGGTATATACTAGTGGCTACATCAGAATGTATGGACTCCTTCCAGGTGTATACTAGTGGCTACATCAGAATGTAAGGGCTCCTTCCAGGTATATACTAGTGGCTACATCAGAATGTACAGGCTCCTTCTAGGTGTATACTAGTGGCTACATCAGAATGTATGGGCTCCTTCCAGGTATATACTAGTGGCTACATCAGAATGTATGGGCTCCTTCCAGGTGTATACTAGTGGCTACATCAGAATGTATGGGCTCCTTCCAGGTGTATACTAGTGGCTACATCAGAATGTATGGGCTCCTTCCAGGTGTATACTAGTGGCTACATCAGAATGTATGGGCTCCTTCCAGGTGTATACTAGTGGCTACATCAGAATGTATGGGCTCCTTCCAGGTATATACTAGTGGCTACATCAGAATATATGGGCTCCTTCCAGTGTATACTAGTGGCTACATCAGAATGTATGGGCTCCTTCCAGGTATATACTAGTGGCTACATCAGAATGTATGGACTCCTTCCAGGTATATACTAGTGGCTACATCAGAATGTATGGGCTCCTTCCAGGTATATACTAGTGGCTACATCACAATGTATGGGCTCCTTCCAGGTATATACTAGTGGCTACATCACAATGTATGGGCTCCTTCCAGGTATATACTAGTGGCTACATCAAATGTATGGGCTCCTTCCAGTTATACTAGTGCTACATCAGAATGTATGGCTCCTTCCAGGTATATACTAGTGGCTACATCAGAATGTATGGCTCCTTCCAGGTTATACTAGTGGCTACATCAGAATGTATGGGCTCCTTCCAGGTGTATACTAGTGGCTACATCAAATGTATGGCTCCTTCCAGGTGTATACTAGTGGCTACATCAAATGTATGGGCTCCTTCCAGGTGTATACTAGTGGCTACATCAGAATGTATGGGCTCCTTCCAGGTGTATACTAGTGGCTACATCAGAATGTATGGCTCCTTCCAGGTATATAGTGGCTACATCAGAATGTATGGGCTCCTTCCAGGTTATACTAGTGCTACATCAGAATGTATGGCTCCTTCCAGTGTATACTAGTGGCTACATCAGAATGTATGGCTCCTTCCAGGTATATACTAGTGGCTACATCAGAATGTATGGGCTCCTTCCAGTATATACTAGTGGCTACATCAAATGTATGGGCTCCTTCCAGGTTATACTAGTGGCTACATCAGAATGTATGGCTCCTTCCAGGTTATACTAGTGGCTACATCAGAATGTATGGCTCCTTCCAGGTTATACTAGTGGCTACATCAGAATGTATGGCTCCTTCCAGGTATACTAGTGCTACATCAGAATGTATGGCTCCTTCCAGGTTATACTAGTGGCTACATCAGAATGTATGGGCTCCTTCCAGGTTATACTAGTGGCTACATCAGAATGTATGGACTCCTTCCAGGTGTATACTATGGCTACATCAAATGTATGGGCTCCTTCCAGGTGTATACTAGTGGCTACATCAGAATGTATGGCTCCTTCCAGTGTATACTATGGCTACATCAGAATGTATGGCTCCTTCCAGGGTATACTATGGCTACATCAGAATGTATGGGCTCCTTCCAGGTGTATACTAGTGCTACATCAGAATGTATGGGCTCCTTCCAGTATATACTAGTGGCTACATCAGAATGTATGGCTCCTTCCAGTATATACTAGTGGCTAATCGAATGTATGGCTCCTTCCAGTGTATACATGGCTACATCAGAATGTATGGGCTCCTCCAGTGTATATAGTGGCTACATCAGAATGTATGGCTCCTTCCAGGTTATACAGTGGCTACATCAGAATGTATGGACTCCTTCCAGTGTATACTATGGCTACATCAGAATGTATGGCTCCTTCCAGGTGTATACTATGCTACATCAGAATGCATGGCTCCTTCCAGGTGTATACTATGGCTACATCAGAATGTAGGGCTCCTTCCAGGTGTATAATGGCTACATCAGAATGTATGGCTCCTTCCAGGTATACTAGTGCTACATCAGAATGTATGACTCCTTCAGTGTATACTATGCTACATCAGAATGTATGGCTCCTTCCAGTGTATACTAGTGGCTACATCAGAAGTATGGGCTCCTTCCAGGTTATACTAGTGGCTACATCAGAATGTAAGGCTCTTCAGGTATATACTAGTGGCTACATCAGAATGTATGGGCTCCTTCCAGGTGTATACTAGTGGCTACATCAGAATGTATGGGCTCCTTCAGTATATACTAGTGGCTACATCAGATGTATGGCTCCTTCCAGGTGTATACTATGGCTACATCAGAATGTATGGGCTCCTTCCAGGTGTATACTGTGGCTACATCAGAATGTATGGCTCCTTCCAGTGTATACTAGTGGCTACATCAGAATGTATGGCTCCTTCCAGGTAATACTAGTGGCTACATCAAATGTATGGACTCCTTCCAGTATATACTATGGCTACATCAGAATGTATGGACTCCTTCCAGGTTATACTAGTGGCTACATCAGAATGTATGGCTCCTTCCAGGTTATACTATGGCTACATCAGAATGTATGGGCTCCTTCCAGGTGTATATAGTGGCTACATCAGAATGTATGGCTCCTTCAGTGTATACTAGTGCTACATCAGAATTATGGCTCCTTCCAGTTATACTAGTGGCTACATCAGAATGTATGGGCTCCTTCCGGTTATACTAGTGGCTACATCAGAATGTATGGGCTCCTTCCAGGTGTATACTAGTGCTACATCAAATGTATGGGCTCCTTCCAGTGTATACTAGTGGCTACATCAGAATGTATGGCTCCTTCCAGTTATACTAGTGGCTACATCAGAATTATGACTCCTTCCAGGTGTATACTAGTGGCTACATCAGAATGTATGGCTCCTTCCAGGTATACTAGTGGCTACATCAGAATGTATGGGCTCCTTCCAGGTGTAACTAGTGCTACATCAGAATGTATGGCTCCTTCCAGGTTATACTAGTGCTACATCAAATGTATGGCTCCTTCCAGGTAATACAGTGCTACATCAGAATGTATGGCTCCTTCCAGGATATACTATGGCTACATCAGAATGTATGGCTCCTTCCAGGTGTATACTAGTGGCTACATCAAATGTATGGGCTCCTTCCGTTATCAGTGCTACATAGAATGATGGCTCCTTCAGGTATATACATGCTACATCAAATGTATGGGCCCTTCCAGGTGTATACTAGTGGCTACATCAGAATGTATGGCTCCTTCCAGGTGTATACTAGTGGCTACATCAGAATGTATGGGCTCCTTCCAGGTATATATTATGGCTACATCAGAATGTATGGGCTCCTTCCAGGTGTATACTAGTGGCTACATCAGAATGTATGGACTCCTTCCAGGTATATACTAGTGGCTACATCAGAATGTATGGGCTCCTTCCAGGTATATACTAGTGGCTACATCAGAATGTATGGACTCCTTCCAGGTATATACTAGTGGCTACATCAGAATGTATGGACTCCTTCCAGGTGTATACTAGTGGCTACATCAGAATGTATGGACTCCTTCCAGGTGTATACTAGTGGCTACATCAGAATGTATGGGCTCCTTCCAGATATATACTAGTAGCTACATCAGAATGTATGGGCTCCTTCCAGGTATATACTAGTGGCTACATCAGAATGTATGGGCTCCTTCCAGGTGTATACTAGTGGCTACATCAGAATGTATGGGCTCCTTCCAGGTATATATTAGTGGCTACATCAGAATGTATGGGCTCCTTCCAGGTGTATACTAGTGGCTACATCAGAATGTATGGGCTCCTTCCAGGTATATATTAGTGGCTACATCAGAATGTATGGGCTCCTTCCAGGTGTATACTAGTGGCTACATCAGAATGTATGGACCCCTTCCAGGTGTATACTAGTGGCTACATCAGAATGTATGGGCTCCTTCCAGGTGTATACTAGTGGCTACATCAGAATGTATGGACTCCTTCCAGGTATATACTAGTGGCTACATCAGAATGTATGGGCTCCTTTCAGGTCCTTACTGCAGGCCATATAGTCTAGCTGGTTCACTGCTGAAGGCACGACACAGTGGGGGCTGCTTCCTGGCACATATTAGTGACTACATCTGGATGTATGAGCTCCTTCCAGGCAGTGTGTAACGATCGGGCTCATAAGGGTCATGACCAGGCCCGCCGACCCCTGACCCCAGCGCCTGCTTCACATGGATGTGTGTCACCGTGGATGCACATCTCTGTCACTGCACGGCAGTCTGCCCTGGCCAGTCCCATGGCCGCCGGAGGACTGGCACTGTACCTTTAATTGCGTCTGGAAAACGTAGTCGTTCCGCGGCCCAGTGTGCAGCACCGTGATGAGGTCATCACACTGCAGCATGTGGGAATGACAAGCTTGCACTCCATGGAGGAGCTGAAGAATCTAACCTATTTCCCCGAAATTAAGACATACCCTGAAAATAAGACATACTAAGGGGTTTGCATAGCTGCTAAATATAAGTATCAATATGGCTGCGGTATGAGAGGCACGTGTACCACAGGGCTCCTACCATCCTGCCCTAATCTCTACCATCCCACAAATGTAGCACCTCTTATCGCCTCTATCGTACCCCTATCCCGTTGGGGCATCACTGAGGCACATTTTCCTCTGGGTAGTTCATGAGGCCACTGAAGACCACCCTGCAGGTACCGTCATCCCCTCCCACCTTAAGGCCGCCAGCCTACATCTATCCCTGACAGAGGCTCATCCACCAACCTCTGGGCCGAGAAGTCACTGCACCCCCCTGGCGAGCACCACCCGAACCTGAAGAGCCCCTTCCCAGCCGCAACTGTGATGGCCACAAGCGGGTCCCCGCTTGGCAGTTCCGTTCATCTTCAGCAATGGCCCGCCCGGCTGTACCTCCATCCTGGCCCGTCCACTTATACTGCTACCTCTGCATCCCGGAGCTTCTCAGCTTTGGCTATGACCCCTCCTATCTCCTACATCCCTGTCCTGCACCAAAGACACAAGCCCAGGGAAGCACCTTACAGTACAAGCCGGCGGGCTTGAAACGCAGCAGCACCAGCCCCTGCCGAATGCCTGCACCAGCAGCACAACGCCAACAGCCTACACCCTGGCATTGATTCATCACCACCACTCATCTCTTGCTGCTGCTGACCCCCAGCTGCATCTGATCCCCGGCCACACCTGATCCCCGGCTGCATCTGATTCCTGGCATTACAAAACCTTTGGTGCAAGTAATCGCTAGCTGCACCTGACCCCTGGCTGCATCTGATCTCAAGCTGCATCTGATCCCTGGTTGCACCTGATCCCTGGTTGCATCTGACCTCTGGCTGCATCTGATCTCTGGCCGCATCTAATCCCTGGCTGCATCAGATCCCCGGCTGCATCTGATCCCTGGCTGCACCTGACCCTTTTCTGCATCTGATCCCTGGCTGCATCTGATCCCTGGCTGCACCTGACCCCTGGCCGCATCTGACCCCTGGCCGCATCTGACCCCTGGCTGCATCTGTTCCCTTCCTGCATCTGATCCCCAGCTGCATCTGAAGGTTGGCTGCACTTGCTCATGCAGTCCTGACTTTGTATGACTTCATCACCATCACACATCCTTCCACTGCATCTAATCCCTGGCTACATCAGACCCCTGTTTGCATCTCATCCCGTGCCATACCTCATCCCTAGGTGTTATAGACTTGGTCCTGACTTGACACGACTTCATCGCTACCACACATCTCTTCGCTGCATCTAATCCCTGGTAGCATCTGCTCCCCTGGCTGCTTCTCACCCCTGCTGCACCTCATCACTATGTGCTGCAGTACATAGTTACGTGCTGCAGTACATAGTTGCTGTCAACTATGTTTCCTCTTATTTTTACCCTCACCCCTATACTACTTCATTTCATACTAACTCCATTTATCCCTCCACCCAGTAATGAAGTAATACTCTCTCCCTCTATCCTGCCCAGCCACCTCACCTCCTCCACAGAACTATTTCTTCACATACAACATACAATCCTTTGTCTTCAAACATGCGCGTAACCTCTCCTACCCCCACTATCTGACCCTCTCCCCGTTTCTCCTACTTGCTGGTGACATATCTCCAAATCCTGGACCCCTCATCACATCTCCACAGTTACTTTTAACCGATACCCACGCTCCAACTTTTACCTCCACAACCTTAATAACCTTATACCCATTCGTACAGCCCCAGCTCCCCCAATCCCTCTACCTGGAGCACTATGGAACACTCGCTCCATCTGCAACAAACTCTCTTTAATCCACAACCTCTTCACCACTAACAATCTCTCATTCATCGGCATAACTGAAACCTCTCTCACCCCGATACAGCCTTCCCAGCTGCACTTTCCTATGGTGGACACAGTCTCTCATACCCCCTCCCCTAGCAACAAGCATGGTGGAGGGATGGGCTTGCTCCTGTCTGACAATTGGTCCTGTACCCCAATCCCACTGCCACTCTCTGCTACTCTCCCCTCTTTCAAGGTACACTCTGTCGTATCTACTCCTCCTGCAAACTTCAGTTAGCTGTTATCTACTGCTTCCCCCCAGGATCATTCTCCACTTTTCTTGACCACTTCACCACCTGGCTACTCCACTTCCTCTCTGCAGACATCCCCACTACCATCATGGGCGACTTCAACATCCCCATTGACACTCCCCACCCTGCTGCCTCTAAACTTCTATCACTCACTGCATCCTTTTTGGCTCTCTCAATGGTCCTCCTCTGCCACTCATAAAGATGGCCACACACTCAACCTCATTATCCCCCACCTATGTTCCTTCACTAACCTCTCCCTCTCCCTGTCCTACCACAATCTACTGACTTTCTCTTCCCTCTCCTTTCCTAATACACTACCCCAACTCCACAAACCCACTCATCCTTGCAGAAATGGCAACCATATTGATCTGCACTCATTCTCAGAATCCCTTCTCCCACTCGCAGGCATAGCGTCCTTACATGACGAAGATGCTGCTGCCGCCCTATATAACCCCACAGTAACTTCTGCCCTCAACTTGGCTGCCCCCCTCACATTCAACAAACTTTGCACAAACAGGCAGCCCTGGAACACCAGCCTCACAAAAGACCTGAGACGGGCTTCCAGGGTTGCTGAGCAGAGATGAAAGAAATCCCATTCCGCCAAGGATTTGGCCATGTATATGCAGTCCCGGTTGGCTTCCAACCGCATCACTCCACCGAAACAGCCCTAACTAAGGTTACCAATGACCTATTAATGACCTCCGCGGCTGCACACCGGACCGGAGGGCAAATTAGCCCTCCATTTCTGTGTGCTGATCCAGTCCGGGGCTGTCAGGTTCATCCCTGACAGCCCCGGACCGAATCACACTGCAGTCTGAAGCCGCCCTAAGGCTGGTTTCACACTGCAGTTTTTTCCCTGATCAGGTTCGATCAGGTTTGGGTGCCAAAACCAGAAGAGGAACCAGGAGAGGAACTTGCAGAGAAAAAGTATAAATGAAAGATTGACCCCTGTTCTGAGTTTTGGAGACGCTCCTGGTTTTAACACACAAACCTGATCGAACCTGATCAGGAAAAAAACTGCAGTGTGAAACCAGCCTAATGGCCACTTTACACACACTAGCTTATCTGTCCAACTTCTGACCAACTTACTGGTTGCAGTGAAATCATGGACACATTGTTACATTTGTACACAGCCACAAAATGGAGCAATGTGTCCATGATTTCACTGCAGCCAGTAAGTTGGTCAGAAGTTGGACAGATAAGTTGGTGTGTGTAAAGTGGCCCTTAGTCTTGCACGGACACACACTCTGACTGCTTGTATTACAGTACTGTCAGCACTTTCTCATTGCAACCTTTGCTGACTCTCCTCAGCTGAGAGTGACAGCTGCATAGAAATGCACACTCACTCTCAGGTCAGGAGAGCCACAGTGGACGGCTGTCAGAAAGTGCCAGCTAATGAATATTCACCCACTTGCCCACCCCACTTAAACCAGAACGACACCTGCTGTCTTCCTGCTGTTGATGAAGTATTTCACAGCAATGCACGACAGCACTCCGGAGCTGAGTCTGACACTGTTTGTTTTATCCAGCGGTCACCCTCAGCTCAGAAGATTCACGGTGCGATGCGATCCTCGATCAATACAGTAGACTGAGTGCGGTTGAATATGCATTAGCTTAATTAGCTGACACTTTCTCAGCACGACCCCACGGCACTCCTGAGCAGAGGGGGACAGAAATACACTTTTGTCATTTCAGCCTAGGAGTGCTGCACTGTATCACGGTCCTCTATCACTACAGCAGGCAGAGTGTGGGTGTTGATCAGGGTTCAGAGGGTTGGGCAAGAAGGTGAATATTCATTAGCTTAATTACCCATCACTTTTCTGTATACTCTGTCCCTGTCCCCTGTCTCTCTACACCCTGTCCCCTGTCTCTCTACACCCTGTCCCCTGTCTCTCTACACCCTGTCCCCTGTCTCTCTACACCCTGTCCCCTGTCTCTCTACACCCTGTCCCCTGTCCTCTACACCCTGTCCCCTGTCTCTCTACACCCTGTCCCTGTCTCTCTACACCCTGTCCCCTGTCTCTCTACACCCTGTCCCCTGTCTCTCTACACCCTGTCCCCCGTCTCTCTACACCTGTCCCCTGTCTCTCTACACCCTGTCCCCTGTCTCTCTACACTCTGTCCCCTGTCTCTCTACATCTGTCCCTGTCTCTCTACACTCTGTCCCTGTCTCTCTACACTCTGTCCCCTGTCTCTCTACACTCTGTCTCCTGTCTCTATACTCTCTGTAATGCGTGTATACTGTGTCTATACTGTGTGTATAATATGTGTAATCTTTGCATACTGTCTGTCTATACAATGTCTCATGTATGTATATACTGTGTGCTTCTCTCCTCACCCCTCCACCACTGAGCCGCATCTCTCCTCAACCCTACACCACTGAGCCGCTTCTCTCCTCACTCCTCCACCACAGACACCCATCTCTCCTCACCCCTCCACCACTGAGCCGCATCTCTCCTCACCCCTCCACCACTGAGCCGCATCTCCCCTCACCCCTCCAACACTGAGCCGCATCTCTCCTCACCCCTCCACCACTGAGCCGCATCTCTCCTCACCCCTCCACCACAGAGCCGCATCTCTCCTCACCCCTCCACCACAGAGCCGCATCTCTCCTCACCCCTCCACCACAGACCGGCATCTCTCCTCACCCCTCCACCACAGACCCGCATCTCTCCTCACCCCTCCACCACAGAGCCGCCTCAATACTCTGCAACCCACAGAGCCGCCACTATACTCTGCTACCCACAGAGCCGCCTCTATACTCTGCTACCCACAGAGCCGCCTCTATACTCTGCTACCCACAGAGCCGCCTCTATACTCTGCTACCCACAGAGCCGCCTCGATACTCTGCTAGCCACAGAGCCGCCTCGATACTCTGCTAGCCACAGAGCCGCCTCGATACTCTGCTAGCCACAGAGCCGCCTCGATACTCTGCTACCCACAGAGCCGCCTCCATACTCTGCTACCCACAGAGCCGCCTCTATGCTCTACTACCCACTGACCCGCCTGTATACTCTGATACCCACTGACCCGCCTGTATACCCACAATTCATTTCACCGCGCTCCCGATGCAATTGTATCGGGCCTTTTTACTAGTACTTCTATAAATCTCTCTCAATATACAGTAACTCGCGCTCGTTGTCTCCCTTCATATATTGATCCTTTTGCTGCAGTGATGTGAATGGGCCACCTGCAGAGATCTTCATTACTTCTTCCTGTTGGTAATCTAATGGTCCTGTCACACGTGTCAACCAAGGCTGCGATGTCGGAAGTGATGTGCGGGTGTGCGTCGCTTCCGCCATCGCAACCTTGGTGTCACACGGCAGGATGTTGCCGGTGATGCCGCAGTGATGCCGGCGGAGCCATCGCTTGCTGGACTGGGATCAACCCAGCGAGGGATCTGCAGCAATGCTGCGGTATAGGCTGGATCACCGCCAACATCACTATTGCGGTGTCAGACGGCGCGGTCCAGCCCAATCGCTGGTTGCAGATTGACAGATGTATGAACATGTTCATAAACCTGTCAACCTGCGACCAGCGATAAATCGCAGTCACGTCGCGCTGTCACACAGCACGACGCACTTGCAATATCGCTAGCGACATCACTGATGCGTCACTTTTCGGCGATGTCGCTAGTGACATTGACATGTGTGACACGGCCTTAAGGTGCAGTAAGAAGGCGTGGCCTGGAGCTTCTCTGCAATGGCCGCATAATTCGGGAGCTCTGCAGGCCCTGAGTCTTCACAGCGACTATACACCGCAGAACCGGCGAGCTGATCCCCAGAAACCCACCATTACACAGCGGAACAGGTCAGGCACCGAATGGGCCGAGTCAGACCCGCCAAACGACCCCCGCCACGCAGAGTCACTGACTTTTTTATACACACGCGGCCCCTCAGTTCCGCGACCGCTGTAGCCAACATGGCGCATCCCCCTCCTTCCCCACAACGCTCCACGCGTGCTTCCAGGCGCAACTCTATGGCCTCTCTCACCTCCGGCCCCCCGTCACCAGGACTGATGGCGAGCGGCCCCATCACACACGCGGCCATGAGAGAGCTGCTGACGGACTTCAGAGCTTCTTTGCAGGAAGACATGCAGAGGATGTTGGCGGGCTTGCAAAGCGAGGTGGGTGCGCTCTCCACACGCACTAACCATATAGAGGCTAAAATGAAAGAACTGGTCAAGTCACATAACGAGCTTCTAGATGCCCATGCTGAGCTGCAATCTAAGATGGAGAGGCAAGCTCTCAAACAATTGGATCTGGAGGACTGCTCCAGACGAAATAATGTTAAATTGAGGGGGGTCCCTGAATCAGTCCCGACTGGAGAACTGAGAAAGCTTCTCCAAAGCTTTATCTCCGCAATCCTACCTACCCTGCAGCCTACGGAGGTCATTATAGACCGCATACACAGGCTACCAAGACCAGCTTCAGTGGACCCTGCGCTGCCCAGAGACGTTCTAGCCCGAGTCCACTTTTTTGAGATCAAAGAGGACTTCCTGAGAGCCATAAGGAATGGAACTGAGATCCCAGAAGAATTTCAGCACATTTCTGTCTATCCTGATCTATCACCAGGTACCCTGGCAAGAAGAAGAGCATTTCAGGAGGCCACAGCAATTTTGAGGGATCGTCATCTGGACTACCGTTGGGGTTTCCCTATGAAGCTTCTAATAAAACGGGACAATGTTACCTACGCCTGCTTCACTCCGGACCAAGCTATGGCTCATTTGCAGAAGTGGAGGATGCTACCACCTAAGAGACTCTCTCCATCACCACAACAGGATTCTGATCGGCCGGCGGCAGCGAGTGCTGACTTTAATCGCACCCTGGATCCAGCCTGAACACTGGTTTTCGCGACATGCTGGTTTTGTATTTGCCGACTTATTTCATTGTTGACTCGGGGCCTCTATTCCTGATTCCTGAACTCTCTTTTCTGAATCCTTTCCTTTCTTACCTTAAAACTCATCTTAAGTTTACCTACTACTTTACTCCACACTTCTAACTCTTACGGTTCTATCCTTCTCTCACTGACTTTACCTATTTCTTCCTCCATCTCCCCTCTTGCTCTCCCCCCTTTTTATCCACTCTTCTCTTTCACTTTGGTCCACACTTGCGACCAATTCTGCCACCACAGGTACTTTTTTTGTACCTTAAATTTTCTTGTCCTATAGTGTCCTACTAAGGTAGCCACTGCGGGACACCTAGAGTGCTGCGCACTCCTCACTTGTATAAGTGAGACTGTAAATAGTTTATTCACCCCTTCCCGTGACCCCTCACCTCTCCTCCCCCTCTCTCCTCCCCCCCCAGCAAACCACTTCCTTTCATCCCTCAACTAGAGTTTTCTATTCATATCCCTGTACATGGTCTGATATACCATTGAAACTCATTGAAACCCATTACAATTACTGTATTTAACTGACTGTAGAATTTACGTTTATTTTTCTGTGCTTGTTGTATTCTCCAGTAAGTCCATGGGATGTCGATAAAATGCTCAACAATCAACGTCAACGGGCTCAACTCACCAGGGAAGAGATCCTTGGTGTGGAACCAAATAAAGAAACTCCGAAGCGAGGTAATTTTCTTGCAAGAAACACACCTACTACAGCAGGATAATGGGCGAATGTCCCACCCAAGCTTCCCCCATAGATTTTTTGCAAGCGCAGGGGAAAAGAGGGCAGGGGTGGCCATCTTCATACATAAATCTATCTCTGTAAACCTCATTGAAGAAATCCCTGACCCTCAAGGCAGATACCTTGTACTCCGAGTAAATCTAAACAACACACTGTACTCCCTAGTGTCCATTTACGGTCCTAATACGGGCCAAGTGAAATATCATAGAGCTCTGCTAGCAAAAATGGAAGGGATGGTAAAGGGACCCACAATAATTGCGGGAGATTTCAATGTACCACCTAATAGGAGATTAGACTCTTCCTCCACCTCACTCTGCCGCTCTGATGTGAGTAAATTAATTAGCTCACATCGACTACACGACATCTGGCGATACCTCCATGGAGAGGAAAGAGACTACACATTCATGTCCCCCAGACATAACACTTATAGCAGGATCGATTTCATATTGGTTAATGATCTACTCCTGCCTCATTGCCTTCGAGCTGATATTGGCCACATCACTTGGACTGACCATGCCCCCGCCTCGCTTACCATTGCAGATGCCTCTCATTTCCCACCTACTGCTTCTTGGAGAATGAATGATTACCTCCTTTCAATCCCGGCAAACATACAGAGCATTGGCTCTCAAATTGCAGAATACTTTAGACACAATGACAATGGGGAAACCTCACCCGAAACAGTGTGGAACGCACATAAAGCTTATATCCGGGGAGAGCTGATCAAAATGGCGTCTCTAGCCAAACGTAAAAGAGAAGAGCTAACTAGTCAACTCACAAATAAAATAGCTGAATTGGAACATACCCACAAACACAATCCTACTCCCACCATACTAACGGAATTAGTTAACGCCCGTCTAAAACTGAGAAGTGTATTATTAGGCAAAGTAGAGCACAATTTAAAGAGGGTTAAAGCAAACTTCTATGGCATGGGAGATAAGGCAGGCACGCTGTTAGCAAGACGTCTTAAAAAACGACAATCTGCATCCAAAATTGATCACCTATTGAACCATCAAAATATCCCGATCAGAAATCCCTTACTAATAGTGGAAGAGTTCCGCAACTATTATGCCAAACTATATAATCTTCAGGCTGATAGACACACTGCCCAACCGACTAAAGACCTCATCAACCAATTTTTAGATAAAATTAACCTCCCCAGAGTAACCCCGCAACAAGAAGCTTTCCTTAACGCACCTTTTAAACTAGATGAAATTCAATCAACCATCAAAACTATGAAAAAGAAATCGGCCCCTGGCCCGGACGGTTACTCGTACACATATTATAATAGCTTCCTCCAAGAACTAACTCCACATCTCCTGACACTATTCAACTATTGGCGGAAAAAAGGCCAAATTTCTCCAGAGGGATTGGAAGCTCTTATTTCCACTATACCGAAACCCGGTAAACCCACCAATACCCCCACAAACTTTAGGCCCATTGCTCTCCTGAATGGAGATCTGAAGATTTATGCTAAATTATTAGCTAAGCGCCTGATGGTAGTACTGCCAGCCCTGATTGACCCAGACCAAGTAGGTTTCATCCCAAACAGACAAGCGGGAGACGGTATCGGGAGATTGGTGGACCTGCTGGAGCTGATGGAACGTAGACAAACCCCCAGTGCACTCCTCTCCTTGGATGCTGAAAAAGCTTTTGATAGAGTGCACTGGGGTACCTAGAAGAGGTACTAAACAGATTTGGGCTAGTGGGCGACTTCCAAGCTTCGATATTGGCCCTTTATTCTAACCCCAATGCGAGAGTCAAATCTTCAGGATACACATCCTCAGCTTTTACAATAACGAACGGAACCAGGCAGGGGTGTCCACTATCACCATTGATCTTTGCTTTGGTGATGGAGCCCCTGGCTGAGAGAGTCCGGTCGGACCCCAATATCTTGGGTCTTCGCGTTGGCTCTCGCGAACACAAGATAGGCCTATACGCTGATGATGTAGTATTCGTATGTACAAAACTGTCCCAAACCATCCCAAATATTACTCGTCTACTAGCAGAATTCTCAGACGTCTCTTATTACAAATTAAATCCATCCAAATCACTCTTCTTCCCAGTGAATATACCTCCTGAAGAAGCTACTCAGCTCCAGCGGAATTTACCATTTGCTTGGTCCCCCCTAGGCTTCCCATATTTGGGCATTCAAATCACCCCCACAGCCAATATTGTGAAAAGTAATTATGATATCTTATATAAAAATTTAAAAACAGGACTCAACTCACACTCTTCTCTTGACCTCTCCTGGATAGCGAGAATTCAAGTTATAAAAATGACCTACCTCCCTAAAATCCTGCATATCCTGAGATGTCTCCCACTGAGCTTTCCTCGGCAATATCTGAAATCCATACAGACCCTTATAGGGAAATTTGTGTGGAATAATAAGCCACATCGGGTAGGCCTCAAAATTCTAACACTACCTTCCAAAATGGGCGGACTAGCTCTACCTGACATAGCTACATATTATCAAGCTATCCAAATTGCTGCAGCTGGAGAGTGGTGGAAAGAGACCTCTCAGTGTTATTGGTTACAAATTGAACGACACCTATCTCCCAGGAATTCTACCAAACTCCTGTAAGGCTGGCTTCACACTTGCAGATGGATCTGCAGCGTTTTGCAGATGCATCTGCAAGTGTGAGCATGCTGACCGCGGCCCCTATGTTTATAATAGGGCGCACGCGGTGTGAAAGCTCTCATTCACTCCTATATGTGTACTGTCAGCAGGCGTATGCCTGCTGACAGATCACACACTCCCGTCCGCACTGTGGACGCGAGATGTAGCGTCCATGCTGCGGGCGGGAGAGTGTGATCTGTAAGCAGGCATACGCCTGCTGACAGTACACATATAGGAGTGAATGAGAGCTTTCACACCGCGTGCGCCCTATTATAAACATAGGGGCCGCGGTCAGCATGCTCACACTTGCAGATGCATCTGCAAAACGCTGCAGATCCATCTGCAAGTGTGAAGGCAGCCTTAGAGAGTTCGCTTCTTGCTCATAGACGATCCTCTAATTACCTGAAGTCCATGACTACACTTTTAAAAGTCTGGTCTACACATAGTCTAAGTCTCCTTCTGTTCCTCCATCACGATATCACTATCCCTGCAGTGGAGCTATCTGTGGAGTCTCTCTCTCTCTCACAATGGAAAGAGCTTGGGGTGGAGTTTTTGCGGCAGGTGAGGGACGGAGTCAGAGTCAAAGCTTTTACAGAGTTGGTTGACAGATTCAAGATCCCCCGCTCCTCTTTTTTCAAATATTTACAACTGAGACACTTTCTGGATTCCCTCGCACTGCCTGAGTTGAGCCTGGTTGACGTTGATGAGCCCTTGCAAAGGTTCTTTAAGACACAATCTCTGGGCCTACACGGGGTCTCCATGGCATACAAAGCACTAAATGGACATAGAAGCAAAGCGAAACTCCCCTATATGGAGAAGTGGGAGTCCAGATTTCAACTTAACAGGGAACTTCACCAGTGGCATAGTGCGGTGACACGCACCACGGCTTATTCAAAATGCATAACGCACCATGAACAACTAAAAAAGGTGCACATGGACTGGTACTTAACGCCGGAACGGATCTCGCGATTTCACTCTTCATCGCTACCCCCCTCCTCTCCGCTTTGTTGGAAAGGATGCGGTCATAAGGGGACTGCCCAGCATATGTGGTGGTATTGTTCAGCAGTTTCCGCTTTTTGGTCTGAAGTTGAAGCATTAATAACCGAAATATTGTGTTACCCTGTACTCTTGAATCCTGCCTTAGCAATTTTGGGATTAGATCTTGAGGAGTTTTCACATTTGCATAGACCAAGCATGGCCAATGTCCTCATATCCGCTCGTGCCTGCATAGCTAGGTACTGGAAAACATCTACCGTTCCGTCCAGAGCAGAACTAGTCAACTCCATTAATTTGCATTTTCAGCACGAACTTATGCTGGCACATAGTGCATCCCGACGGTCCAAAATCCTAACCTGGTGGGATCCATGGATCTTGTCATCTTATAACACCATTTTGGTTGAGCCTCCGGGGCAGATTCACTTCTCAAGGAATTCACAGACCCATTAATGTTTAATGTTCAGAGTGTAATGTTATAATACACTGTTGGGTTAAATAAGAAATGGATAATAATGACAATGGTACAGACCATGACTTTTCCTTCCCATTCTCTTACCCTCCCTTCCCCTCCCCTCCCCTCCCCTCCCTTCCCCTCCCCTCCCCTCCCCCATCCCTCTTCTCTTCCCCAAGTGCCCTTTCCCCCCCCACTTAGCTCACTCCACCTCCTTCCCCTTATACAACCCCTTCCCCCCTCTTTTTTTCTTTTTTTTTTTTTTACAATTTGATCCTGGTTATCTCGAATTTAAGGCTTAATGTTTCTTTACGATTTCCTGAAGGAGCTATTGTAAGTTGTATATCTTTGTTATATGCGTAGACATACATTGTGCGCTGTGTTAAAATTTCAATAAAAACTTATGTTTTAAAAAAAAAAAAAAGGTGCAGTAAGAAGTGTAATTAATAAACACTTGTGTGCTGATGCACTAAACTGCACAGGACTCCTTCCCTTTCTACATATAATCCTCTCCCTTCTCTCTATGTATCAGCGTGCTTTCTCTCTATAAAGCGGCCGTCAAACGCTACGATATCTTGAAAGATATCGCTCGAACGCGCCAGATTTTACATCGCTTGAACGATATCTGTGCGTGTGACGGCAGGATACGATGAACAATATCTGATCAAATCGCAAGATCGCGATCTGAGCCCCGGACCTCAGATCTGACGATGTCGACTCATAAGATCAACAGAATCGGCGTGTCTAAACAACCGAGATCGTATGCACGTGTAGGAACTGCGCGATGCCTAAATCTAGCACGTAGGCGTGCCAGGAGTTCCCCATTGCCTCGCCTCCTCAGTTGTGATTCGTGCCCCGTAATGGTTGCGGATTGGCTGGCTCGACAGTGGCTCGCATTGGTGGAGGATGATGCGTTGCCATTGGCTGTCCCCACAGGGCGCCATATTTGAAGAACTGTCTTTTCAGCACCACACAATAGGCGTCGCCAGCTCAATTTCTCATGTCGAACTGTGCACCCACAAGTGCGCGACTTCATAATAGAACCTGCGTGGTACATTGCCCGGCTATAGTGTCCACCTTGTCATAAGACCCAATGTTTCCAGGCGCGGCACACACAACGTGGCGCTACGTCAAGCCCATGGGATATTGTCCCGTAGGTGACACAAAAAATGCAGATTGCCCTGTTAACGCTGCGTAGGTCGCCTTTAAGTGTTGTTACGTCACGCAAGGGGCGTTCCTCACGGAATGAAGTTGGTTTCAGTTTCATTCCGCCTGCAAGGTGCTAGCTCCTCCCCTGCACATTGCAGCTCAGTCATGGCCGCGACACGCCGCGCTGCCACGTGGGGGATGGCGGAACTCATGATCTTAATCGATCATTGCGATCGATTAGATTATCGGGGCCACCACCCCCACCGGCATCCGAGGCTGCGCAACCGCAGTACTGTGCTCAAGATCCAGCGGGCCCTGCGGCGCCAGCTGTGTGTGGAGAGGGCTGTGAAGGCGATCCAGCACAAGATCGCCGATCTTAAATATAAATGCCCGGGCCGAATTGTGGACATCCGTGCCCGGATTGCAAGGCTGCGTGGTGAGTAAATGTTGGGGCCCCACACACGCCTGCACATGTACATGTATTAAAATACACAGCAATGTCTCACAACAGAGTCAAAGGATAGTGTGGTCCCCGGCCTGTCCCCACCAATGTTTTTGCATATATTCTGCCTAATTTGGATGCAGGGCCAACACTCCGGCCTGGTTGTCCAACCTCATAAAAGCTGTCCATCCAAATGTTACTTAGGACCTAAAATCAGTCACAAGCTGCATTGTGCTGTTGTAAACACATTCAATGCAGGTGACAGGCAGCATGGCAAGTTGATGGACTGGGGAGTACAGGTGACATATGGTACAGGGGACTGTACACTCCCTCCCCCTTGCCATGCTGCATAAAACCTGTCAGTAAAACAAAGTGTTGGCCACACAGGGCAATCACATACATGTGTCCAAGGACCAATCCCTAAAGAATGCTCAGCCAACAACATTTGGAAACTGTGTTTGGACCCACCATGTGGATGTGCCAACAATGTGTCGCCTGGTGGTGTGCCCACTAACACGACTAGGCCAAACTCATGGCCAGCACAAATTTGGAAGCAGGACTCCGGCCTAACGCACTATTATTTTTGAAAACGCTACTTTCACAGTTCAATACCGCAATCAATGAGGCTGACCAATATTAAACAGCCTGCATTGGATCTAACTGATCCCTGCAGTTGGATTCAAAACATCCATCACAACCGACATTCACCAGGATCACTTGATGTGACTGTCCCAGATGGTCTCCCCTGGTGCATCCCCTCAACACCCCTATGTTGGCCCCTACTGACACCTCTTGGCCACCCATGTTCAACCCTGTGTGTGATACCCTCAAGTACCCTGTGTTTACCCCTTTTCTTCCGTGTGTGGGCACCTCATGTCCCCCATAACTTGCCAGCCTATTCCCTGTTGTCCCGCTTTGCTAAATACAAATTGTGTGTTTGCAGATAATCACGAAACACCTGCCGGTTGCTGGCCCATCATGTCTTTGGCCTAGGTGTCGATCCTGTGGCCAGGACCTGCGTTGATGTCACAGTCACATATCCGCTGTGGCAACGTGGGACACTGTGTTGATGGGACTGTGACGGCAGCACAGGTGCTGTACTGCAGTGACACACCTCTTCTCAAACCGTGAGGGCCTGCCAAATGGCGGGTGCTCGGTCACCGTACTTGCAACCTTTGCCTAATTTTAAGAACAATGACCTTCCAGTTGGGCCAAGTGTTAACGTACTGACCATGGTCTTTTCATCCAAATCTGGCCCAAGGACACCGCCAATGTCTTCTCAGAAGCTGGTTCATAGGGCCCCATGTCATGCATATTGTTGAATGCAAATTATGGCCAAGCCGATGGTGTGCCCTAGAAATCAAACCGCTTATTCTCCAAATATGGCAACATGCTGCTGTATGGCCAAAATAACATATTGCCAGTCAATAAATGATAGCCATTAGGAAGCCGCCAATGTGTCATGCTGGTTTAGGGTGTGGCAAAGTATGGTCCATCCTCCTATTCTAGGCTGCATTTTAAAATGTTAGACATTTGGATTGTGTACACTTGTATGACATTTAGTGGCCATCCAATTTGGCACAATTGCAATAGGGATGGATGGGTGGCTATATCAAAGCCCTGCACTTGTTATGTTTCGGGGGACAAATTGGCAACGCCAACATGCGTGTGTGAAAAAGGAATAGACAACACAACATATTACCGACCATCATACACTAAATAGGTAACATCTAAAGGCCACACATGCCACAATGGCCCACAGATGTTGCACTCTACACAGGTGCAAATGAACACCCAGCCTGCGTTTGCACACCTAACTACAATATTACTTGAAATGTAGCTAAAAGCAGCCATGCAGCAAGCCACATTGGCGAATGTCTCCACTATGCATTAGAAAAAAATACATTGCACATGTGTTGTTTTTTAGTAACCATGCACACATATGTTGCCAGTGTACTGTCCCTCGTGGCAAAAATAATTGTGTGTCCCATGTTAGAAATAATCAACTCAGTTTCTTCGTTCGATAAACTCCATAGACTGCGTCTTCAGAACCAAAAGTGGGTTTTATTCGGGTAGGAAAAAATACACAGAGATGTACAGCAAAAGCAATAATGACTTGGCAAGAATCTGAATGACAGGCACACATGGCACACAGGATGGAATAGTGTCGCCCCGCCTGTCTAAAGCAGGGCGTTTTTATACCAATTTTCTCCATAGAGAATCATTGGATAACGTTAGTGGCCATTATTGTCAATGGATACATAATGACCTCATCCTGACAAAGGCAATACTTACATTTCACGTAGACATGAAAAAGACACACTAATTTCATTACTAACTATATACTACACTTAAGTTCATTTATATAAATTATCTTATAATAGCCTTTTTGGGACCAAGCACAAATCATTACTTATTGACATTAATCAGCTCTGTTCTTGATTATAAGAAACGTCATATTAGCCTTGAGGGATAGAATACACCGTAAAATATCTAGAAATACTTGTAAAAAACTTGAGGGAAAGAATTGGTTAACCATAATCTTGATGAACTTTTGATATATGCTTGGACCAAACCTAATTAGCTCCATGCCTGTTTTGTTTCTGGAGCCTGATCTGTTATTACCTGTGACCTACTGCAAAAGTTCTTAAACATTAACGCTTACACAAGACAAAATGGCTGACAGAGGCCTTGGTACCCATGGCCTCCGTCTAACAAATCCCTCTGTTGTACTTATGGTAATTTGATAATTTACCCAAAGTACAAATTGGCATATGAGTCTAGTCGTAATTCTCATATATGGTATTGAGGAAAGGCATAATTTCGTACACTCCCTGGTCAGTAGGAGTGTTGGGAGGGACTGAAGGTACCCTTGTAAGAAGGGCCCTAACAATAGGTGTACAACCTGCAAGTGAGCGTGGTCTGGCAGTAGGTACCCTACCAGCACCAACTCTCCGGTATGGTCTGATAAAAGTGGTACTATGTGTTATTACACGGGCCTGAAAGTTATTTAGTTCCTCAACATGAGCCAGATTCTTTTTTGAAAAACTTTTAGACTTTTAGGTTACTACCTATTAAACACATATAGGAAAAAACAAACAAAGTAGCAAAAAAATCTACAGTAAATATCACCAACGTAAGAGTTCTTAAGTATTAATGAGTCCCGTTACAATCTTTCAAAAAAAGAAAAAAATTCAAAAATTTTCTTTGTTCCATGGCTCCTAAGGTCCTATTGACAGTTCAGGTGTGGGCAAATAGTCCTAAAAAGAAGCAAAAAACACAACAAAACAAAGAAATCATCACAGAAGTGAAAAAAACATAAAGTGTCCGAGTCCCAAGTCCCATAACAGTCTCTGAGTCCTTTGATCCGTGGCTCTCGATCTTGTTCTGTTTCCTCGGAGCTTCCACTGTCTTCCCCCTCGATCACACTGTCCGGGTCCCACTGGATGGTGTGAGATGTCATCTCCAGGGAAACAGGCGGATTCATGGATCCCGATCCAATAGGGGACCTGAAAAATAAAATAAAAGCGCAGTATCAGTTCTCACCAGCATCACTAGAATTCTCAACTGGCAGTATAACAAGCTTACATTGATCAATATGAACCATTTTAACACCTTTTGTCTCTTGGCTTGCTAATCCTTAGCACTCCCAAAACAGTTGGGCCTATCACCTGTGTGATAACAAACGGGCCTTTGTAATTGGAATCCCACGGTCCTTTTTTCCTAAGATTCTTAACCATGAGCTAAGCTCCCACAACAAATTTGGACTCATATAATTTCCTGTTGGTTCTATGCAACTGTACTACAGCTTGCTGCGGGTTGAGCAGCACAATGTCACTAGGCAACAAGACAGGCATCTGTCTTCCTGTCATCAGCTCAAAAAGAGATAATCCTGTTGACTTTGAGGCTACAGCTCTTATTGCCAGGCAAGTGGGTCATGATTTGTCTCACTAAGTGAGGTCCATTGTCACTTTCAATTAATTTTGGGAAGCCCCAGTGTGAAAAAACACATCTTTCCACAAGAGGAGGCCGTTGTCAGGGCAGTATTGTTGGTGGCAGGCAAGGCCTCAACCCATTTTGAGAAAACATCAACAATGACCAAGGCATACCTAAATCCTCCCTTTGCTGGAGGGAATGGAGCAATGAAGTCAATTTGAATCGACTACCATGGACCATCAGCCACTCTGGGGATGGCACATTTTTCCTTTGTACTAGCTGTAAGAGCGCTTCTGGTTCTGGCTGAACAAAGACTGAATGATTAAATTTAATCAGAGACTTAATCATTATAGTTGGGATATATAGTAACAATTTGTCATCAACCCTTTTGTAATACAGATATTGTCCTTTATCAATGGGTATTGATTCAAGGGAGTTAAATAAAGATGCATCTCCTTGCTTTCTCTATGCCTTTAAGAGGTCATGGAACTGAGATGCGTAAGGGAGCGGCTCCTCCCGGAGTCTTCGCGTGACAGCAGAGATAGTAGCCTGTGGATATCTGTCAACGCCCATTAGGGCGGCTTCTTTGGCTGTGGAATCTACATATGCATTGCCAACGATGTGGGGGTCTGATGTGAGCTTTTGATATCCTTTGATTTTACAGAAGGACCATAAATTTGGAAATTCTTTGCCTCTCTGCACAATTTGCTTGAAAATATCTGCATGCTGAAGCGGCTTGTTCTGGGAATCTACCATCTTCCTCTGTGACCATACATTGAAATACAATGTCAGAGAGGAGACAACGTAAGCATTGTCGCTGAAAATATCATGGGATCAATACACAAAACAATGACTTGCAAAGCTGCCTCTAATTCAGCCCGCTGGGCGGAAAAATGTCCAGGAAGCTCATATTGCAATAAATTCTCGTTGTCAGGGAACCACAAAGCGTAACCTGTGACGTATTTGCCATCGTGCCAATACCGGGCCCCATCTATGTATACACAGGGGACATTGGTTTGAAAGTCTGCACGGAAGGGGGTGGGGGCGACATGAGTCTGTTCAATTTGGCAATCATGAGACTGACCTGCATATTGCAGCAATTGTGCTAAGTGATATTTATCTCCCACTCCTACCTGCAAATCCCTAGTCTAAAAGTCAACAATCCATTGGGCCATTCTCTGAAAATTCACACCCCAAGCATTGCCTGTAAGCAGTGTTTTTAAGGTTACATGGGGGTTCTGCAGAATCAAGGTGAAAAGCCAATTAAAGTGCATGTTTTACATTTTCAAAAGCCTGCAGGGCGTCTCCCTCTATTGTGATCGTGGTAAACTCATTTTCAATACCTCTTAGGAGATGTACAAAGGTTTAGCAAGGCAAGCAAAATCCTCAATAAATTCTCTGGAAAAATTCACAAGACCCAGAAACTTTCTGAGTTCTGTGATATTGATTTGGCACAGGTACAGCTTGAATGAATGTCCCTTCTTTTGAAACTGACACATTCAAGCATTTAACCTCTGGTTGCATTGAGCTGTACTCTGTCCGACTCACATTTAATATTGAGTTGCTCAATGCATCACAAATATTGTCAGTTTCATCAACAATTTGAGTCCATACATTTTAAATCAAGAAATCATTGACATATTGCAAGACTTTGTCTCCGTACCCCAGGGGTTCCATTACCTGTGCCAACACCTGATGCAAATAAATTGGACTAGAATAAAACCCTTGGGGCAAGCGTGTAAACAGGTATTGGACATTTTCAAAGGTAAATGCAAAACGGAGAGCCGACTCAGGTGTAATGAGTATGCAGAAAAAGCCATTCGCAATATTCAAACAAGAGAGAAAAAAAAAACCTGACATTCACTCCTCAGCAGTGACATCACTTCAGGGACCGAGATGTGCTGCTGAGGGGTGTATTTGTTTACAAGTCTTCAATCCATGACCATGCGATAGCTACCATCCTCTTTTGTTTTACAGGCAGGATTGGGCTATTGCACGGGGGGGGGGGGGGGGTTGCCTCGTACAATCACGCCCTGTTATTCCAATTCACTGACAGCAATCCTTATGTAAGGAATTGCTTCCTCAGGAATACGGTATTGGCGCTGAAAGGGTGGTAGACGGTCGCTGTCAATCTTAATTAAAATTTGCATCAGTCCGCAATCTGTACATTTTGAAACCCATAAATGAGGAAAAAATTGCACCAATTCATGTTTCAAAGCAGTGTCATCACATTTATCTCAGGCATGTCATCATCATTATCTCAGCATGTATCATCATATACTGAGCACAAATAGCAAGGTTAATTTATGACTGTGACATTTTCAACTCTGCAGCATCCATAATAACTGAAGAAACAGTAGTTCCTTTGTCACGCCATAAGATCTTATTACACAAATCATCAATGATACCCAAATTAACAATGATACCCATGGCTGACAACACATTTGACCCATTAATAAAAAACTTTAATTGCGGACTGATCCAAAGTTCACACCGAATGCTCGCCTGTATACAGGAGCCCTCAAATCCCACTAAAGTTGTGGTGTCTGGCAGCCCGGGGGGAGCTGCAATTTGTGTTCTGTTACTGAAACAGAGGCTCCTGTTATCAATTAAAAAATCTTCCCAATTTTTGGTATCCTCTATTGTCCCTCTGACATAAGGTCGGTCCATCTTGGCCTAGGGATAATTGTGCCAAGAGGTACAGGTAGAACAGGGGGGGTTCAATGCACCAATCAGTACCGGCAGTAGGAAGTCCAAAAAAAATTCACCAACCTCACCAGAGGCAATTCTACAGCCCACTGCTGTCACCTCCGAGCCAGGACAGATCGCCTGAAAGAGCCATTTCCTCGTCCCCCCCAGCTCCTGTATCAGTGGAGCATAAGGGTGGGAGGAAATCCTCCCGGAGGAGGGTGAGCTCTCCTCACAGCATGGATCTGTCTGCTGGGATGGACAAGGGTTGCATAATTGGGTGACGGGGCAAAAGGCTCCCGAAGAACAGGGTTAACTATCTGAGGACCATTGTACTGCTGGCACGGTTTGGGGCCGTTAACCGCTGGCTGTCCAGGGTTCTTAATAGCAGGATTTGGAGCACTGGCTCCCTCATACGGATCTCGGGACATTGTAGAGGTGCACCTGTGGATCATCCCTGGGAGCTAAATGGGAACACTTACGTCTAAGATACCCTGATTGCCCACAAGGATAACATACAAGAGGACCAATGGAGTTCCGAGGGGCTTCTGCCGACTGGGACCAGCCCGCTTTCGGCAGTTGATTATAACCCCAGGAAGTCCTGGTCTCCTGTCCACAGCAGATGCCATTCAGGCAGGGCGATATGCAAAAACATCTGTATCATCGCCCTTAGTCTAGGATGGCATTTTCCCTAACAATGGTTACCAAAGCCCTAATTTTGTCCTCCACAAATTTAGCATTATGTAAAATCCCTAACTTGCAAAACCTTTCCAAGTATTCTCTACAATCTATTCCATCAGATCATAATCATCTTTCTGATCTATTCTATCAAAAAATACTTATCAAACGTTACACACCAGGCAGCCCATCTTCTAATTCTAAGATAATTTCTTTTCCTGATTCTAAAGGATTCTACAATCTATGGATGGATTTTTTTTTTTTTTTTTTTTTCCTCCTTTCTGTCTGCCTCCAGCCGCTGTATCTCATACCCCTCCCTTTGTGATACTACTACTCCCATCATTGTATCAGTAGCTGCTGCGTTCTCTCCATACACTGCTCCGCTGCCCCTCCCTGTGTAACTACATTAGCGTACTGTCTTTGAAGCTGTCTATCACTAGCCTGATCTGAGCTATAACTAACTTACACAAAGCCGCTATTCGGCTGCCCTTTCTGCTAATAATTTTTTCTTGTCAAGATGTCTACTTTCTTCTGTGAACCACTGCATACAATTTAACCAAGTGGTTCAGCATTAACCCCTTCTAGCTATGGGGTTTCAGCGTGCCTGTCAGTCTGTTTCCTTAGCCACTCCATAGCGGTGGAAACACAAGGACAATTATAAAACTGCTTTTAGTATCAACTTAATGCAATTTACAGGCAAAAGTTAGATACTCACACCTCTGTAATGGAAGACACGTGCCGGCTTTGGTCAACCAAAAGAGGTCCAGCCGTATGATCAGCCTCACTCGTTACGTTGCCACATGTCTCCTTCTCCGTACCCTCGGCGTTAATCTGCACGTCCTTGTTTAACTCACGTAGAGGCACTGTAGTCTTGGTTACTTCAGGGTAGATAGGAGCGCAAACGAGAGATTCTCTGCGGCTGATTTCCTTAATGCGATTTCACGTGGCGCCACGCTTTTCATCAATAAAGGCAAAAAAAGAGAAAGAAAAGTCCATTCCTTACCCTCTCACCCCTTTGGTTCACAGCTTTACTTGCAGGAATCTTCTAGGTTCTTCAGAAAGGATGTAGGGTCTTCCCCCTTTCATCCGGGCTAGCTCGCCATTTGATAGAAATAATCAACTCAGTTTCTTCGTTCGATAAACTCCATAGACTGCGTCTTCAGAACCAAAAGTGGGTTTTATTCGGGTAGGAAAAATACAGAGTTCTACGGCAAAAGCAGTAACAGGCACAGGAATCTGAATGACAGGCGCGGAAGCCCCAGGTGTCACACTCAAGATGGATTCAGAATAATGGCTCCCCGTCTCTTGGACGGGGCGTGTCTTTATATCAATTTTCTCCATAGAGAATCATTGTAACTAATGATTCTCTATGGAAGAAGGTTTACGTCACCTGTCATAAGTGATCTCTTCATATTACTTACAACATATATTGACATGAAGAAGCACATTAATTTCATTACTAACTACATACAAATTATCTCATAATAGCCTTTTTGGGACCAAGCACAAATCATAACTTATTGACATTAATCAGCTCTGTTCTTGATCATGAGAAACGTCATATTAGCCTTGAGGGATACACCACACTGTGAAATATCTAGAAATACTGGTATATTGAGAGTAAATAGTGAATTGGTTAACCATAATCTTGATGAACTTTTGATATATGCTTGGACCAAACCTAATTAGCTCCATGCCTGTTTCTCTTCTATGGCTTGGTTTCCTTATTAGCTAAGACCTACAACAAAGAAATTCAATAGTTCCATTTTCAAGCTTAAACTGAAACTTTTACACAAGACAAAATGGCTGACAGAGGCCTTGGTACCCATGGCCTCCGTCTAACACACATAAGTACTCGGAGAGTAGCGAGTAGCCCGAATACCGCTACTATTCGGCGAATACTGAATAGTAGCGAGTATACTCGCTCATCCCTATTCTGGAGTTATCCTGTGTTAGGAGCTGCACCATCCGTCCACTCTCCTCGCTGTATGCCAGATTTGCTGATAGCGGCGCAGCAGGGATGACGTCATCACTGCGTCCGGCGGTCACATGTAGAACCGGCTGGCATACAGCGAGGAGAGTGGACGGAGGACCCCGAGTGCCTGCGGACATCGGAGGGTGAGATCAATGCGGAGGCAGGGGGGCCTCTGTATACCTATAGGGGGGCCATGTGCCAGCAGGGGGGCGGCCTCTGTATATGTATACTTAAATTTAGATGGATAAAAACCACTGTTGCCAGATATTACGTGTACAATTGTTCGACAGAATTCCTTTGAAATAGGATTTTAGCAAAAATATCGATCTTGGTTTTACAAAAAATCCTTACGTGATGGAAAACAATGGAGGTCATTTTCGTAATCAGCCACCAAATGACATAGAAATCAGTGAAAACTTCTCTTGTATTTTTTTCATCGCAGGCCTGTGAATAATCCAGCGGAATGCTCTCGCATCAGTATTATCACTGATCTGTGAGACGGATAATACCAGTGCGAGTGCATCCAAAACACTTGCAGGGGAATACAGGTTTTACCCACATTGTCCTGGATTATAAAAAAAAACACCAGTGTAAAACTGAGTGAACTAACTAAAGAAGCTGAGAAAAAAATTAAAATAAAGTATGAAAAAATAATGGAAAAATATTTTACCCCTAAAATTGCTGTTTTATGTAAAAATGCAAGTACTTGCCCAGAATGAACCAAGCTTTAATACAGAACCGTGACCCGTAAAATGAACACAATAAAGAAATATCTCTTAAATGTAACTTTTCCATGATACTGACACAGACAATGGACTAAAAAGTGCTCGAAAGTGGTATAGGAAACAATTGGTATCACTAAAAACGTTATCTAATCCTGTAAGGAATGTGAACATTCGACTTTTCTATTTACCCAGTGTGAGACCCTTGGTCTAGGACGGTGAACACTCACATGTGCAGTCCCTCCAGCGCAGCTGCAGCTGTTGTTATTGCTCCAACAAAGCATACAAATTGTATGATACAATGCATAGCTGTAAGTCCCTGATTAGGGGCTGCACGTCATAGAAGGCCTGCGAGACAACAATGTGTCACATATAAAAATCTTTTTGTATGTACAAATAATCAGGCTTCTCATTAATTGCTTCCCATTAGGTTGCAAATAATTACACAAGTCTTCCTACTGCTCCTGATACATTCACTCCACAAATTGTGGCATACAGAACGCCGGGGAGTAAGTGACGCTCATATTCATAATGGTGTAAGCGGTGCGGGCTCCGCCAAGGCTGGAGGTGGCAGAACTATAATAAGTGCTGATTAGGTACCGCAGCCCCAATCAATCTATCTATCTATCTATCTACAGTATCTATCTATCTATCTATCTATCTATAGTATCTATCTATCTATCTATCTATCTATCTACAGTATATATCTATCTATCTACAGTATCTATCTATCTATCTATCTATCTACAGTATCTATCTATCTATCTATCTACAGTATCTATCTATCTATCTATCTATCTATCTACAGTATCTATCTATCTATCTATCTATCTACAGTATCTATCTACAGTATCTATCTATCTATCTACAGTATCTATCTATCTATCTATCTACAGTATCTATCTATCTATCTATCTATCTATCTATCTACAGTATCTATCTACAGTATCTATCTATCTATCTATCTATCTACAGTATCTATCTACAGTATCTATCTACAGTATCTATCTACAGTATCTATCTATCTATCTATCTATCTACAGTATCTATCTACAGTATCTATCTACAGTATCTATCTACAGTATCTATCTACAGTATATATCTATCTATCTTCAGTATCTATCTATCTATCTATCTATCTACAGTATCTATCTATCTATCTATCTATCTACAAAACAGAAAAAAACTGCACAGCACTCACAGACTAATGTGAGCTGGTGCCAGCAGGGACACTGGGTCATACAACTAGAAAAAAATTCTCTGCAGCACTCAGCTACTACCAATGTGCAAACATGCTAACAAGCGGTATATATTTGAGGAAAAAATTTAAAAACTTACGTTTTTTTCAAAAAACTCAAAATCTTATTTTTTTATTTTCTTGGGGTTCTTGGTACGCACATTGGCCAATGTCCGTTTGCTCATCAGCCGCGACAAGGCGACCCCAGGTCTGATGAGTCCTAACGCTGACATCCCTGTCCTCCTTTTCCTCCCTATCCCACTCTCAAGTGGGCGGACACCATCTCAACCTAAGACCACCTGTGGGTGATGAGGGTGCAAGTTGCAGTCATGGAGCCAGATTCTCCATTCGTTATACACAAAACAGAAAAAAACTGCACAGCACTCACAGACTAATGTGAGCTGGTGCCAGCAGGGACACTGGGTCATACAACTAGAAAAAAATTCTCTGCAGCACTCAGCTACTACCAATGTGCAAACATGCTAACAAGCGGTATATATTTGAGGAAAAAATTTAAAAACTTACGTTTTTTTTCAAAAAACTCAAAATCTTATTTTTTTATTTTCTTGGGGTTCTTGGTACGCACATTGGCCAATGTCCGTTTGCTCATCAGCCGCGACAAGGCGACCCCAGGTCTGATGAGTCCTAACGCTGACATCCCTGTCCTCCTTTTCCTCCCTATCCCACTCTCAAGTGGGCGGACACCATCTCAACCTAAGACCACCTGTGGGTGATGAGGGTGCAAGTTGCAGTCATTGAATAATAATAAAATTGAAAAAATAATAAAAAAATAAGATTTTGAGTTTTTTGAAAAAAACGTAAGTTTTTAAATTTTTTCCTCAAATATATACCGCTTGTTAGCATGTTTGCACATTGGTAGTAGCTGAGTGCTGCAGAGAATTTTTTTCTAGTTATCTATCTATCTATCTACAGTATCTATCTACAGTATCTATTTATCTATCTATCTACAGTATCTATCTACAGTATCTATCTATCTATCTATCTACAGTATCTATCTACAGTATCTATCTATCTACAGTATCTATCTATCTATCTATCTACAGTATCTATCTATCTATCTAGTGAAAAAAATTGTTGAGCAGCGGTTCTTGTTTTAGCAATATGCTAGGTGCTTTCTCAGTCCTTGAGGTGGGATCAACCACTGGTTTAAATATAGTTATAAATAAAGGTTGCAGCACCCAGGATTAAAGTTGTTAATTCGCCTTTAATGGCCTTCAGGCAAAGGTAGCGACGTTTCGGTCCTCAGACCTTCTTCCAGCTGGAAGAAGGTCTGAGGACCGAAACGTCGCTACCTTTGCCTGAAGGCCATTAAAGGCGAATTAACAACTTTAATCCTGGGTGCTGCAACCTTTATTTATAACTATATCTATCTATCTATCTATCTATCTATCTACAGTATCTATCTATCTATCTATCTATCTATCTACAGTATCTATCTATCTATCTATCTATCTATCTATCTATCTATCTATCTATCTACAGTATCTATCTATCTATCTATCTATCTATTATCTATCTATCTACAGTATCTATCTATCTATCTATCTACAGTATCTATCTATCTATCTATCTACAGTATCTATCTATCTATCTACAGTATCTATCTATCTACAGTATCTATCTATCTATCTATCTATCTACAGTATCTATCTATCTATCTACAGTATCTATCTATCTATCTATCTATCTATCTATCTACAGTATCTATCTATCTATCTATCTATCGTATCTATTGTATCTATCCACAGTATCTATCTATCTATCTATCTATCTATCTATCTATCTATCTATCTATCTATCTACAGTATCTATCTATCTACAGTATCTATCTATCTATCTATCTATCTATCTACAGTATTTATCTATCTATCTATCTATCTATCTATCTATCTATCTATCTATCTATCTATCTATCTATCTATCTATCTACAGTATCTATCTGTCTGTCTGTGTGTCTGTCTATCTATCTGTCTCCTATCTATGATCTATATATCTATCTCCCATACCCATCTCCTATCTATTATCTATCTATCTAAACAGGAAAAAATTCACTGCAGCACTTAGTTACTATCAAATATGCACACATGCTGACAAGCAGTTTATATTTGAGGAAAAATTGTAAAAACTCAAAACTCAATGTTCACATGTTTTTATTTACTAAGGTTCCTGGTACATATATTGGCCAATATCTGTTTGCCCATCAACCACTACACGGTGACCTTAGATCGATCTATCTATCTATCTATCTATCTATCTATCTATCTACAGTATCTATCTATCTATCTATCTACAGTATCTATCTATCTATCTACAGTATCTATCTATCTATCTATCTATCTATCTATCTATCTATCTACAGTATCTATCTATCTATCTATCTATCTACAGTATCTATCTATCTATCGTATCTATCGTATCTACAGTATCTATCTATCTATCTATCTATCTATCGCCTGGGTTACACACTTCAATGTCGCAGCGATCCTACCAACGATGGGGATTGCTGGGACATTAAAGGCTGATCGCTGGTGAGCTGTCACACAGGCAGGCTCACCAGCGATCCGGAGCAGTGAGCACGCTGGTATCCAAGGTAAACAGCGGGTAACTAAGCAGAGCGTGGCGCTTAGTTACCCGCTGTTTACCTTGGATACCAGCTCCCAGCATTGCTGTGCGGCACTGGGAGCTCGCTGATCGTTGGTCTCCCGCTGTCACACGCTGTCCAGTGGATGACCAATGACAGGTTTATGAACCAGTTCATAAATCTGCGATCAACAATCAACGACTCATTGTTAGGTGTCACACACAATGATGTCGTTTAGACATCGCTGCAACGTCACCAATCCAGTGACGTTGCAACGATATTGTTACCGATATTGATGTGTGTGACGGGCCCTTATCTATCACATATCTATTTATCTAAAATAGAAAAAGGTAGGCAGCACTTGTAGTCCAGATATTCAAGTCCTTGAAGTTTTTTAATCAGCCCATGTATACAAGGGCAACATTTCAGCCTCTTCCAGATGGGAAGATTAAAACACATTTTTATACTTTTGATAATCTGGGCTACAAGCGCTGAATACCTTTTTCTAGTTTATACAGCATTGTTGTTGGGTTGCAACATGTAGGTTGGTTCTGTTTTCTCGATCCTTGAGTTTATGCTGCTTTAACTTTATTATCTATCTATAATAGAATGATTGAGAAGAAATAAGTGGCATTCACCAGGATGTATAAAAATATATAATGTTCTTTATTCATTCATTTAAAAACAAAGCTGTGCAGGCGGCAGGACGAAGAAGGTGATAGCGGGACGGCGGCCGTTTCAGCGACACTTAAGCACGAAACGGCCTCAGATAAATCTGAATATTTTCGCTGTATATTTGAGAACTGACTATTCTGAAATGTGGTTGGGTTATGTGCTTAAAGCTTAGATATGGTTCTACACTATGTATATTATAGGGTACATCTGGAGGGGATTGGTGCTTGAGTTGCACTGGGGCAATGATGAAATACAGGGACAGTTATTCTCATTATGGTCCCATGTTCATTAGTATGGAAAACCAGTGGGACATAGTTTTTTCTAGATTTGGCTTTACTAGAAGGGAATGACTTTTCTTGGTTTTAAATCATGTCCATAGTCCAAATTACATCTCATCTTATATCACCATGAGCTTCTATTTTGCCCTTTTGCATATATGGCATCTGCTGTCCTCTTTTCTGTTTAAAATGACATTATCTCAGCCTCTTAGACCCATCAATTCCAAACCATTATCCCTTCTTCATATAATCATACATTAGAGTTTTACTGTATATGTAGCATTTTTTTGATATTCGTCTAAAGTAGCAATCCTAAAAGTCAATATCGACCATTTATGACTATCACAGGAAACTTAGTTCATGAGACGTCTTCCAATTTTTGTACTGATGTAGAGATATTACGGATCTTTGGAAGTGGCACAACAGAGTAGGCGATTTGTATGTGCCATAGCCTTCAGGTTGCCCCGCTGTCGTTTGCACGGTCTGACTTCTCCTGGTTGAGCTGATGTTACTCCTGGATGTGTTTATTTCCCCCAATAATAGAATTTACGAGGGGCATTGGGACAGATCTTGCAAATTAGTCTAACAGCTGACTTGTAGCTAAGGCGGAATCTTGTTTCAGGTCTACTGAGCTTTTCTGTACAAATCATCGTACTACCACCAATGCCTGTGTGCCTAGAGCGCATGACTGTGTGCTTGATCATTGCACCCAGCACATTCATTATGCTGGGTTCACATTGAGTTTGTGCAGCATTCCATTACATTGCAAGTGCGATAGATAGATAGATAGATAGATAGATAGATAGATAGATAGATAGATAGATAGATAGATAGATAGATGAAAAAGATATGGCTGCAGCAGTCTAGATGTAGATGACAAATCATAACCTTTTAATATGGCCTTGGGTACAAGATGGCTACGTTTCGGGCCTACACGCCCTTTATTTAGGATGGATAAAGGACATGTGGGCCCGAAACTTAGCCATCTTCTACCCAACACCACAATAAAGGCTTCAGATTTATCATCTACATCTAGAGTGCTGCATTCATATCTATTTCCTGTATTTATAAAGAGTATTGGAGACTGCTCAGTTGGTTTGCACCCACATTTTTTGAAGTGCTGCTCTTTTTTTCTTGCGATAGATAGATAGATAGATAGATAGATAGATAGATAGAATTTGGAAAAGCTGCACAGCACTCAGCAGACCAGTGTGAACTGGTGCAAGCATAGGACGCAGAGATTAAACAAACCAAGTAAAAGTCCATGCAGCACACAGCTACCCCCAATGATGCACAGTGCTATAAGCCATATGTGTTTGAGGAAAAAATTCAAAAACTTACGTTTTTTCAAAAAACTCAATAATCTTATCTTTTAATCTGGAGTTCTTAGTACATACATTGGCCAATGTCTGCTTGCTCATCAACTACGACAAAGTGACTCCAGGTATGATGAGCCCTATCTGACATCCCTGCCTTCCTTGTCCACCCCCCACCTCGCGGTGGGCAGGCACCATCTATACCCTCCATCACCTGTAGGTTTAATGAGGGTGCAATTACATTGCAGCAAAGGAGTCTGCAACTCCATATAATATATAATTTGGAAAAGCACTGTGCATCATTGGTGGTAGCTGTGTGCTGCATGGACTTTTACTTGGTTTGTTTAATCTCTGCGTCCTATGCTTGCACCAGTTCACACTGGTCTACTGAGTGCTATGCAGCTTTTCCAAATTATATATTATATGGAGTTGCAGACTCCTTTGCTGCAATGTAATTGCACCCTCATTAAACCTACAGGTGATGGAGGGTATAGATGGTGCCTGCCCACCGCGAGGTGGGGGTGTGGACAAGGAAGGCAGGGATGTCAGATAGGGCTCATCATACCTGGAGTCACTTTGTCGTAGTTGATGAGCAAGCAGACATTGGCCAATGTATGTACTAAGAACTCCAGATTAAAAGAAAGATTATTGAGTTTTTTGAAAAAACGTAAGTTTTTGAATTTTTTCCTCAATCACATATGGCTTGTTAGCACTGTGCATCATTGGGGTAGCTGTGTGCTGCATGGACTTTTACTTGGTTAGATAGATAGATAGATAGATAGATAGATAGATAGATAGATAGATAGATAGATAGATAGATAGATAGATACCAGGGGCGGACCTACTGTGGTGCAGCTGGTTCAGCTGCACCAGGGCCCCGACCGGCTAGAGGGCCCCTCAAGCACCTGCAGGGGGCCCTGCAGCCGCCCCCCGTGACCCTGTGTCAGAGGAGAGGAGGTTAACTGAGGGAAGCTTCCTGCTTTCCTCGGCTGATGCCGCCCCTCCTCTCCTCTGCCGCCCCGGCTCCCAGACCTGCAATGCACGGCTCGATGCAAGTAGGAGCCGCTGCACCTATAACTGCTAGCCGGCTTCCCCCCGCAACCCCGCTCCTCAACTACGACTAACAGAACCCCCCCCCACCGGTCCTTAACTGCTGCACCAGGGCCCGCCAGGCTCTAGTTCCGCCACTGATACATACATACAAACATACATACATACATGGGGTGGATAGAAAAATAGATACTAGAATAGCATTACCAGTCTCCCCGCTCTCTCTGCTGCTTCCGGTGCTGCTCATTAAGCTCATGAATATTCACCCAGAGACCAGGAAGCAGCAGAGAGCAGGAAGACTGGTAATGGTATTCTCAGATCTATCTATCTTTCTATCTATTCTATCATCTATCTTTCTATCTATCCTATCAATCTACCGCCATGTAGCGCATATGTTTTTGAGATAACAAAAACATATGCGTTCAAAAATGACTCAAAGTGTCACTTTTGTTATCATTTACAGCAGAAATGGTTAACCTTCCCATTGTGATGAGCAGCACTGGAGCAATGTGAACCTAGCCTTATGTGCACAGCTAATCATTTTAATAGGGGCTGTCTGATGCTTCATTTCTACTGAAGGGAAACCCAACACTTTCCTATGCCATCAGCTCATTTAGAATGTAAAATGAGTGACACCAAAATTAACGTATGAGGTTATTGTCGGCAATTACTATTTGACACTTATAACTTAGTCATTTGGTATGGACGTCACTTCTACATCACATGTATCACCTTTTAGTGTTAAAAATTACACTATGAGTAGGATGTGTAATGTGAAATGTAAGAAAGAAATGAGCTTTTATGCCTCAAGATTAACACTTTTTTTGCTTTAAGATGAAGACTGAGTCCCGAAAGAAATGATGATAAAAGGTTTAGCATTTTGTGTTTTTGATTGTTTAGATTTTTTTTCAGCATCGATTTGGAGTACCCGGTGTAGAAATCCCCGCATTCACAGCTTTGGCTTTCTATCAGTGAAGTTAAAGGGGTTGTCCTCTACATGTCAGGACTCTGAATGTTTTGATTACCTTTTGGGCATTTTTGCCCTCTTCCAAGATAGCATCCTCTGCTTCATGTGCCCTTTGTCTTTCTGCCTTTATAAATACCAGCCCAACTTCTAGTTATTGCTAGAGTATTCTGCCTGGTTCCCTGTTCTTAGTGGATTCTCAAGTTCTCTGACTACTCCTGCAAATCCTGTGTGAATCTCCTGATTGCTGTTCTTCAGAGGTTCTGCTACCTGCACCTGTTACCAGCATTTCTCCTACTTATGCCTAGATTCAGAGCACAAGACTTGTTCTGGACTTCTGGACTCTGGTTATTTGCTCTGCATCTAGTTCTGGACATTCTAAGACGTCCTCTCCCAGGCCTCCCTGGATAATTTAATGTGTTATATAGACTTGCTATAACATCTTTGTGATTGGACTTGCCATAGACTTTCCTTTAACAGCATCTCCAAGTATAAACTGCGCTTTATAGACTGATTGCATTTTCCTCTGAGGTTTTTCAACAGACTTTTTGTTAAGGCTTCATTCAATATCTACACTGTGTGTTTAACGACTTTGAGTTTTTTAATAATTGAACACCAGAGCTAGCTAATTAAGCTTGAAGGGTTGAACAGTTTTACCTTGTAATTTGCACAATAAACATTATTCTGCCACCGATATATGTGGGTGAGATGTGTCTGAGGGATGTGATCACGATCTCTATATAAACAATGGCGGATAGCGTTACTCACTAATCGGTGCTCCTAGGTCTTATCAGCTACATGAATGTCCAGAAGGGTGATGCAGTGATAAGTTAACAGTCTTTATTTACAATACCTTGAATAGATGAGATGCCAGGGAAGATGAAGGGATGAAGATGAGGTAGGAGTTAGCACTGTAGATTAGAGCTGTTATAGATGCACCAGATTACAGGTAACAAGAGAATCCTTCCTCCAGTCCTGAAGCATGAGGTCAGAATGGTGGAGAGAGACAAGCAGGAAGAGAACATTCCGAAGGAGGAGTTACAGACAGAAAAGAATTAAGTGAGGTAAGACATGCAGTGAAATGCACAATGACCAGTAGATGGCAGCAAGGATAGCAGATGCATAGATTATACAATTAAAGCACAACATTACAAATGTCCATGTATGGCTGAAAGTCAATAGATAAACTGGAAACAGCACAAACATCCCAAATAAGGGTAAAAACTCTAAGGCCGGCTTCAGACTGTGTTTGAGATCCGATCCGTGCCTGTCCGCTTGAGGCAGACAGCCGCGGACCGGATCAGCACACAGGACCGGGGGCTATTATGCCCTCCGATCCTGTGTGCAGCCGCACGCAGCTGCAGCTGCTGACAGGTCAGGACCGCGGCGCCCGCGGTCCTCACCTATCAGCAGCAGGAACTGCGTGCGGCTGCACACAGGATCGGAGGGCATAATAGCCCCCCGGTCCTGTGTGCTGATCCGGTCCGCGGCTGTCTGCCTCAAGCGGACAGGCACGGATCGGATCTCAAACACAGTCTGAAGCCGGCCTTATAGAATCCATCATTAATATACGCCATCTAGTGGGCAGTGCTGGGTCTATCACACAATTGACACTGAGTTTTCCTCTGCACTTTGTTTATTACCGTGTGTTATAAAGTAGAGTTTTTCACCTATGAACTGTGTTCTGTTGTGTCTTTGATCCACGCAAATGACTAAGTTATACATTATAATTATAACACTACTAGGACAATCCCTTCTCATTCCCCATGTTCATCCCATGAAAATAAAAAAGCTTATACTCACCTCCAGTGCCAACATGGTTCCAACAATTCAGAACTTGCATTGCTGGGGCCAGGGCCAAATCCAGGTTTTTGTGGGCCCCGGGCAAAACAATCTCAATGGGCCCCTTTAACACAGACCATGATTCATAAATATAATATAGAAGCTACGGGCTGTGTATATATAATATAGAGGATCCTGGGTAGGCTCTAATAGAGGCTTCTGGGCTGTATATATAATATGGAGACTACAGAGCTGTATAAATAGTATAGAGGCTGCTGCTGGGCTGTATATATAATATAGAGGCTGCAAGCTGTATATATTATTTGGATGCTGTGGCAGTCCAGCAGCAGCCTCCAATATGTACAGCTCAGCACAGCATCAAAATAATAAATATAGCCAAGCACAGTCTCCAAATACTATATACAGCACAGCAGCAGTCTCCATATTATATATACAGCATAACACAGCCTCCAAATAATATATACAGGCAGCCTCAAAATAATATGCACAGTGTCCATATTATATATACATCACAGCACAGACTCCAAATAATATATACAGCACAGCCTCCAAATTCTATATACAGCACAGCCTACATATTTTTTATATATGCAGTGCCTACAAGTAGTATTCAACCCCCTGCAGATTTAGCTGGTGGACACATGCGGAATTAACTTGGCATTGTAACATTTGGACTGTAGATCAGCCTGGAAGTGGGAAATGCACTGCAGCCAAAAAGAATTTTTTTTTTTTTTTTTTTAAAGCGTTAAAAGTTAATTCAGAGGGTCATTTATTATTCAACCCCTCAAACCACCAGCATTCTGTTTGGTCCCCCTAAAGTATTAAGAAGTAGTTCAGGCACAAATAACAATGAGCTTCACATGTGTGGATTAATTATCTCTTTTGCCAGCCTTTTCTGACTATTTAAGACCCTCCCCAAACTTGTGAACAGCGCTCATACATGGTCAACATGGGAAAGACAAAGGAGCATTCCAAGGCCATCAGAGACAAGATCGTGGAGGGTCACAAGGCTGGCAAGGGGTACAAAACCCTTTCCAAGGAGTTGGGCCTACCTGTCTCCACTGTTGGGAGCATCATCCGGAAGTGGAAGGCTTATGGAACTACTGTTAGCCTTCCACGGCCTGGACAGCCTTTGAAAGTTTCCTCCCGTGCCGAAGCCAGGCTTGTCTGAAGAGTCAAGGCTAACCCAAGGACAACAAGGACGGAGCTCCGGGAAGATCTCATGGCAGTGGGGACATTGGTTTCAGTCAATACCATAAGTAACGTACTCCACCGCAATGGTCTCCGTTCCAGACGAGCCTGTAAGGTTCCTTTACTTTCAAAGCGTCATGTCAAGGCTCGTCTACAGTTTGCTCATGATCACTTGGAGGACTCTGAGACAGACTGGTTCAAGGTTCTATGGTCTGATGATACAAGATCGAGATCTTTGGTGCCAACCACACACGTGACGTTTGGAGACTGGATGGCACTGCATACGACCCCAAGAATACCATCCCTACAGTCAAGCATGGTGGTAGCAGCATCATGCTGTGGGGCTGTTTTCTCAGCCAAGGGGCCTGGCCATCTGGTCCGCATCCATGGGAAGATGGATAGCACGGCCTACCTGGAGATTTTGGCCAAGAACCTCCGCTCCTCCATCAAGGATCTTAAGATGGGTCGTAATTTCATCTTTCAACAAGACAACGACGCAAAGCACACAGCCAAGAAAACCAACGCCTGGTTCAAGAGGGAAAAAATCAAGGTGATGGAGTGGCCTAGTCAGTCTCCTGACCTTAACCCAATTGAAAAACTTGTGGAAGGAGCTCAAGATTAAAGTCCACATGAGACACCCACAGAACCTAGATAACTTGGAGAAGATCTGCATGGAGGAGTGGGCCAAGATAACTCCAGAGACCTGTGCCGGCCTGATCAGGTCTTATAAAAGACGATTATTAGCTGTAATTGCAAACAAGGGTTATTCCACAAAATATTAAACCTAGGGGTTGAATAATAATTGACCCACACTTTTATGTTTAAAATGTATTAAAATTCAACTGAGCAACATAACTTTTTGGTTTGTAAGATTTATGCTTCTGTTAATAAATCCTACTCTCGTTTGCAGTTTGAAGGCTCTAACTTATTTGCATCTTATCAAACCACCTAAATCTGCAGGGGGTTGAATATTACTTGTAGGCACTGTATATCTATATCTAGGAGCAGCAGCCTCCATATAGCCAAGCAGCAGCCTTCATATAACCCAGCAGCAGCCTCCATAGCACAGCCTCTATATACCCCAGCAGCAGCCTCTGGAAACGCTGCAGGCTATCTTATATATAATTGCCGTAGCTCACTTCCGTCATATTCGGCGCTACTTCCGTCGTCGTGGACGTGACTGCCAAACGGAAGTGCGCTAACGGCAAGTATATATAAGAAGGATAAGATATAGTGAGGCTCCTCCTAGCCGCGCTCCCCGCCTGTCACAACACTTCCCCCCGCTGCCCCATCACCCCCCTGCCTGTCACCATAGCCCCCCTCCACTCTCCGGTCACCCCCCCCCACTCTCGGGTCACCCCCCTCCACTTTCCGGTCACCCCCCGCCTGTCAGCACAGACCCCCCACTCTCCGGTCACCCCCCCCCACTCTCGGGTCACCCCCCCCCCCCCGACTCTTACCGCAGCTCCATCCAGCCAGCCGCGCTCTTTTCATGGGGCTTCAGGACCTCTGATGACGTCACGATGATGGGCGGAGTCACAGATCACATGACCGTGACGTCATCAAAGGTCCTGTCCCGATCTAACCTCCTCTGCCTACTCATCCCCCTGCGCTGCACACTGACCCACGATCTGCTCCCTCACCCCCCGCTCTGCCCACTGACCCCCACTCTGCCCCTGACCCCCACTCTGACCACTCACCCCCACTCTGCCCACTCACCCCCCTACTCTTCCCCCTGACCCCCCAACTCTTCCCCCTGACCCCCTCTCTGCCCTCTCACCCCCACTCTGCCCACTGACCCCCACTCTGCCCACTGACCCCCACTCTGCCCCCTCACCCCCTCTCTGCCCCCTCACCCCCTCTCTGCCCCCTCACCCCCACTCTGCCCACTGACCCCCACTCTGCCCACTGACCCTGCTCTGACCACTCACCCCCACTCTGACCACTCACCCCCACTCTGCCCACTGACCCCCCAACTCTTCCCCCTGACCCCCTCTCTGCCCCCTCACCCCCCACTCTGCCCCTGACCCCCACTCTGACCACTGACCCCCACTCTGACCACTGACCCCCACTCTGACCACTGACCCCCACTCTGACCACTAACCCCCACTCTGCCACTGACCCCCACTCTGACCACTGACCCCCACTCTGACCCCCACTCTGACCACTAACCCCCACTCTGCCCACTGACCCCCACTCTGCCCACTGACCCCCCAACTCTTCCCCCTGACCCCCTCTCTGCCCCCTCACCCACACCCTGCCCACTGATCCTGCTCTGCCCACTCATCCTGCTCTGCCCACTCACCCCCACTCTCTGCCCACTCACCCCCTCTCTGCTCCCTGACCCCCTCTCTGCCCACTCACCCCCTCTCTGCCCACTCACCCCCTCTCTGCCCACTGACCATACTCTGCCCACTGACCCTGCTCGGCCCACTGACCCCTCACACTGCCCACTGACCCTGCTCTGCCCACTCACCCCTCACACTCACCCTGCTCGGCCCACTGACCCCTCACACTGCCCACTGACCATGCTCTGCCCACTAAACCCTGCTCTGCCCAGTCACCCCCGCTTTGCCCGCTGACCCCTGCTCTGCTCACTCACTCTGCCCACTCACCCCTGCTCTGCCACTAATTTTTCACACTAACCCCTGCTGTGCCTACTGACCCCTGCTCTGCCCAATCACTCTGCCCACTAACCCCTGCTCTGACCACTGACCCCCGCTCTCACCCTGCTCTGCCCACTGACCCCCCAATCCTGCTCACTGACCCCCCACTCTGCCCATTGACCCCCCACTCTGCTCACTCACCCCAGCTCTGCCCACAGACCCCAGCTCTGACTACTCACCCTGCTCTGACTACTGATTATCCCCACTGACCCCTGCTCTGCCCAATGACTCTGCCCACTAACCCCTGCTCTGCCCACTCATCCCCCACTCTGCCCACTCATCCCCCACTCTGCCCACTCATCCCCCACTCTGCCCACTCACCCCAAGCTCATCGGTTTCCCAGCCAACGACAGGTCCTGTCCTGGAAGCTACAAGACAGGTGGAGCGAGCCGCCAGAGGGTAAGTATCCTCACTGAAGTTTTTTTTTTTTTAATATCACCATGAAGTTCCGGGGGGGAGGGGGGGGTGCTGGCCCAGAGGGAGGGGAGCCGCACAGAGTGGAGGCCCAGAGGGACGGCGGCCGCGGGGAGCGGAGGGGGTCTGGAGGAGCGCCTCCATCCTGCCCCCCCCGTATCCATCCTGCCCCCCGACACCATCCTGCCCCCCCAACTCCATCCCGCACCCCCACCACCATCCTGCCTCCCCCCAACATCCTGCCCCGCCGCCTCCATCCTCCCCCGCCACCATCCTGCCCTGCCGTCTCCATCCTGCCCCGCCTTCGCCATCCTGCCTCGCTCGGTCCATCCTGCGCCACTCACCTCCATCCTGCCCCTCCGCCTCCATCCTGCCCCTCCGCCTCCATCCTGCCCCTCCGCCTCCATCCTGCCCCTCCGCCTCCATCCTGCCCCTCCGCCTCCATCCTGCTCCGCCACCCACCATCCTGCCCCGCTCGCTCCTTCGTGCCCCGCTCGCTCCATCCTGCCCCGCTCGCTCCATCCTGCCCTGCTCACTCCATCCTGCCCTGCTCGCTCCATCCTGCCCCTCCGCCTCTATCCTGCCCCTCCGCCTCCATCCTGCCCCTCCGCCTCCATCCTGCTCCGCCACCCACCATCCTGCCCCGCTCGCTCCATCCTGCCCCGCTCGCTCCATCCTGCCCCGCTCGCTCCATCCTGCCCCGCTCGCTCCATCCTGCCCTGCTCGCTCCATCCTCACCCCCGCTGTTCTTGCTCCCGCGGCTGGTGTTTAAGTCTATTATTTACAACTCTTAAAAATATTATATACAGATTCTAGACTCCCGATTCTTTAGAATCGGGCTCACAGCTAGTGGTAGCATATTTAGGCAATACAGGCTGCTCAAAGTAGCATCAGCAACATACAACCTGACATTGTAATTTTAGAAGATGGTAACTGGGACACTTTGGACTAATTGTTGTACCACTGCTTCCACCAGATGTGGTATGATCAGACCATGTTTCTGTATGGTCAGACACATCCATTACACAGTATATAGCAGGGACACATATATAAGATTATCTCAGCACAGGAGATGTGGTATGATCAGACCATGTCCCTGTACAGTCAGACACATCCATTACACAGTACATAGCAGGGACACATATATAAGATTATCTCAGCACAGGAGATGTGGTATGATCAGACCATGTCCCTGTACAGTCAGACATATCTATTACACAGTACATAGGAGGGACACATATATAAGATTATCTCAGCACAGGAGATGTGGTATGATCAGACCATGTCCCTGTACACATACCATATTTGAAGGACAGCGCCTCAGACAAAGGTGGTAATGAAAAAAAGTTTCTCCTTTATTGCATGGTCATACACAGCAGAGCACTTTGCTGGTCGAAACGTCGTTGCTGTGTATGACCATGGAATAAAGGAGAAACTTTTTTCATCACCACCTTTGTCTGAGGCGCTGTCCTTCAAATATGGTATGTGTCTAATATCCGGATGCGGACTCTCTGGAGTGGACGGGCGCCCTGAGATGGGCTTATATACATAGCCCTGTGTTCCAGGAGGTGCTGTGACCGATTCTAAATTCTACATGTCCCTGTACAGTCAGACACAGCCATTAAACAGACAGCAGGGCGACATATATAAGAATATCTCAGCACAGGAGATGTGGTATGATCATGTGGAGCCCACTGGAACGGGGTACTCGGTACCGGACCGGGGTCTCATGGGAGTTATCACGGTGGTCTTGCTCCGGACCGTGTCCCGAGCCCACAAGTAAAAGGGGTTATTTACAGGGATTGTTGTGACGTCACCCATGGGTTATGGTCAATGGGGGACCATCGCTGATGCTTGCTTCTGCCAGGAGGATGGATGATGCTGCAGCTGGATGGCTGAGCACGCCATGGGTCGGGCTGCTCCTGACAGGGTGAATATAACAGTTCAATATGCAGGGAATCACACACTGGAGACATTGGCAGGGTTCACTGGGTTTTACTCAAGTTCTTCCACAGTACAGTTTACAAAGTTACTTTGGCTTTTCTCAATTTAACTCCAAGCTTTCACCATTCAGTTAACCCCATTGCAGCCAGGTTCCTGCCTTAGCGTGCCTTCACACTTGCGCTTGGTACGCAGCGTACCGAGCGCAGCCAAACGCTTGCGCACATGTGTTCCTATGTTTAACATGGGAACGCATGTGCCTGCATTTTGGCTGCGTTCAGTTGCGTTTGCGTACGGATGCGCATAATTTATGCGCCCTCCTCCAGACTCAGAACGCGCATGTTGCATTTTTTGGTGCGCTTTTTCGCAGCGCCTTGTTTTGTCGCAAGCGCACAAAAAATGCATATGAATCTCATCGGTGAGATGACAGCGCAGGAGAACGCTGCGGATTCTCACTGAAATCTCTCACCCGGTGGCCGTCGCGTAATCACCGCGCCAACCGGGAGATCAGCTACAGCTGCCACTGCCCCTCCTACCCGGTAGGCGCAGCAGGTGAAAAACAGCTGATCTTGACAGCTATTTAAATCCCTGCGCTGACACGAATAGGTGATGTCGGCGCGGGAGATTTGAAGCAGCGAATCAGCTGTTTCTCTATCTCCTTGCAACCGATACACCCTATTCGGTGTCTGTGCGGGAGATTTAAACAGCTGTCAGATCAGCTATACCTTCAAATCTCCCGCGCCGACACCGGCGGGAGATCAGCTGTGGCCGGGAGGAGGAGATCTCTGCCGCTGATCTCCTCCTGGCCGCCCCCGAGACAGCTGATTGGCTGCCTGGGCACCATACTAATGTGAACGCATGCAGAGATTCTCCACTGCGTTCACATCAGTATGGGCTGCGTTTGTGTCTGCATGCCATACGCATGCAGACACAAACGCAAGTGTGAAGGCAGCCTTAGACCCTTCTCCTGCTTGATTCCTTTCAGGCCCTTCTAACTTCTCCCCCAGTGTGCTGTATGGTAGGTCACTCGGGCTCTTGTTTGGCTTCCCCCTATGTGGGGGTAGATAAGCTCTGAGCCCTATATGCCACTGTACCTCCTGCACGTGTGTTAGGAGATCAGACTTGGAATCTGAGCTCCCCGTCGGTGTGTCTGTGATCCTGCTTGTAGCTGCGGTCACCTCAGAGCCGACTCTCTGGTCCCGGCCTAGCCTTCCAGTGTCCCTATATTTCATGGGATCACCAGGCTCCTTCCTACCCATGTGACTACGGCATACATAGGGGATCCTCTCCTTTCAGTCGTCCTCTGGTACTGCTGCCATTTTCCTCCGGGTCCAGATGCACTGGTCCAGTGTTAGTTCTCTTCAGTCATTACTGCTCGGCACCCTCTGGCCTACTCCGTCTTTTCTGTTCAGCACCCGTTGGCCTACTCCTGCTACTTCCTGGTTTTCCCCTTTATGTACCCGGTCCGTCATCTTGCCTACTTCCCACCCACTAGTGACTTGGCCTACCACCCCTTGCCCGCCTAGAGTCCCGGGCTCCAGGTTGGGTCTTGTGTCTGTGGGTGTGTTTATGAAGGTGTTTGTACAAAACTGTCTCCACCTTCCTGGCTGCAGTTCTTACCTGTGGCCACCCTGGTCGCAGGGGCGCCACAATCAGACCATGTCCCTGTACAGTCAGACACATCCATTACACAGTACATAGCAGGGAGAGATATATAAGAATATCTCAGCACATGAACATTATTTTAAACATCCAATTAAGGAAATTATTATTATTATAAGATCTATTGATTAAAATGAACTTTGTCCATGAGAAAACCCCTTTAAGAGACTGAAAGGAGTTATGGGGATGTCACACGCGTCAATATCGCGTGCAATATTGCTGCTGCACATGACGTTGCAGCGATATTGACGTGTGTGACAGGGCGCATCAACCAGTGATAAGTCGCTGGTTGATGGTCGCCAGATTTTAGAACCTGCTCTAAAACCTGGCGATGGTCGCCCGGTGGACACGCAGCATCGCTGTGTGTGACACTGGGAGACGAGCGAGAAGCCAGCTCCCCGTGCCTCTCAGCAAGCGCTGGGAGCTGGTATTCATGGTAAACAGCGGGTAACTAAGCTGCACGGCGCTTAGTAACCCACTTGTTTACAAGGTTATCAGCGATCCCGCTGGTACTGATCGCTGGAGAGTCTGCCTGTGTGACAGCTCATCAGTGATAGACTTCAATGTTGCCAGCGATGAGATGGCGACATTGACGCGTGTGATGTCCCCATTAGAGGCGCAAAGAGAGAGACAGAGCTCATGGAAAATGTACTTTTTCACAGAAAGCAGGCATCAGATACATTATCCAAGACCTCCCATTTCAGGTTCCATTCAGTGAAACAATATTGGCGCTGCTGTGGGTCAGAAATCAGAATAAAGCAGGAGGTGGCAACCAGGGACAAACAAAGTAAAAAACATTAAAAACTTTAGTAAAGAAGTTGGAATTTGGGAAAAACAATTGAAACTGGGAAAATACATTTGACTGTAACTTAACCCTTCATGAACTTGGAATTTTTCATTTTTCATTTTCGTTTTTTGCTCCCCTGCTTCCAAGAGCCATAACTTTTTTATTTTTCTGTCAATGTAGACATATGACGGCTTGTTTTTTGCGGGACAAGTTTTACTTTCATATGCAATCATTTATTTTACCATATAGTGTACAGGGAAACTGCAAAAAAAGTGCAATGACATGTTTGTTTTTTGGGTATTTTAGTCGCCATGTTCACTATATGGTAAAACCGACGTGATGGGGTGATGCCTCGGGTCGATACGAGTTCGTAGACCCCCAACATGTTACCTTTATTGGTATCTAAGTGGTGAAAAAAAAATTCAGAATTTGAGAAAAAAAAACTGAATTAGTCCTTACCGGTAATTCCTTTTCTTGGAGCCTTCCACGACAGCATTGGAGGATGTCGTCCACTCCCTATTGGGGGACAGGAACACACAGAGGTTAAAAGCCCCTCCCCTTCCTCCGCACTCCAGTGTATTACCAAGATCACCTGAAGACATGGATTACCTGATACAATCGAACCAAATCCGACAATAAGGGGGGGAACTGATGCTGTCGTGGAAGGCTCCAAGAAAAGGAATTACCGGTAAGGACTAATTCAGTTTTCTCCATTCGCCTTCCACGACAGCATTGGAGGAATACCACCGATACTCCTCAGGGTGGGACTATTGCCTGTAGGACTTTCCTACCAAAGGACAGATCCCGACTAGAGGACAGATCTAACCGATAGTGGCGTGAAAAGGTGTGGAGGGACGACCACGTAGCCGCTCTGCATATCTGCTCAGATGAAGCTCCAGCCTGCTCCGCTCAGGATGTAGAAGCAGCCCAAGGTGAAGGAGCCTTCAACCCCACCGGAGGAGCAAGGTCTTGAGCGACGTAGGCCGAACAGATCGCCTTCTTGATCCATGAAGCGATGGTAGCCTTGGAAGCCTTCTTCCCTTTGTTTTTCCCGAAATGCTGAACAAACAGGTTCTGATCCAACCTCCAGGAAGCGGTCACTTGGAGATAGTGGAGGACAGATCGACGGACATCCAAGGTGTGAAACACGGCCTCAGCTGCATTAGCGGGAGAATGACAAAAGGACGGGAGCACCACTTCCTGGGACCGATGGAAATCCGACACAACTTTAGGGAGAAAGGATGGATCCAAACGAAGCGTAATGCGATCATCAGAAACCACGAGGTAAGGCGCCTGGACCGAGAGCGCCTGTAACTCCCCAACTCGTCTGGCCGAAGTAATGGCCACCAAAAACGCTGTCTTGTGAGAGAGAGATGGAAGGGAAGCAGCCGACAAGGGCTCAAAGGGCTCCTGAGAAAGCCCCTGAAGAACAATGTTCAAATCCCAAGTAGGGACGGAAGCCCGAAGCCTGGGACGCAGTCTACAAGCAGAGGTAAAAAATCGTTTGATCCATCGATGGCAGCAAGATCCTGATCAAACACGGCACTGAGAGCTGAAACCTGGACCTTAAGAGTGCTCGGCTGAAGGCCCAAATCCAAGACTCGCTGCAAAAAATCCAAAATGAGAGCCACATTAGGATGATGGCTATCCGGAATGGAAGGAGCACACCAGGACAGAAAGCGTTTCCAAACCTTCCCATAAATAGCGTTCGTCACGGGCTTCCTGCTCTGCTGAAGCGTGCGGATCACTGCTTGGGAGAGACCCTTGGTCCTCAGGATCTCGGCCTCAATAGCCAGGCCGCCAGATTGAGCCACTGAGGGTCCGGGTGAAATAGAGGACCCTGGGACAGGAGGTCGAGGTTGTGGGCAACCGAATCGTACCCTCCAGGCACAGGTCGTGGATAGCGCCGTACCATGCCCGTTTGGGCCACAGGGGAGCCACCAGGATAGCCGTCACCCCCTTCGTCAGAATCTTCTGCAAAGTCTTGGGGAGCAGCGGGATCGGAGGAAATGCATACACCAACTGGAAGTCCCAGCGATGGGCGAAGGCGTCCAGCCCCAGAGGATGATCTGACCGACTCAGGGAAAAGAACGTTGGCACCTTGGCATTTGCCCTTGATGCAAACCGGTCGATTGACGGGACTCCCCACCTGTCCGTAAGAGAGCGAAACACGTCCGGATGGAGGCTCCATTCGCCAGGGTGGACCTTCGTGCGGCTCAAAAAATCTGCCTGTACATTGTCTGCTCCTCGTAGATGAACAGCTGACAAGGAGAGAACATGGCGCTCCACCCAGGAAAATATTCGTCTTGCGAGCACCTGCAAGTGGATGCCCCGAGTACCACCTTGGTGGCGCAAGAAGGCAACCGTAGTTACATTGTCCGACAGAACCTTGATATGACGCCCTTGTAGGACGTGAACTGCAGCATGTAGCGTCTCCTCCACTGCCAGAAGTTCCCGGAAGTTCGAAGATTGACGACTGATCGATTGACTCCAAACCCCCTGGAACGGCACGTGATCCACCATCGCTTCCCAACCGGACCCGCTGGCATCTGTAGTTACGGTGGTCACTGGAGCCTGCAGCCAGGCCACCCCGTCCGGAGATTCCCGGGATTCATCCACCAGGAAAGGGAGGCCACCACCCGCCCGGGGTCTGGACCCGAGAGTTCAGGGAATCCTGGCGCCTGTCCCAGGAGCACAGAATGTGTTCCTGAAGCAGACGGGAATGAGCCTGAGCCCAAGCCACTGATGGAATGCAGGCCGTCATGGATCCCAACAGGGACATTGCCTCCCGCAAGGTGGGGGACCCCCGAGCACGGAAGCGGGTCAGTTTGTCGCGGAGCAGAAGCCGGTGTGCGACAGGAAGGAACGAGGTCTGTTTTGAGGAGTCCAGCAAGACTCCTAAAAATTGACGGCAGGTCGCCGGAACCAGTTCTGACTTCCGAAGATTGGGCACCCACCCCAGACCCTGAAGAATCTCCAAGGTTCTGGAAACATGGGTGCGCAGGACATCTGCCGAAGGAGCCACCAAGCATGTCGTCTAGATAGGGAATCACGCACAAGCCCTGAGACTGGAGGAATGCCATCACCTCCCCCATGAGTTTGGTAAAAACCCTGGGGGCTGACGAGATCCCGAACGGCAGCACATTGAACTGATAATGGCCCGTCCCACCTGCCCCGGAGATTGCGAAGCGCAGAAAGCGTTTGTGAGACGGGTGAATGGGGACGTGATAGTACGCGTCCTGGAGGTCGATGGTGGCCATCATGTACTCCTGCCCGATCAGGGGAATCGCCGAGCGGACGGATTCCATCTTGAATCGCCTGTACAGAACATGACGATTGAGAAGTTTTAAATTGAAGATGATACGGGGCGCCCCGGAGGGCTTTCGCACCACAAACAACCTGGAGTAGTGCCCCTGGCCCACTTCTCCTGGAGGGACCGGAGACACTACGCCGGAACCTAACAGGTCTTGCAGACCCGACAAAAACAGTGCGCGAGAGTCCCCTAGGGGAAGAGGAGTGATCCGCAGACATGGCGGAGGCTGACTCTCGAATTCCAACCGCAGACCCTCCCGAATGGTCGAGAGGATCCACGGGCATGAGGAGATTGCTTCCCACTGAGGAAAAAACCTCAAGAGCCGCCCAGCAATGGGTCCGGCGTCATTGCTTAGAGCCCGACTGGGCCCCCGACCCTTACTTCGGTGCTGGGGGAGCAAGATATTACGGTTTCTGTCACCTTTCTGGTAGGCCTAGCGACCGGATTTACCCTTCCCCCTATACTGGGAGGGCTGGCTACGCTCGGACCGAAAGGACTGCTTCCGAAAGGGCTTCTGTTCAGGGAGACACTTTTTCCGTTCTGACACCTTTTCCAAGATGTCATCCAATGCCGGACCAAACACATAAGACCCCTGAAAAGGGATGCCACACAGCTTAAGTTTAGACGTGACATCCCCATTCCACATCTTAAGCCACACCGCTCTGCGAGCCGTGTTGGACAACACTGCGCTCCTGGCGCCAATGCGGACTGACTCCGCCGAGGCATCAGCCAGGAAGCCTGTAGCACATCTTAGAAGTGGAACGGAATCCAAAAGCTCCTCCCTGGAAGTACCCTGTAGGATGTGATCGTTCATCTGGGAGATCCACTTAAAGAGCGATCTGGCCACACATGTCGATGCAATATTCACTTTCAAAGACATAGCGGAAGCCTCCCAGGATTTTTTGAGAACACTCTCCATCTTACGATCGAGGGGGTCCTTCAACTGGGAGGAATCTTCAAACGGTAAGGCGGTCTTTTTAGCCACCCTGGCCACCTGGATGTCCACCTTTGGAACATCCCCGACAAAGTCAGCACCCTCCAAGGGAAACCGCCGTTTCAACTCGGAAGGGGTGATCAGCCTATTTTCTGGCGACTCCCACTCCCGGTGGACAAGCTCCCGGATGACCTCATGGACAGGGAAGCCCAACTGCCGCTTAGCCCGTAAGCCTCTGAACATGTCGTCCTGCACTGAACAAGGGGGTTCCACCTCCTCAACCCCCATGGTGCTACGGACAGCGTCCAGCAATTCCCCCATGGACTCAGAGGAAAAATAGTAGTGTCCAGAATCTCGTGCCTGTGTAGAGGCAACAGAGGCACCATCCTCGCCGTCCTCAGACGCAGAGCTCTGGACAGCCTCCATGAAAGCCATCGAATCACAGTCCTGGAGCTTCCTCTTTTTTGGAGGGGAAGGCCTGGATGCTGCAGCAAAACCCGGCAAGGCTGAGATAGACGCCTGCACCTCCTGTCTAACTGCTTGAACTTCGTGTCTAACCATGGACTGGAGTTCCTCAAGCAGGGACGGGGATTCTTCCCTGACCACACCGTCAGTACACGGCTGACACAACTTCTTTTTACAGGAAGAAGGAAGTTTCATGCCGCAGATGCCACATTTTCTGGAAGGGGTTTTGCTGCTTTTAACAGGGGGGCCCTTGTCTCCCTACAAAAAAGGGGAAAGAAGGAACCCAGAGTGAGCGAAGGGATCAAATGCCCCCTATCGCAGTGACCACCCCCAAGACACTTACAGGAACTGGGGGAACGCTGGGCTCTGCAGAGACAGAGGAGGAAGATCTAACACCCTCCATCTTCAGGGATCTCCTTACCTGGGTGTAGTCTTCCGGCGGGTACTTATCCCTAAGCACCGTGCCTCCCAACGCGGAACAGCTGTTCCCTCCCTCCTCCAGGTCACTGGCCGCAGGCAGACGCATGCGATAGGCCTGCCAGGCCCCTGGAGCCGCGCCCAAGCCGCCGCCACGCGCACAGGAGCCGCCGGTCGAAAACCGGAAGTGACATCATCCGAAACCGGAAGTGACGTCGCGGCACTCACGGCTCGCGCTCCCGGGACCGCAGCTGGAGGAGGGAGACGCTGGAGAGCTGAGACAGGCCTCCGGCGCTCCGAAAACGGCCTGCTTTGCCCCGGAGGATGCAGGAAGGCCGCAAGGTCCCACATGGGAGCCTGCGAAGGAGGAGGAGGAGGTCGCCCCCGACGCCCATCTCTGGCCCGGCCGTAAGTCTACCAACTGCTGCAGCTGCCGGCCTGACAGCACTGGAACCTCTCCATGCTCCAAGGGGGACAGGAAGACACTGGAGTACGGAGGAAGGGGAGGGGCTTTTAACCTCTCTGTGTTTTTGTCCCCCAATAGGGCGTGGACGACATCCTCCAATGCTGTCGTGGAAGGCGATGGGAGAAACAACTGACTTTTTGTGCCATGTTCTGTGATCCGTAGCGTCCTCATTTTTCAGGATCTGGGGCTGAGTGACGGCTTATTTTTTGCGTCTTGAGCTAACATTTCTAATGATACCATTTTTGGGTGGATGCGCCGTTTTGATCGCCCGTTATTGCATTTTATAGCAATGTTGCGGCGACCAAAAAAACATAATTTTGACGTTTGTATTTTTTTTTCCGTTACGGAGTTTACGGCTCTCATTAAAGGATTTAATATATTGATAGATCGGGCGATTCTGAACGCGGCGATACCAAACGTGTATTTTTTTTTTTAATACATTTATTGTGATTGCGGAAAAAAGGGGGTGATTTGAACTTTTAGGTTTTGTTTTTTTAAAGGTTTTTAAAAACTTTATTTTTTAATTGATTCTTGTTTTTACACTGCCCCATCTGTATCTCTCAGAGTCGCGGACTAGTTGTGGTTGGCAGCGCCTGCCAACTACAACCCGGAAGTGCTCCATGACAGCATCCGGGGTCTAGCCAGGCCTGTCATGTGAGCGCCGGAGATCCCGCAATAATATCGCAGGATCTCCGGTCCAGGCGGGGAACAGCGAGTTCCCCACCGCGGCTCCTTTAGATCCCGCTGTCAGAGATTGACGGTCGGATCCAAAGGGTTAACAGCACTGATCGGATCCCAGATCCGATCGGTGCTGTTAACCCGACATTTCAGCTGATCACATCAAACCCCTCTTACCGGCCCATGACGTTGTACAACGTCATAGGTCGGGAAGGGGTTAAAAATAATTGGTGATATTAAAATATAGTAGACTTAGCTTTCGTGATCAGTGCCAGGCTGCTGCTGCCAAGGCAAATACAGTTATGAGATGCATCTAGAGTTGCAGAAATTCTCATGAGAAAAACATAGTTTGTCTTTCTATAAGCCACTAGTGCTGCCACAGTTAGGCTGGGGTCACACATAAGCCCTTGGTCCATTTTAGGCATCAGTTTTTGAATTTTTTTTTCTAAGTCCAAAAACTGATGCAAAAACGGATTATATGTAATAAATACCCTATCCTTTTTTTTCTGGACCCAAAAACTTCCTAGGAGATTTTTTAAACCCAAAAATGTTGGTAGGAATGTTTTTGGGTGCAGTAAACATGGGGCCCTATGGAAAAACGGATCTGAGATCCCCGCCGCCAACGTATGTTTCAAACACGCCCTTTGGAAGAAAGAACACCTAACTTTGAAACATATGTTGGCAGCGGGGCTCTGGCCACATAGGACCATATTGTGACTTCATTTGCTGCTCTCATTAGCAGGTACGACCACTATAATAATTCTAATGGTACCTTTACACGCGGCTACATTTCTAGGGTGGCTACAGGTAACTTACTGGCTGCAGTGAAATCATGGATACATGATTCCATTTGTACACAGCAACAAGATAGAACCATTGTCTCCATGATTTCACTGCAGCCAGTAAGTTACCTTAGCCACCTAGAAATGTAGGCGTGTGTAAAGGTACCATAACATCTTGTGGGGGAACACTTTCTGAGAAATATATGTAGATGGCTGGGTAGCCTGGTTAGTTGTATTATGTTGGGATAGACGTACAACATAGATATATAAAAATTCCCATTGAATACCATCTCATGTAAACTATTCTTAAAGTGACAGTACCGGAAATTTGTAATTATTTGATACCAATGTAACAGTCCTGATATGTGTGAGTCTTCCCACAGTACTTTACTGCTTATAGTACCTATATATGGTGTTAAGGATGTTTTAAATTTTGTATGTACTTAAAAAAAAAAAAAAAAAGAGTTGTTATTTGCCTACAGAAAGTGTTATGTGCAATTTCACCTGAAATACTAATAGGATCCCTTAAGGTACCTTTACACGCCACAACTTTCGGCGGCGATCGGAGGCAACCGAACGTGTGCATGCACGCTTTTCACGGTTGCCTCCGAACGCCAAAGACGCATTTACACACCGCAATTGCGCCCTCAACCTAAGGTGATGTGTCGTCCCGGAAGTTCCCACACCAACAGTGGGAAACATCCAGTTGACTCCTGACGTCGCTTCACGCTCCGCAATCCCCAAAGGAATGTGGGCGTACATGTTCAGCGCGGCGAGAACATAGGCGTGACAGACTTGTGTATTCCGCGCCCCAAACACGCTGATTAGACAACGCAATAGCGTCATGATTGGGCAGCCTGCACAGGAAGGCTGGTTAATACATGACGCCATTGCAATTGTGTAGTGTGAATGGTCAGCTCATCAAAGATGGCGCCCTGTGAAGGGACAGCCAATGGTAACACAGTAGCCCCCACCAATCATCACTGGGGGGGCGGTATCCAGCATGCTGTGGCACGCCTCTGGGAAATCACTAGGCGACGCAGATTCCATCCCTATCGCCCCTTCCCATGCCGAAACCATGCAAATTCTCCTTCAGGGTTGCGTCTGGTTTTTGAACAAGGCTCTGAAATCACAAACGGGAGCAACTTTCAAAATCACCACCGGGGTTCCCCAATTACACGCCGCAATTTTGTAGCAATTTCAGGGCAACGGTGACGGAACTCCAGATTGCCTCTCAGTTGCTACACCGCAGTTGCGGCGTGTAAAGGTACCTTTAGGGGGCATAGTATTGGTGCTAGGGTTGATGAAATAAAGAATACAAGTGATCAAGCCAGAGATGCAAGGATAACTCTCAAGAGGTGGCAGAAATGGGACTCATACAAGCAAGTGTGTGGAGAAGTGCAGAGACAGTGTTTTCCTAAAAACAAGGAGACCTTACAGAGAAAGTGCTGCCCAGCTGTGAAACACTGGCACAGGGGGATCTGGCTCTAGGAGCATTATTGAAAAGGAGCAACAAGCTGCCTAAGTGAATAGTCATAGCGTTACATCTGGAACCATATGAAAAGGTAACTGTAGGAAGACGTACAACTAGCTACCTGAGGAGTGGACAGTCACAGTGTTACACCGGGATCCATGTGTGTAGTTACCAGAAGGTGCAGAACCAGCAGTCAACCCCTCATTCTGTGGTGGCCTCTGTGATTTAGTGTAAAAATGCTTAATAACTGTGCTGGAGAGTCGGTCTATGTTAGAGTGAAAGATACAAAAATTGTTCTTAGTTCAAACCTGTGTTTCAAGTTATTCACCTATTAAGAACATGAGGATTTCCACTGTGTTGTGGACTGTTCCTGAAAGCTCTAAATGTAGTGGAACATCATTTGTAACTGAAGAGAAGTCAGGGGGGCCAAAAATCGGATGCACCCTGATGCTGCTGGACAGGGACAAAACCGGATGGCAAATCACTGCCATCCACCCCATCCAGCACCACAGGCATACATTAGTACGAAATCGGTTCCGGGGCTGTCAGGTTCACACCGGACAGCCCCGGACCCGAAATAATCGTGGTGTGAGGCTGGCCTTTGTGAGCACTTCACCTTTGCCAAAATAATCCATCTACCTCACAGGTGTGATATATCAAGATGCTGATTAAACAGGATGAGTATTACACAGGTGCGCCTTAGGCTACCACATTAAATGTCCGCCCTAAAATCTGCAGTTTTATCACACAACACAATGCCACAGATGTCGCCGGTTTTGAGGGAGTGGGCAGTTGGCAGCTGACAGCTGACTGCCAGAGCTTTTGCCGGTGAATTGAATGTTCATTTCTCTACTATAAGCCGACTCCAAAGATGTCTCACAGAGAATTTGGCAGCACATCCAACTAATCTCATAACCGCAGACCATGTGTAACTGTTGGATGGGTGGTGCGGGGCGATTGTAGGCGAGGGTGAGCTTCAGCTTCTGTTCACCCCAGGATGGTCTGTTCATGCCCTGGCCGCATCTCCAAATGAAAAGTTATTTTCCTTACAGTGAAACACAAAAACGATCCCAGGACAGCCTTCTTTTTCAACACAGAAGTTTTATGTCCTACTTTCAACAAACGAGGGTTTATACCCCCATTCCAACTTGTTCATTTCAATGTAACAGCCGACAGCTTCCCTGGCACTTGGGTCTCTACAGAGATGTTCAAGCCTCTAATCCTCCCCACTAACGTCATTATTCGTCCATGGATTAAAAATTCTTATGAATTTACTCTGCCTCACCCACAAAGATTTAGCCTGTTGCACTATTGGAATAGCCGATAGGACAGCAGTCCTCCACAATCACATCAGAGGTCCACTCTCAGAAGCCCAGGTGCCATCACCAACGACGGGGGAATCTTTGAGTTACACCAGAGGAAGACGGATGCTACTCAGGATGTTTCCAACGGACTCAAATCTGGAGGGACACAGTTATCTGGATGATGCACCCCGGTTCCTCTATTCATTAACTACTACGTGTCCGGGGCCCGAGTTTGGCCCAGAGGGTCCAACCAAATATTTTTCTCTTGGGGGCTCCTACTCACCATGCCTCCCACAGGCGCAGTATTTGGTATTTCTTAACGTACTATTCTCTTGTCTCTCCCATTTTGTTGGCCCGTTTTATTTTTTTACCCCACCTCTAAGGGGTGTGCAAATTACCCTACCACCATTAACCTTAGCTCGCCTGAAGATACCAGGAAAGCGGCCATTTACATACCGGCCGCTAGGTGGCCACATCACATAAACATAGCATACAACACTTACAATTTACAATTAAATGAAGTTAACCATTGCTGACCCTTCCAGGGCAGGGATGCATGGATGGCAGCACCAAAGCCCCTCACATAACCACTCTATCCAAGGACCTCCACATCCAGCATATTCACCTCTAAGATCGTCTGAAACCAGCCACCCGGACAGCTGCTGCAACAATCGGTCTGCATAACCAAAGAATTTCTACACAAACTGTCAGAAACCTTCTCAGGGAGGCTCATCTGCAACTCATTGTCCTCATCATGGTCTCCACTTGACTGCAGTTCATTGTCGTACCTGACTTGAGGGGGCAAATGCTCACATTCGATGGTGTCTGGAATGTTGAGAGGTGTCTCACGACTGAATCCCGGTTTTCACTATAGACGGCAGATGGTAGACTGGCAAATGGTGGTCACATCAGATAGTCACTAGTTTCAGACCCCCAAGGACCCCCTCAATACTGTAAAACTGCACATTTTAGAGTGGCCCTTTATTGTGGCCAGCCTAAGGCGCACCTGTGCAATCATCATGCGGCCTAGTCAGCATCTTTATATGTCACACCTGTGAGGTGAATGGATTATCTTGTGAAAGGAGAAGGGCACAGTAACCAGATGTAGCCAAATTTTTCAACAATGTTAGAGAAAAAGTCCTTTTGGGTACAGAGAAAAAGTCTTACATGTTTGGGTTCAGGTTATGAAAAATGGGAGCAAAAAAAGTGTTGGGTTTATATTTTCGATCAGTATAGATATTATGACATAGGACATACTTTTGCCCCTATATCAGGTGTACGGAGCTGAATCCACTCCACACAGCTGGTGCCAGTCTTGTTAACCAGCAAGTATCTGCGGCTGCCAGCTGCGAGTGCTTCAATCGCTGCTCTTGAGCTTTCTGAAATGCAATGTAGCGTAAACCTTGACCACTGCCTATTGACCACTCACCCCCCCGCCAGGCTCGGCTTCATAGGAGATTGTCAGTTTCAGTAGTATATAGAACAAGCAGTCAAATGATTTCATGTTCAATTTCACAAGGGGCTAAAAATGAGTGAAATTAATGTATTACAAAAATTGAAATAACCCCCTTTTCCCAAATAAAAAATAAAGAAAAAAATCATCATATATAGGAATTGCCTCATCTGCAAAAGTCCAATCTATTAAAATATAAGATTATGTAATCCGCTGGAGCGTAACTACAACAGGTGCAGGAGTTGCAATCGCATCCGGGACCTGGAGCTTAGGGGGGCCCCAAATGTCCCTTTGGCCTATAGAAAAAGACTAATGCTACTAAAGGGACTCTGTCAGGTCATTGTTCAGTATGATACTAATATTGAATAGTATAAATATCTTCATCAAGATACTAAACAGTAGCCTCCACATCCGGAGGAGTATACACTATGGAACAGATAAATCGCTATATTTAGTGAAAACCAGGAAACAAGCGACAAACATCTGTATATAAATGATTTATTATAGTTAAAGATGGACAAGGAAGACATACACAAAGGAAAAGCAACCCACAAAGGGAGGCTCCTGTGGTAAATTGTGTTACAAATAACATTTCATATCATATCCAGAATGACATTTATAATAACAGCAAAGAGTAATTACAGCTTACTGTCACCAACAGAAAACCATATGCAGTAATAATATAGAATTTGGTCACCACTTGTAATGTATAATTTTAGAGAAAGTGACCAATAGACCTAAATTCATTAAAGTGCAAGTGCTTATTATATATTTACTGCAAAGGAATTAATGGTTGGTATAGGTATACAAATGATGTTACCAGCATCCAATGAACAACAATTAATGTCAACACACATCATATATTTGTAAATAGCACAAGGTTAGCGCATAAAGTGCATATTTGTTACATCATTGTCCAAACCACACCAAGGACAGGTATGAAGGAGCCTATGCAAAGCCTATGCAAAGTATACCCAGCAGTACTGCAGAAACTATCAATAGTATTACAGCAGTGAAGAAATCCTCACCACAGAGTATTTACCAACAGGAGCCACACACCCCGATGGCCATTTCGCAACCTTCGTTAGGGGGCATTTGAATAGAGCACTGAGTGCGATTTAAAAAGGCCGGCCGGCGGATTGATCATTATGATCAGCTGTGTAGTTAACGCGCAGTCGCTGCAGTGGAGACAGCGAGCGGAAGTGTGGCCTCGTCATCGCCAAGCGCGGGCGCGTGTGAACACGCAGCCGCGATTAGCGAGTCGGAGGCCGACACGTCATACCGCTCGGCTGTTCCCCAGCAACACAGACGCGCGTCGCGGCTGATCATGTGATCGGTCTATTTACTTTTTGTTGTAGCAGAGTATTGCGCTCCTGATCGTACATTGCGATCCTCTGCAGCTTGAAAAATAGAGAAAATAGAGAAGAAATCGCTCACTTAAAGTATAATTCAATTGATAGTTATAATTACAGAACGGTATTGACCACAAGTAGATAGAATATATTAACAAAGCAATACAGCAATAATATAATCAATATATGACATTACATGCAACATTGTTAGATTACAAAATTTCATAGATGTATAAAACATTAATATGTTACACTACATAACTTTTATCTTAAATAGCTGCATTTACAACATAACATATTCCAATTTATAGAAAAAGCCAATTGGTCAATCCACAATTGATGAACCCATCATTAGAAAGAGTGAGCGATGTTCATATCCACATCAGATGCAACAAAGAGCCGGCATGCCTGTATATAAAATAAATTAAAAAGCCTGATAAATTTACAGGTACAAATATGAAACAGATACCATGCAGATCAAAGATATGGAGCAAAACTGATATTCTCATTTAAACCATTGGGGCGCAATGTACCGAGCAACCAGATCCACTTAGTCTACAACATAGCTACACGTTTGGCCAACGGCCCACCACGAATCCCCAAGTCAACGGAATCAATACCCCTCACTTTCAAGAGATCACCCCGTGACTGGTGATATTCAAAGAAATGTCTAGGAAGTGTTTTCAAAGTTCTCACGTCTTCACAATCTTTCGCTGCCTCAATGGCCAAAACGTGTTCACGTTCCCGAATTTTTAAGGCTCGCGTAGTGAGACCCACGTATATTTTTGGGCATGGGCAAGTAGCATAGTAAATAACGCCTACAGTATTACACGAGATCTTCTTACGGATATAATAGATCTTAGTGCCCCGCGCATTTGAAAATGTGTCAGTTTTTACTATATTGGGGCATGAGACACACCTTCCACAAGGACTACAGCCCAATGTCCGGGGCATATGATCTAAGAAAGTAGTGTGGGCATTTTTTGTGTAGTGGCTAGGCACTAGATGGTCACGCAAGTTTTTTGACCTTCTAATTGCGACCATTGGTCTTGGTGGGAGTATTTTAGATAAGGTACCATCAGTGAGTAAAATAGGCCATGCCTTATCCAAACACCTCCTCATTTGGTCAAATTGGCCATGAAATGTTGTTACAAATCTAACGTTTCCATCACGTGCCCGAGGTCTCGTATTATAAAGCAGGTCGTTACGTGTGGCATGTTTAGCTTTGTTAGCAGCAAACTTAACGGCACGATGGCTATAACCTCGCGCCAGGAATCGCTGTTTTAACTCCTCAGCACGAAGGGCATAGTCACTTTCAGTGGAACAAATCCTCCTAAGTCGGAGAAATTGACCCACTGGAACAGCGCGTATCATGTACGCTGGGTGGGAGGAGGAGGCATGGAGGAGAGCATTTTTTAACTATAATAAATCATTTATATACAGATGTTTGTCGCTCGTTTCCTGGTTTTCACTAATATTGAATAGTAGGCAAAAAAATATATGAGTCTGCACACATTGGAAGCAGCAGTGTGAACTGCAACCAATCCCCACCAAAAACATGATAAACAAATGCAAAAACCGTATATGAATCACACAAAAGGCGCTCTGCTGTAAAAATAAAAATAAATAGCAAGTGCTGTGACAAAAACAGGGCCTTTTGGTTTATACGTTTCTGCAAGAAAACGTACAATAAGCTGTCTCACCCACTCCAAGGTAGGCCCTGATAGAGACAGTCCTAACTCTGTCCCTAGTGCTACGGTAAAAACCTGCCAGTGTGTACATACCTCAGCTGGACAGGGTGCGGGAGAGCACAGGACTATCTCACCTGTAGGGCTGTGTGGGTGGCAGCTCTGTGTGCAGACTTCATGTGGGAGGGGCAGGTGCCTCCAATATCTGCCTACCTTGGAGTGGGTGAGACAGCTTATTGTACGTTTTCTTGCAGAAACGTATAAACCAAAAGGCCCTGTTTTTGTCACAGCACTTGCTATTTATTTATATTTTTACAGCAGAGCGCCTTTTGTGTGACTTATATACTGTTTTTGCACTTGTTTATCATGTTTTTGGTGGGGATTGGTTGCAGTTCACACTGCTGCTTCCAATGTGTGCAGACTCATATTTTTTTGCCCTTGTATTCACCACTGCTGGTAACAGCAGATATTGGAGGCACCTGCCCCTCCCATATGAAGTCTGCACACAGAGCTGCCACCCACACAGCCCTACAGGTGAGATAGTCCTGTGCTCTCCCGCAGCCTGTCCAGCTGAGGTATGTACACACTGGCAGGTTTTTACCGTAGCACTAGGGACAGAGTTAGGACTGTCTCTATCAGGGCCTACCTTGGAGTGGGTGAGACAGCTTATTGTACGTTTTCTTGCAGAAATGTATAAACCAAAAGGCCCTGTTTTTGTCACAGCACTTGCTATTTATTTATATTTTTTACAGCAGAGCGCCTTTTGTGTGACTTATATACTGTTTTTGCACTTGTTTATCATGTTTTTGGTGGGGATTGGTTGCAGTTCACACTGCTGCTTCCAATGTGTGCAGACTCATTTATTTTTTTGCCTTGTATTCACCACTGCTGGTAACAGCAGATATTGGAGGCACCTGCCCCTCCCATATGAAGTCTGCACACAGAGCTGCCACCCACACAGCCCTACAGGTGAGATAGTCCTGTGCTCTCCCGCAGCCTGTCCAGCTGAGGTATGTACACACTGGCAGGTTTTTACCGTAGCACTAGGGACAGAGTTAGGACTGTCTCTATCAGGGCCTACCTTGGAGTGGGTGAGACAGCTTATTGTACGTTTTCTTGCAGAAACGTATAAACCAAAAGGCCCTGTTTTTGTCACAGCACTTGCTATTTATTTATATTTTTACAGCAGAGCGCCTTTTGTGTGACTTATATACTGTTTTTGCACTTGTTTATAATATTGAATAGTGACTGGGCCGACCTTTTCAAAACATGTACAGGTAAAAGCATTATTCTACCCTTTGTAGTTTCTTTGCTATAAGCACTTTCACACACTGCAGGCAGCTTCTGCATTAGTCCTCTCCATTATATTCCCAACCTGCTGTATAACTGTTATTTAAATATCCACACCCAACCATGCTGGTGTTCTGTTCCTCCCCTCTGTGCTCTGTGCTGGGGAGTGGGGAGGTGTCTTGTCCTACACTGTCTGTAAGATTTCTAGTTTATGAAGGTTAGTTTTCCTGCAGACATGTAATGTGTGTATCTGCTGAGCAAATGATCATATGTTCTTATAATCACGTAGAAATATCTCAGACTGCACACACCACACACATGCCTCGTACACAATGAAAATCTCTTAAGAGCACACACCTCCTCCCCCTCCTTTCTGCTCTGCAATGAGTCACACATTATAACAGATCACAGAAAGGCAGGGCTGTGTACTGATGCATGAATATTCATTCCTTCGGGAGTGGGCAGTAGAGAACTCATTGTGATTGACAGATGGAATGAATCCTTTATTTTGACGTTTACACAGGATAGGAGGGATATATAAGTAATAGAAATACATGAATAGAGAGAGCTTAGAGAAAGGAATTAGAATCAGTTACATATGGATTTCTGACCTGACAGATTCCCTTTAAATATTTGCAATAATTGGGGGCCCCGTTGGAGCTTTCACATCGGGGCTCATGAGCTTCAAGTTACATCACTGGTAGCTGTTGAGCCCCAGACCCTGGGGTACTCAGGTATCAGGCTCGGAGGGTTTTTCACAGGGATGTCACGGGTGGCGGTGCCTGAGCCCTTGGCCTGGGTGACACTTAGATAAAGGGGTTATGTACAGGAGATGAGCGTTATTGTCACTTGACGCCACCTGTAGTACCTGGTGATGGGTCACCAGCGCCGCCACAGTCCTCCGGAGGGCGATGGTATTGCAACAAGGATGGCAAAACTCCCTACAGGTGGAGCTGATCCTCCAGGGCAGTGTTCATGTAAGTAAACAGGTTGAATTCTGCAGCACAAAGACACGGAGGCAAAGTCACTCTCCGGGTACTTTACTGTAAACAGTCGTCGGCATACAAGTCCACAGTTCAGCAAAAATTGTTAAAGAAACAGGTAGCTCTACGGGTGGCTGCAAGTGGATGGCAGGTGGTATGGTGGTAACCGTGGTACACCTTAGTTGATGAACCCGTGCCCTTTCTTCCCTGCCTAGGATGAGTCTATACCCAATTACTCCTTGAAGGTAGTCTTGGGGCTCCCCTCCCTCGAAGTGAAGAAGCAGGCAGACTGCTCCAACTGGCAGGGTGCCACAGCCGGTGAACAGACGGCAGCAGCCGGTTGATGACTTCAGAGGTAGACTCTGGCCGTTTCCTCGGGTCCGGTGGTTCCGTGGTGGACTGGGGAATTCCCTGGAGTATGGTCGCTCCATGCTGGGGTTCCCCTTTCTCTCTCGGGCCCAGACTCACATATCAGGCACCCTCCCTCAGGATCCCCTCAGGATCCCCTTTCATCTTCCCTCAGGATCAGCCTGGAGCTGTCCTGTTAGACCTTCCGCCTCGCTCCACACTCCTAATCGACTCCTCTCCAACTACTACTCGCTCTACTACTCCCCCTAGAGATGACTGTATCTCCCTCCAAGGAGTAACCTCTCACCACTACTCTAGTGTGGGAGTGCAGGAATGGGTCCCACCCACCAGCCCAGCATCCACCTGCAGTTGGAGAAGATTACACCACTTTTACGAGTGCAATACCCCGGTGAGATGCCTGACCATATGGGGTGCCACATAACCCATACAGTAAATGATGTAAAGCTAACAAAAATAATCATAATGCCAGTTCTGCAGTATTTTCGTTGCACGTCTTCCTAAAAATGAAATAAAAAGCGATCAGTATTGTACCAATAAAAACTGTGGCTCACCGAGCAAGAAAACCAAACCCTCACACATCTTCTTTGATGGAAAGATACAATAGGGCGACACAAACCCAATTTTTTTTTTTAGAAATTTCAGATTTTTTTACACTACCTAAATAATAGTAATAAAAAAAAAAAATTGTATTTGTAATCATACTGTCCTAAAGAATCATGTTTCAGATCCTTTCTACCGCACACTGAATGCTGTAAAAACAAAATCCAAAAATGATTTATTATTTAATGGCCTTCAACTCTCACTTGGAAAGTTTCGCTTCAGTTTTTCAGTGCGTTACATGGTGAATTCAATGGTTTATTTCAAAAATACTATTCGTCCTGCAACAAAACAAGCCTTCATAAGGGCTATATTAACATAAAAATTAAAAAAAAGCTGTAGCTTTTGGAAGAAGGGGTGGAAAAAAAAAAGAGTGCAAAAATGAAAATTCTTTTTCAGAAGGGGTTAATATTACAGCATTGGCACGGCCTAGCAAGTGACATAATATTGGTATACCAGTGGGCTTGTACTGGCCAACAGGAGAACAGGAGAACCCTCCAGTGGGCCTCTTTGCACGTACATCGTTTATTATTATTCATTATTATAGCACCATTTATTCAATGGCAATTTACCAGTAGACCAGTCCAATAATTATCAACAATACAAGGCACACATAGGTACAGGGAAAGAGAGGACCCTGCCCACGAGGACTCACAGTCTACAAGGGATGGGTGAGGATACAGTAGGGGAGGGGAGGGGAGAGGACCCTGCCCCGAGGGCTCACAGTCTACAAGGGATGGGTGAGGATACAGCAGGGGAGGGTAGAGGACCCTGCCCACGAGGACTCACAGTCTACAATGGATGGATGAGGATACAGTAGGTGAGGAGAGAGGACCCTGCCCCTGAGGGCTCACAGTCTACAAGGGATGGGTGAGGATACAGCAGGGGAGGGTAGAGGACCCTGCCCACGAGGACTCCCAGTCTACAATGGATGGATGAGGATACAGTAGGTGAGGAGAGAGGACCCTGTCCATGAGGGCTCACAGTCTACAAGAGATGGGTGAAGATACAGTAGGTGAGGAGAGAGGACCCTGTCCATGAGGGCTCACAGTCTACAAGGGATGGGTGAAGATACAGTAGGTGAGGAGAGAGGACCCTGCCTGTGAGGGCTCACAGTCTACAAGGGATGGGTGAGGATACAGTAGGTGAGGAGAGAGGACCCTGTCCATGAGGGCTCACAGTCTACAAGGGATGGGTGAGGATACAGTAGGTGAGGAGAGAGGACCCTGCCTGTGAGGGCTCACAGTCTACAAGATATGGGTGAGGATACAGTAGGTGAGGAGAGAGGACCCTGTCCATGAGGGCTCACAGTCTACAAGGGATGGGTGAGGTTACAGTGGGTGAGGAGAGAGGACCCTGCCCACGAGGGCTCACAGTCTACAAGGGATGGGTGAGAATACAGTAGGTGAGGAGAGAGGACCCTGTCCATGAGGGCTCACAGTCTACAAGGGATGGGTGAAGATACAGTAGGTGAGGAGAGAGGACCCTGCCTGTGAGGGCTCACAGTCTACAAGGGATGGGTGAGGATACAGTAGGTGAGGAGAGAGGACCCTGTCCATGAGGGCTCACAGTCTACAAGGGATGGGTGAGGATACAGTAGGTGAGGAGAGAGGACCCTGCCTGTGAGGGCTCACAGTCTACAAGGGATGGGTGAGGATACAGTAGGTGAGGACAGAGGACTCTGCCCATGAGGGCTCAGTCTGCAAGAGATGGGTGAGGATACAGTAGGTGAGGAGAGAGGACCCTGCCACGAGGGCTCACAGTCTACAAGGGATGGGTGAGGATACAGTAGGTGAGGACAGAGGACCCTGTCCATGAGGGCTCACAGTCTACAAGGGATGGGTGAGGATACAGTAGGAGCATACCCCCTGAACATAAACAGTAGTTACAAAAACATATACAGAAGCTCTTTACAATGCTAAGATATGCTACAATTGAACAAAAGAAATTTTGGTATTGCTTAACTGCTAAAAGAGTATAAAGAAAAAAAAAAGAGCAATACTTAGCTTATGTATTGGCTAAAGCATATGAGCCCCATAACCACGACCCAATAACCCCCATAACCCTATATAGAGGGACACTAATCTGAAATGTCTTTAACTGGATTAATAAATCTACGTGGCTGGGTGAGCAGATAGTATCCTGGCTAAATAGGAGAATGGATATGCCCTGACTAATGTTCAGAGGTCTCACTCAAGACAAAGTGAACTACAAAAATGAATAGGAAAAGCTGACCAGCACCTCCAACACGTGTGATCGCCTTGTCACAGATATGGGGATCACATGCATTTTTCAATACTTTAGCTAAGTATCTCTCTTTTTCAAACATTCCTATAGCAGTAATGCAATGCCAATATTTCCTGTGTCCAGTTGTAGCATTGTAGAGTGCTGCTGTATATGTTTTTGTAGTTATACTGTTTGTCAGCTAGGCTCCTGTTCACACCAGTTGGAGGTGCTGGTCAGTTTTTTTTATATACTTGGCACAATACACTGGTGTCGCCAATGGCGTAAGTTGAAGCTCATGGGCCCAACTGTGAACGCTCCAATGGGGCCCCTAATTATTGCAAATCTTTAATAGCAGTAGTGTTTTTCTATAGACCAAAGGGTCTTTTGGGGCCCTCTTGGCTCTAGGGCTCGTTTGCGAATGCAACCACAGAGGAAGCATCTCATCATTCATTTTACAACCTACCCAGTATATTTGTATATAGAAGTGTAGCGACCGGTGGTAAGGCCGCGGGTGTGTGTGTATGATTTTTCTCAACAGAATCCCCATACTCAGGTTTAACCGGTAATAACGTTTCTTTACTGTCAAACATGTCTATATCACAGTCAACCGAACTATATGCGCACTTGTATATATTAGAGTCTCTGAATCTTCACTTCTGCCGGGTGCACAGCAAGAAAAAAACACAACAATGAAGGTATCTTTCCCTAACTTTCCCTAAAATCACGTACCAGTCTTATCACAGAAGAAGATGTCGCTCCCACGTAGCAGGCCTGGGGATCTCCTCAGTCTTCTTCTTTGGTCTCCTTCCGCAGGTAACAGAATTTTTCTTTTAATGTCTCTCCCAGTCTCAGGGCACACAGAGCAGCAGCAGAAGGGAGGTCACAGCAGCACAGAAGTCTCTCTCAGTCTCAGGGCACACAGAGCAGCAGCAGAAGAGAGATCACAGCAGCCAAATGGCTCCCTTATGTCGGTCACGGCCCTGCACGTGCACTCTGGGTGCTCGGCGGGCAAGGTTTTGCAGAGCGGCCAGAGTCACAGCACCAAAGTCCAGTGGCCCAGGATCAGTCACAGGGGCTTCTGCGGGGTGATTTTTCCGGCAAGGTGTAGCAAAGTAGTCCACTTTCAACAGACATCCACAGGGAGATCTTCTCTGTTTCAGCTCTGGCTCTATACTGACTTCCTGAGTAAACACATTTGCTGAAAAAGGGAATTTCCCAGTTTGTTTTAGCACTTGTCCACAAGGGGCAGTATCGGACTGTGCACAGTTCATTTCCATATCCATTTCTATGATACAGTCTGAATTGTACACCTCACTACAGAAGCATAGGTAGATTTGTGAATGTAATACTTGCATGTAGTTGCTCAGTGGCCCCCAGAGTCAATGTTACGGGTGGGCCCCCGCCACCCCAGTCTGGCACTGCATACAAGCATCTAAACATTCATGGACCAAATTGGGAATCCTTAGCATGGTATTTCATTACAAGCTTGATGAGGCTTTTCCGCTCATGCATGGCAGCATTGGATTGCTAACATCCACTGCCCTGTTCACAGAAAGGACCAAAAATTGAAAAACTTCTTAGTAATCAGTTTGTGGTGCGGCCAGGCGCGAACAATCCACCTCCCATCCAATTTAAATACAGCTCTTCTAGATGACATGAAATTAGTGCTAGGAACACAATTCACAATAAAAAATTACTAAACCAGATGTCAGCAGATGAGATGAAGGTTCCTTTGTGTTTCCAATGAACTAACATATCTGGATCACCTTCTTTAGTAACCAGTGCTGTGAATGTGCAGTAAGCCAATCATACCAACTCGGACTCAACTCCACCATAAATGGAACATCTGAACTCTAAACCAGGCTGTGAAGTCAGTAAGCCAATATCAACCGACTCCAACTCCACCAAAATGGATGACTCTGACTCTACAACCAGGGCTGTGAAGTCAGTAAGCCAATCATCCAATCCGACCAACTCCACAAAATGGATGACTCTGACTCTACAACCAGGGCTGTGAAGTCAGTAAGCCAAACATCCTACTCCGACTCAACTCTACCAAAATGGACAACTCTTACTCTACAACCATGGCTTAGAAGTCAGTAAGCCAATCATCCAACTCCGACTCCAACTCCACCAAAATGGATGACTCTGACTCTACAACCAGGGCTGTGAAGTCAGTAAGCCAATCATCCAACTCCGAACTCCAACTCCACCAAAATAGACACTGACTCTACAACCAGGGCTGTGAAGTCAGAACCCAAAACCAACTACGACTCCCAGTTTCCTAAATCCGACTTCAACTCCACCAAAATGGAAATGGACAATGAATCTGACTAGTGGTGGAACTTGAGCCTGGCATGCCCCCGTGCAGCATTTATCCCTCATGTCCTAGGTGAGGAGCGGGGGGGGCGGGGGGGTTGGTTGCAGGCCTCTATCCTAGGCGAGGAGTAGGGGGGTTTGGGCTTCTATCCTAGGTGTGGAGTGGGGGGGTGCAAGCTTCTATCCTAGGTGAGGGTTTGGGTGGTTTGAGCTTTTATCATAGGTGAGGAGCGGGGGGGGGGTGCAAGCTTGTATCCTAGGTGGTGAGGAGCTGGGGATGGTTTGAGCTTCTATCCTGGGTGAGGAGCGGGGGGGTTGTGCAAGCTTCTATCCTAGGTGAGGAGCGGGGGGTTGTGTTGCGAGCTGCTGCTACCTGTGAGAGGAGAGGAGGGGGGGGCGGGATCAGCCGTGGGAAGCGGGAAGCTTCCCTCACTTCACCTCCTCTCCTCTTACATGCGGTTGCGGGGGGCGGCTGGAGGGCCCCCTGCAGGGAGGTGCGGGCCCCCCTACAGGTGCTTGAGCAGCCCCCTAGCCGGTCAGGGCCCTGGTGCAGCTGAACCAGCTGCACCATGGTAGGTCCGCCCCTGACTCTGACTCCACAACTCCGACTCCACAACCATGGCTGTGAAGTCAGTAAGCCAAACATCCGACTCCAACTCCCCCAAAATGGACAACTCCGACTCCACAACCATGGCTAAACATCCAACTATGACTCTTCATTTTTCTTAATCCGACTCCAACTCCACCAAAATGGACAATGACTCAGACTCCACAACCATGTCTGTGAAGTCAGTAAACCAGTAAGCCAAGCATCCGACTCAGACTCTTCAATTTTCCTGAATCTGACTGCACCAAAATGGTCTCCAACTCCACAGCCCTGCTTAAAACTCTACATTATGCTTTTCCTCTGTTATTCCTCGTAGAAATGTTGAATAAATTGACAACAGTGCAGTCATTCTTATTGTCAACATACGGTAGTATATCTCTACAGTTTCGCACTGTCAGATCTGATTGAACAGTGTGGAAGGTGGAAGGAGGTGAAGTAGTTGCAATCACATTCCTTCACCTGAAGACAGCAATCGCATTAATAGGATGTCATATTAATTATGTCCTCTGTCTTTTTACATAATGCAATATGTGAATCATGATGAAATGTAGCGTGTGTAATATACAGTAATGTTATGTATGATTGCCAGACTGTATAAGAACAAGTTAAGTGTTGGGATTAGGCCACAATGGGAGGGGTTTAGCACCTAGATGAAGTGATGGGGCCCACCTTGTGATTAGAGCAGACCCATGGTCTGTAAGGTAGTGGATGACCCGTAGTAACAAAAAGGAGAGAGGAGACCTAATTGAGATAAAGATATCCTAAAGTGTTGTCTGAAACACAGAATGCGACACAATGCTGAGGTTAGAGGCCAAATGTGGCACCCCTGCGTCCAGGAGGCCACAAAGGGAACTGCAGCCAGGCAGGTAGGACATTGTTAAACACTAACACCCTCACAGCCCACACAACCCACGTGTCAGAGAAGGTTACGTCCAGCCCTGAAGATTAGAGACTATATGAGATCAGAGGGGTGGTGGATGAGAGGAGTGGGTTGGGCACACCAGAGGTCAGGTGACTGACAGTATATAGTGAGGGGGAGGAGTAAAGGAAAGTAGTAGGCCACAGTGTGCTGAGATGTAAAGACCGAAGGACATCACGCTCTCTGGAAGTGTAAGGCCGAGGAGTGCAGACCCGTACTGAGCCAGTGCGAGCCAGATGGGGGGGAAAGCCCGTCCGACGCTGAAACCACCAGGAGTGTGACAGAACAGAGAGGGACGGTGGAACCCGGGCCCTAGACAGCAGCTGAAGCCACTGACTGCAGGTGGAGAAGCCCTCCTAGATACCAGAAGGAACAGAGAGAAGGAGCCTGGTAGTCTAATGCTGTGGACTACTGGAGGCTGGGTTAAAGTAGAGTGTCGGCTCTAGAGGGGACCGTAGTTCACCCGGCATCCCCAGATAACATGACGAGGGGTCTGAGTTCCAGATTGAGATTCCTAACCCTAAAGGACAGGCAGCTCAGTGACGCACTAGGACTCACAAAAGTTCGAGTCACCGCCATACTGTCCAGTGTCGCACAACACAGAGAAAGAGAATGCAAAAGCCCGGAAAGGGACATTTACAGACTGTGTGAGGGGTCACAGAGGGAGAGGCCTGGCTGCAGGAGTAGAAGGAACCCGTGTACTTGAACTGTGTACCAACTGCAAATGACTTGTAAACCTGCTGAAAGAGAACAACTAAAAGTAAAGCTTTGGAAACCCTGAATTGCCTCTCTTGCCTGCTTCCATCTGCAGACGATTCCTCCCAACAGGTCCAGCCTGTCAGCAGCAGCCAGGAGGAGAGATCCCTGCAACCTGCAAAGTAAGTGTGTTACAACCTGCACCAGAGACTTAGCCCTTACTGCCCCGGGGGATACAGTTCTCCCCACTGGAACTATACCATCCCCGTTGCTATTCCGTCACCCCCGGAGGTTCTGCAGCAGCCGCGGCCCCATCGCTGGCCGCACCAAGTGGGTGGCGTCACCCGTGACCTTGTAAATATTCCCATCTTTATTGTGAGGGCCCAGGGACACGGTCCGGACCAAGCCACCTGTGACATCCCCACTACCGACCGGTCCGGTACCGAGTACCCCTGTCCCGCCTGGGGCTCCACAACCTGGCGTCACGAACAGGATCTACCCGGTCCAAAAGAATTGGACCTTGTGCGCCAAAAGAACTGTTTCTAGACTTTTCCCGCCAAAATCTGACCCTAATGGCGGCCGCAAGACACTAGCGCCATGTGCAGGGGAAGAGTTCCTAAGACTCCCATCGTGGGCCGGCCCGGTCCAAGGCGCGAAGAGAAGGTCCCGCCCTGGCTCTCCTTAACTCCGGGAGAAGGAGGAGATCGAGAGGCTAGCGCAGAAACAAGAGATGGTAGCCCGCACTAAGGAGGCCAAGAATGTAGCCCGCCGCGACCGCGAAATTCAGAAGTCCCCACGGCACGAGGGCCAGATAGTTAAAATTGTGGAAGAAAGGGGTTATGCCTTCGCCCGCGAACCCGGAGCAAGGTACGATATTTTCATTAACAAGAGAGAAGTGGAGGAGCAGCTCCCGCCAGACCATCCCGACAGACAAGTAGAAATAGGGGAGTGGGTGTCCTATCACATTGCTCAAGGCGAGCGCGGCCCGTATGGCCTCCAAGTTAAAAGACTTTGTCTAACCACGGAAGAGGAGAAAGATGAAGCCTCAACCGCTGAGTACTATGAGGTACGAGATGACTTTGAGGAGACAAGCTACACTGACGTGGCTGTTAACACGGATCCTGTGATAATCCTTGAGACCCCAGCACTAACAAAAGATGCCATTACCCAAACACCAGAAAGCTATCTGCTGATTGACACCCTGCAGCACCTGGAGTTATTCCCCAAGAGAAGATCAGCACCGCAGACGCTACCCTGGAAACAGCCAAAGAAGGAATGAACACGGGTCCTTAGAAGAAAGAAGATGCAGTAAGTGTGAATGTACATTGTTCCTTATTGATCCCCAACCTTACCTGAGTGAATGCTAGCACTCCCCTGTTTGTCTTATATGTTTTATCTGAACATTTGCACCATGAACAGTGACTTGGTACGAACTCTCCCTTTGTAAATAGTTGAGCACCTTTGTGTGCTCCCCTTTGGTTTTAAGACCAGCTGCACATGCAACGTAGTGCATGAGACTTTGACTGTTTTGAAGCTGCTTTTTGAGAATTTTGCACTTTTTGAAAGAAGAACTTTTATACTTTTGATACAAAGTAATGTTTTATAATGTGTCTTTTACAGAAAGAGGGTAATGACGAGTATATACCCATGCACTTGTTTTATAGTTAATGTAACGTTACAAGAATCGTGCCTCCCGGAAGGGAAGAAACCAAGAATACTTAATGTTTACTGTTATATAAAATGAAAATGTTTTCAGGGTGATCCATGTCGAGTCGCGCGAGGACGCGCTATTTAACTCCGGGAGAATGTGGCGCCCCTGCGTCCAGGAGGCCACAAAGGGAACTGCAGCCAGGCAGGTAGGACATTGTTAAACACTAACACCCGCACAGCCCACACAACCCACGTGTCAGAGAAGGTTACATCCAGCCCTGAAGATTAGAGACTATATGAGATCAGAGGGTGGTGGATGAGAGGAGTGGGTTGGGCACACCAGAAGGTCAGGTGACTGACAGTATATAGTGAGGGGGAGGAGTAAAGGAAAGTAGTAGGCCACAGTGTGCTGAGATGTAAAGACCGAAGGACATCACGCTCTCTGGAAGTGTAAGGCCGAGGAGTGCAGACTCGTACTGAGCCAGTGCGAGCCAGATGGGGGGGAAAGCCCGTCCGAGGCTGAAACCACCAGGAGTGTGACAGAACAGAGAGGGACGGTGGAACCCGGGTCCTAGACAGCAGCTGAAGCCACTGACTGCAGGTGGAGAAGCCCTCCTATAATACCAGAAGGAACAGAGAGAAGGAGCCTGGTAGTCTAATGCTGTGGACTACTGGAGGCTGGGTTAAAGTAGAGTGTCGGCTCTAGAGGGGACCGTAGTTCACCCGGCATCCCCAGATAACACGACGAGGGGTCTGAGTTCCAGATTGAGATCCCTAACCCTAAAGGACAGGCAGCTCAGTGACGTACTAGGACTCACAGAAGCCCGAGTCACCGCCATACTGTCCAGTGTCGCACAACACAGAGAAAGAGAATGCAAAAGCCCGGAAAGGGACATTTACAGACTGTGTGAGGGGTCACAGAGGGAGAAGCCTGGCTGCAGGAGTAGAAGGAACCCGTGTACTTGAACTGTGTACCAACTGCAAATGACTTGTAAACCTGCTGAAAGAGAACAACTAAAAGTAAAGCTTTGGAAACCCTGAATTGCCTCTCTTGCCTGCTTCCATCTGCAGACGATTCCTCCCAACAGGTCCAGCCTGTCAGCAGCAGCCAGGAGGAGAGATCCTTGCAGCCTGCAAAGTAAGTGTGTTACAACCTGCACCAGAGACTTAACCCTTACTGCCCCAGGGGATACAGTTCTCCCCACTGGAACTATACCATCCCCGCTGCCATTCCATCACCCCCGGAGGTTCTGCAGCAGCCGCGGCCCCATCGCTGGCCGCACCGAGTGGGTGGCGTCACCCGTGACATTTCCCTTGTAAATATTCCCATCTTTATTGTGAGGGCCCAGGGACACGGTCCGGACCAAGCCACCTGTGACATCCCCACTACCGACTGGTCCGGTACCGAGTACCCCTGTCCCGCCTGGGGCTCCACACCAAACTTCCAACAAAGTGGCTCTAAGTAGAGGTGTCTGGAGGATGGGACATTAGTGACAGAGCTCCATGCCTAAAAGGTAACCTGGTTGACTGCTATGTGAACAAAATCGACTTTCTCAGGCAAAGTCTCCACAAGCATTTGAGAGCATAAGGCTCTTCTCTGACACTACTGGCAAATCCCCTACCCCCTCCTTTATGAGAAGAAGAGACGTGGATACAGAAGCATCTGGGAGCACACAGCTCTACTCTGGCCATATTGATCAAAACTCATGGACCACATATGAGGAAAAGAGACGTGGAGCTGTGAAAAGAGAAGGTGCCTATCATGGATTGGACTGTTGTGCCAGACTGGGTCGTGCTGGGACTCACACAACCAGTAGGATTGGGAACAACCCAGAGGGAGTTGAGAATTTGTATAGGGATGTATTGGAAAACTGGAATGACCTAGAAGTTCTGTGACCGCTATCTTGTGTGTAATGTTGTTATGGAGAAACTGTTAAGTAAAGAGATGGTTTTGAAACTGAACTGGTGGTTCCTTTTCAGAAGTGAGTAGTCATTTGGTTCTAGTCAGCCAAAACCAACGATAACATGCGGCTTGCATGTCCGTACAGCCCACATGACACAAGTCCACACACTCAGCCAGGGCCGTGTTTTTAATGTAGCGTGCTTGGAGCTAGAGGTAGTAATTGACAAACCACTTCTCTTTTTCTTTGACTTCACATTTTTAGGACCACTTAATCTTTACAATTGTAGACCTTCATAAAATGTAATACCACCTTAAAGGAAATTTCCATTTTATGCTACCCTACATTTAGATAAAAGGTTTTCCACTACTAATGTGACCCCCTTTTTTTGTCCTAATTCTTCCTAACTAACACTTTCCCAATATACTTATGGTGGCTAACCTCTTCATGCAAGCTTATCTCTCTGAGACTCATAAATACTTTTTATTACTGTTGTAGGCTTGATCCCTCCAGTCCGTAGACCGGATTCGTACCAACTGAGCAGGGCACATCTCTGATTAGTGCTGAGAGGACAGTGAAACGTGATCTTGGCTTGCATGGCCAGACTGCTGTCACTCACAGAGAGACAGCACCGCCCGCACCAGTGGCATGCCCTGCCCTCTCAGTTGGTCCGATTCTGGTCTGCAGCCAGAAGGACCAAAGCTATAACAACAACGGAGGTATGAAAGAGTCTCAGTCTCAGACAGATCATCTAACAGGAGCAAAGTAGATTGCAGAAATATAGTAGGAAAGTGTTAGTTAGGAGAAAGGAAAGGGAATCACATTAAAAACCTCTGTACGTAGAGCTGCTTAAAAAGATCTACGTAACATTTAATCTACTGTACCCAAGTGGCAGATTGCCTTGAAGTCATGCTCGCTTGGTGTCCATTTTTTCACATAGCATGCTCTCTCTTTAGGCTATGCCATTAGCGAATCCTTTTCCTGATCCCTGAATGAGGGTCTGGATACCAAAATTAGTTGAATCGTTACGTTGTGGGAAATTTGGGTGGCTCCCAGGAGACTTGCCGAGTCTGTATGGGGTGCACTGTTTTTATAGAAGATCTCAATTTTGAGGCACAGATATATATTTTTATTAGTAAGATTGTACCTTGTCATAGAATACAGATAACATTTTCAGCTGATCACATTGACTAGAATCTTTTTGACAGATGGTTATTTAATACAGATGGCCTCACTGAACACTTAAAGAATAGTCGCTCTGTGATCCTGCCTATCCAGGATGTTGGAAGTGAAGTATTGGACGTTGCCTGTTGAACTGGAATCTGCTCAGTGAGTTGCCTTTTCCAACTCATCAAATTGATTCTAGCCAAGAGACTAAATCTAAAATCCTACACAAGACAGAACCGCTCGAGTTCAGACTAAAAGTAGTATTGTATCTAGAAAGGACAAGCACAATGAGAGAGGAGCAGGTACTGAGCCTCTATACTAAACATCATCTTTATAGAATATACAGTTGAAACCAGAAGTTTACATACAATACATAAAAAGACACATATTCATGTTTTTTTTTACTATCTGACATGAAATCAGAATAAAACTTTCCTGTTTTAGGTCAATTAGGATTTCCATAATTATTAATATTTGCCAAATGCAAGAACAATGAGAGAGAGAATGCTTTAAGGCATTTTTATTACTTTCTGCAGTCACAGGTTTACATACACTGAGATTACTGTGCCTTTAAACAATTTGGGACTGCCCCTAAGTTGATGTTATGTTGTTGGAAGCTTCTAATAAGTTTATTGGCAACATCTGAGTTAATTAGAGACACACCTGTGGATGTATTTTAATTCACACCTGAAACACACTGCTTTTTGTGTAGCACCATGGTAAAGTCTAAAGCAATAAGCCAAGATATTATGAATAGAATAGTGGACTTGCACATGTCTAGTTCATCCTTGGGTGCAATTTCCAGATACCTGAAGGTGCCTTGATCATGTGTGTAAACAATTATATGCAAATACAAACAAGATGGGAATGTCCAGCCATCATACTGCTCAGAAAGGAGACTGGTTCTGCGTCCCAGAGATGAACATGCTTTGGACCGACATGTGCATATCAACTCAAGAACAAAGGCAAAAGACCTTGTGAAGATGATGGCTGAAGCTGGTAAGATTGTGTCGTTATCCACAGTGAAACAAGTACTGTATCAACATGGGCTGAAAGGCCACTCTGCCAGGAAAAAGCCATTAGTCCAAAAGAAACATAAAAAAGCCAGATTAATTTTTGTAAATGCACACAGAACCATAGACCTACATTTTTGGAGACATGTCCTGTGGTCTGACAAAACTAAAACTGAACTGGTTTGCCATAATAACCTTTGTTACATTTAGAGGAAAAAGGGAGAAGCTTGGAAGCCTAAGAACATCATCCCAACTGTGAGACACGTTGGAGGCAGCATCATGTTGCGGAGTTGTTTTGCTGCAGGAAGGACTGGTGAACCTCACAAAATAGATGAGATCATGAGCAAAGAAGATTATGTGGCAACACTAAAGCAACATCTCAAGACATCAGCCAGGAAGTTAAAGCTTGGGCAGTAATAAGTCTTTCAAATGGACAAAGACAATAAGCATACTGCCAAACTAATTCCAAAGTAGCTTAAAGATAACAAAATCAATCTTTTGGAGTGGCCATCATGAAGCCCTAATCTCAATACTAAATTTATGAGCTACGAGCAAGGCAACCTACAATCATGGCTCAGTTACTCAGATAGAATGGGCCCAAGTTCCTACCAACTATTGTGAGAAGCTTGTGGAAGAGGATCCAAAATGTTTGATCCAAGTCATACAGTTTAAGATCAATTGTACCAAATACTAATGAAATGTATTGTGGTGATGTGACCCATGGCCGGGTGCATCACATGGGTTATCAGAACAGGATCCTGTTCACATCAGCCTATTTTACTGTGTGTGTGTGTTGCGTGAAACCTGTCCGGTACACAGCTAAAGGATAGATGAGACTAATGAGTGGCCAGAGAGAGCAGTGTGTGCTAACTGACCAGCCCAGGTGTGTGGGTGTGTCAAGTGGGTGTGGCAGCCACATTAAGAACCTGCCAGGTGTCTGTGTGAGACTGGAGATAGGAACTCAGTGTAGTCCAGACCACTGAGATGTGAGGATGTGTGAGAGGCGATCCGTCCCTTTGGGATGAGAGGGGAGCCGGCCCTTCTCCATATGGAAGGCTCCTAGTCCCTCTGTTGCTTGGGTGCGTGCCGGTGGCTATGAATGGGTTGTGATGGCTCCTAGAGTTGGGGAAACCGTGGCTGACCTTGGAGGGCGCTTGTTTAGGCGTGGGGCAAAACACGTACTGGAGGAGACCTTGGGGGACGCCTGGTGTACCCGAGAACTCAGATTGCTAGACCCGGTTTGGTGCCCAGTAAGGACTGAGTCCACAGATGTATGGTAGACTAAGTGTGCCACGTATATGTGTGCCAGGCAGGCATAGCCGCCATGTTCTGTGTTATGTGAATAGCACTTCGGGAGGCGAATGTGATGTGTTCATGTGTATAGCCCTATGGGAGGCTTATATGTGAATAGTGCCAGGCGGGCATAGCCGCCATTAGAACCAGACTGAGTAGTCTGCAAGGGTCGGTGGGAGACTCCTTGATGTTCTGTTGATGTGTGTGATGAATCAACAGGGCGTATGTAAAAGTACCCTGGGTGATCAAAGGAAAGTATGTGTGTCGTGGGTGACTCATGATGGCTGAGGCAGAAAGGGCCTGGCATGAGGTATCCGCGGGGTGACGCCATGTAACGTGGGACTGACTAGTATCTCGAGCAGGGTCCCAGTGATAAGCGTTACGGGTGTAATGTAGGTAGAGACTCTCTAGGGGTAGGTTGAGGATCCCTATAATAGGATGGGGAATGATCCCTGTCAAAAGGCTAGGTGACCGAAACCGCCATTGGGACTCACTAGGTAGTCGTGATATGGTCACGTTGAATAGGAAATTCTAAAATTATATAGTGTATTATGTAATGGTAAATGTCTTGTTAGGTAAATGTAAAATGTGTTCTATGGTATAGGTAATGGTGGTTTATGTGATATTGAAACAAAGAGTGCTTATGTGCAATGTTTATGTTCTACCCGGTTTATGAGTTATGTGTGTTACTAAATAAACGGGTGGTAATTTGTTCCATTTAAGCACGTGTCCGTGTCAGTTTCCGCTGCCAAGTGGGTTCCCCAGGGGCACTACCTCACATTATGTAAACTTGTGACTTTGCAGAAAGTAATAAAAATGCATTAAAGAGGACCTGTCACCCATCTGGTGCTTTCCAAATGGAAAGCAACACTGAATGCAGTCTCTCATGTTTCTATGTAGAGATAACGAGTCCGGAGGGACTTGCTGATTATGGAGTCCTCACTGCTTACGATGATGGTGCCTGTACAATGCTATCCCAATTGCAGAAGGTGGTGCATTGATCTCACGTCATGAAGCGTTCACTTCTTACAGCTTCTCTTTATATTGAAACGGACTTGGGCAATGATGGTGCATGCACAGGAGAACCAGGTCATTGAGTGAAGAGTGGATGAGGAGTACAATGCCTGCACTTCACCAGAAAACATCAAAAACACATTTCTCAAAAATTCCACAAGTAAATTTTACTAGCAAGGCTTGACTGTAATAGGTATCACACGGAATCTGTCAGCAAGTTTTTTGCTAAAGCTGAAGAAAGCATGCTGTAGGGGTTAAAAAGAATAAAAATAAATTGTGCTTTTATTATCAGACTCTGTGCTATTGTTGACATAAACTAAAGGCTTTATCACCTGGTGATTACCATTACTGGACTACATTTTCTGACACGCTCCCTGCTGTGATTGACACCTCACTGTCCAGTACAATCTCTATACAGAGCCTGGTGAGGGCAGGAGCAGCTCTCCCAGCTCTGCTGTATTGCTAAAACTAAATGCTTCAATTGTGTGTGTTTTGTGTCTTTCTAATGACTGCAAATCCCAAGCGGTCTAATCATTAGTCTCTTATATATTTGTATAACTTGTACTCACACAACCATACATCAACAGACAGTTTAACTCGGCCAGAACTTTGACTTGTAGTAAGACCAGGAGAAAAGCTGTAGTTTTCTTCCAAAATCTTGTATCAAGTACAATGTAAGGGCAGGTACAAAGGAATAATCTGTACAGGGCAGTACACAAGCGTCTTCAGAAATGGCTTCTGCAGACTAAACTGAGGAAGCGGGGAGGAGCAACCTAGTACAGAGCCCAACTATAGGAGGGATATAGGGTCCAACTTCATACTGTCTAAATCTACCTAGCAACAACAAGGGAATTTCCTGATTGGAGGAAATGCATAACATAGAGGAAATATACATTAGGTTGTTCCCATTCGTGGGACACAGCAGTGTGAGAACAGCTGCAGTCAGCAATCTATGTCATACATCGTTTGATTCAGGGTTTCTAAGCCTACAATATGCTGCTCTCAGATGATGTAGTAAATACCTGCTGACAGATTCCCTTTTAAAGTGGCTTCATCCCGTTTGTTAGGGGTCAAATATCTAACGTATCTAAGGTCCTCTTTAAGAAAATAAAATATAGTTACAAAAAAAAGTAAATTATATTAGATACAAACACATTGGTCCACATTTATGAATAAGTTCACATTAGGTTTTTTTTTTGTGAACTTAGATAAAAGAAAGCCATTTTTTTCTGGCACTTGCCAGTTTAAAAAAGTGTCAATAAAGGAGGCTATGTTTTACTAGTGGAGGACATCGTCTACAACTTTTAGAAAGATTTTTTTAACACTATAGCCAGAATTTTCTTTTCTCCTGATTTTAGGACAGTCCAAAATGTTCTATGGGCGAGGTCAGCGTTCCTCAGTGTCTGCCAGCACTGTGTGTGTATGTTCACAGATTCTGAGAGCTGCTGATAGGGAGCAGTGTGGGGAGACAGTAGAGAAGGAGTTAACCGAGATTGTGACTGAGCTTTGTGGAGCCAGATGACAGATCAGAATCTTGTGCCAAGGAAAGAGGGGTTTGCAGTGATCCTGACACTCTGACATTCCTTAGCACTGTGCTGTAGGTTGAAATAATCTGATACATTGTTTCCTCATCAGCTGCATTCAGGAGCGCATACGCTGTGTAGGCCACGCCTCTTTACCCATATATGGATACATGCCCGTATTCAGTGTGAAGATGGTTCTGACTGATGATGAACATATGTCTGCTTCACACACAGTCTAGTGGGGACACCTTGTGAAAGGTTTATGAATGGTTTTCAACCAGATTCGTCTTATAAAGTATATTTGAAAGTTTATTAAAATCACTTGCTTGACGTTATTATTAAATAAAAATGTAAACAGTGGTTACGCTTTATTATAACACTGACATAGGAAACACCGGTCTTAACAAATAGGATTATTGACTTTGAGCCATGTATGTCTGGACAAGACACGCAGCACTTTCCATCATTGCTTAAAATTACTATTATGAATGTTTTCTTTATTAAATTACCACATCGGTTGGTTGAATAGAAAAGACAAGGGAATGATGATCTTTATTTCCGTATTAGAGGGAGGTGGCATGTGCATAGAGCTTGAGGATGGTCTGTAGAGAGGGATAGAAGTCATACTCACCAAAAGGTTTTAGGCCACAAGTGTAAGGTAATAATCTTTCATTTGCAATAAGGA
>JARQOC010000002.1:13492892-13504406 GCA_033576535.1 Allobates femoralis
TGTTTACATATGAAACTGCAGTAATTGAGAGAGCATAGCACCCGTGTAGCCTGTTGCGGTGTGTGGGGTACAAGGGAAGGGGAGGTTAGTAATATAGTTAAGTTTGTAAGTCATTATGCTGAGGCAGCAACAGATCGTGCAGCACACCCAGTGATCTCACTCCTCACTTAGAGTAAACATTGCACTCTAATACTGTCTGGGCTTCCAGTTAGGTAAATTTGTCCTGAGATCTCAGGATACATTAGATAAGTGTCGCTGGGCCAGCACATTGATCCTAGTCTCTTTTGGCCAAGTGTTTCTTCCATTTTTTTGTGTTAACCTGTGTGACATAATTTGCGTTAGTGATCCCAATCCAAGTTGACATATAAACTTTCTCCCCCAACATCGTCTGGCCTAGTTCTTGTGACCCACTGCAATCTGATAATAAACCCTTGTTTCACAAGTATAGGATGGGGATTCTGATGGCTTCTGGTAGGGGATTATGAGTCTGTGCAAGCCCCAATTTTTATCTTTGCTATGGGGCCTCTTGTCCTTATTATACCCTCTGATTTAGACCCGAAGATCTGCACTTGAGCTGCGTATACCAAATGGAAGGGAAATTTTACTTGATATGATTTCCAAAGCTATTTTTGGTCTATTTTCGGTGATCAGCAGCAATAAAAATGATTTCAATCGTGCGTATTTTTCAGGTTATTCAACTCAGTAAAAGCCGTATTTAGGAAAATAACACACACAGAGATCTCGGACATTGGAATTATGAATAATAAAGACCCGGTCACTTGGACTGTTTTTGCCCTTACAATTTACATGAAGAGATTCTGTATATAATTGATGTATAAAACACCTGAGAATTGCAAAAAAAAACCTCTTTACCTATTACCCAGGAAATAATGAGCAATTCCATCCAGGAGAAGCAAGATGTTTTCATCCTAAAGATCTGCTTTGCATTATCTGTGATGCTTTCATTAGGGAGGATCTTGGTGCCTTCAAATCTGTCGGCCGCATTCAAGACCAGCAGACCAAGGAAGATAGTAAATGAGGCCGTGTGGGCTACAAACTTCATGAAAGGTCCTCGCATTATATTCCCAACTGTAAAAGAAGAGATATCACATAAAGCAGAGAACCTAATACACAATTAACACTCATACATTATGCATAGGGCGCCCAGTCCATGAATAATATTATCAAGGCAACCCACTCCTACCTTTGATCCAAAATATCAAGGCAATAATGCTAAAGATTCCTTGGCAAATAAAAGCAACTGAGCGCACATCTATGACTCGTGCAAATTCTGTTCAATTCCCTAGAATTATTTGTTAAAGAGGTTGTCCGGGTCACAGGATATTGGGCGTCCAACTGTCACAACTATGTCATGTCCTCAGATTACATGTTGTATTGGGGTGGATTTGCTTTCATTTTATACTGAAGCGGTTAATTACTCTTTCCTTTCTGGCTGAGATTACTCATAGCTTTATTGACAGCTTCAGATCTTTTCATCATGCCCTTCTTCTATATTTACCCACGCCTGCAGGGGCGTAAGTACAATAGGTGCAGGGGTTGCGATCGCACCCAGGCCCTGCACCTAGTGTTGAGGGTCTCCGTTCAATCACAAGTCCACCAGCCACTCCTAATTATTATATATAGGCAATTGTGCATGTCTGCACGCAGCAAGTAAATGATACGGACACCAGGGCCGTCTCAAGCCTTACTCATGCCTACGCCATATGAGATTAAACACTGCGCAAGCGTTTATTGAAACACACATTTTTATACAGAAAGCAAAGGAGTGTTAGTTATTCTAGAACTTTCTACAAAGTGATCATCTCCTAATTAGTCAATTCTTATCAAATTATTCTAATATCTAAATTCCTCCCTTAATGGGTTGGCTTAGGTCTCAGGTGTACTATGGAACGTGGGCACCATCTAGTGTATAACAGACAACATGACATGTCTGAGTCACAATATATATAAAAAGAGCAGAGTTGTGATATTTTTTTTTTTAAACCAATTCTTTTTATTGCACATATAAAATCAGGTAAAGGCCAAAGCAGCGGGTACAAATACAATGCAAGTTATAGATGTGCATCCATTTTCAAACACAAGAAAAGAAAACTATATACCTCATAGGAGGATTAGAAATTTAACCAAAACAACAAGGAGCAGGGAGCAACAAGAAGAGCAGGGAAGGAGGGGAGGGGAAATTATAGCGGACAGGGTGGGGGTTATGCAGCATATTTAATTATATATATAACACATCAACAGAAATGTCACAATATCAGTTTAGGAGAGGGTAGCATAATAGAGGAACTCATCCGCTGTCAAGTAATCCGTCAGTCAGGAATTGTCACTTCATTAAATTTGGAGCCAACCCAAGGGTCCCACCAGTTGAGAACCTTGGTCCTCTGGGGAAGATCATGCGAGAGAAGGAGTTCATGTGTCAGGTGGCGATTTAGTCTAACTGTCACCTCCCTTAGGGAGGGGCGGGTCGGAGACCTCCAATGCGCCGCGATGGATTGGCGGGCCGCTATCAGGGTATTGGTAACTATGGGCCTAAGAATAGTCGGCCAGGTATCCAAGTCTATGCCCAACAGAGCCATAGGGGCCGAGAGAGGAATCGTCTGTCCCGTCAGCTCAGCAATCAAAGCCCCGACATCGGACCAAAATGCAACCACTCCTGGACAAGACCACCAGATATGAGCTTCAGTACCCGTCTGACCGCAGTTACGCCAGCAGAGCGGCGAGGGAGAGTCTCCATGTCCACCAAATCGGGCAATACGTGCAGGGACCAAGTACCACCCCATCTGGAGTTTTTTGGACTGTTCCAGGTGAGTGAGGCACCTTGTATACTTATCTGCATGGGACGCAGCAGCCCGCCACCCATCCAACGGCACCGAGAAAGAGAGTTTGGTCTCCCATCTTGTCATAAAGGGAAGTTTATGCATTGCAAGGGCAGCAGTCAAGGCTCTATAGATTATAGAAACCCCTCGCCTAGAAAGTGCAGATTGTTTAATGAATGACTGTAGATTGAGATCTACCAAGGTAGGATCCCAAGAGGGGAGGGAGCAGGAAAGCAGAAAATGACATATCCTCAGGTGGGTGAAGTAAGCCGTTGACGGCAAGGAGTATCTGTCTACTAACGCTGAGAAGGGGATCGGACGTCCATCTCTCAACAAATCCTATATCCCTTGTATCCCCGCCTCCTGCCACCTCGCGAGCGACATATCCATCATACATACCTCTAAAATCTGCAGGGAGAGGTATCTGGTAAGGAATGGGAGGTGTAACCTCGCTAATTTGTGCCATACAGCCAGTACAGCTTGCATAGAGCGTAGAGGGACCACAGGCCGGGTCCTTTGGAGGAATGCGACCTCCAGCAGAATCCTGGGGGAGCCCATTGGGGAGAAATGGGCCTCAATCTGTAGCCAGTGGGCAGAAAAGAAAGGAGGAGAAGCCATCGCCCACCACGTCTTAGCCAAGTCCAAGGTGATAGCCGCATGATACGTGAGGATATTGGGCATGCCCAGACCCCCAAGTGAGCTGGGGAGAGTTAGGGCCGCAAGAGCTACTCTGTGGGGTTTGCCCTCCCAAATAATTCGTCCCAAGATTGATTGAAAAAGGTTCAAATATCACCTAGGAAATAGTAGAGGGATGCACCTCTATATAAGTATATAAGATTTTAGGGAGAAGAGTCATCTTTACCAAATTGATCTTAGCCACCCAGGAGAGCTGCACCTGCGAATATTCTTTGGTGAGAACCCTAAGCGAAGAGGCCAATGTCTCACTATTAATGCTAATCATAGACCGCACGGGGGCGATTTGAATTCCCAGGTACACAAACCCCCTGGGGGCGAGTAGGAAGGAAAATCGAGAGGCCAGGTCAGCCTGGTCCGGGGGGGAAAGGTTCACTGGAAAGAGGGAGGATTTAGAGAGGTTGAGCTTGTAGAAAGAGATCGCAGAGAAGTCAGAGAGGACGGACACAATAGCTGGAATAGAAACTCCAGGGTTCGTACAGGTGAGGAGGACATCATCCGCATAAAGAGAGATCTTATGCTCCGTTTGGCCTACCATTACTCCCAAAATCTCAGGATGGTCTCGAATGGAAGCTGCTAGCGGTTCCATGGCAAGAGCAAAAATTAGAGGAGAGAGGGGGCAGCCCTGCCTCGTCCCATTAGAGTTAGCAAACGTAGCGGAGGAGAACCCCCCCGCCTTCACGTATGCGCGGGGGGAGGAGTATAGGGCTAAGATGCCCGACTTAATGGGGCCCTGGAACGCAAACTTATCCAGGACCGCTGCCAGATACCCCCAGTGCACTCGATCGAAAGCTTTCTCAGCATCAAGTGATAGAAGGGCACTGGGGGTCCCTCTCTGCTCCAGGACCTCCAGGAGGTCCACCACACTCCGAGTCGCATCTCTCGCCTGACGATCGGGAATGAAGCCCACTTGATCGAGGGCGATCAGGGAGGAAATAACTGACTTGAGTCGGTCCGCCAGCAGCTTCGAATAGAGTTTAACATCGCAGTTGATAAGTGCAATAGGGCGGTAGTTAGCCGCCTCCGTGGGAGCCTTACCGGGTTTAGAGATGGTGGAAACAGCCGTCGTCAAACCCTCAGGCCGGATGCGTCCTTCACTCTGCCAAAACCGGAATGAAGACAGGAGGTGTGGGGAAAGAGTGGGAGCAAAGGAAGAGTAATACGAGTAGGATAGGCCATCTGAGCCCGGGGCCGACCGCTTCTTAGAGGCACGGATCACCCCAAGGATCTCTTCCACGGAAAAGGGCCTATTTAGGAAAGAGAGCTGAGAGCTTGAGAGGGAAGGGAGCTCAAGCCTGGCAAGGAAAGCGCCAATGGCGTCAGCCGTCGGTCGAGGAGAAGAAGGGGAGCAACCCAGGTTGTACAACTCGTGGTAAAAGTCTCTAAACTGCTCAGCTATCTTGGGTTGCGAACATGTTCCCCTTTGGGAGAAATCAGTAGAGCAATCCTTGACTTGGCCTCCCTCCTCCGCACCGCGCGCGCCAGGAGCGCCCCAGCCCTGTCTCCCATCCCATAGTACCGTGCCCCCACTTTCTTCAGTTGGTGCTCCACTCTGGAAAGAAGAAGAGTTCTAAGTTCATCCCGCGTAGCAGTAAGGGTACCTTTACACGTGGCTACATTTCTAGGGTGGCTACAGGTAACTTACTGGTTGCAGTGAAATCATGGAGATAAGGTTCTATCTTGTTGCTGTGTACAAATGGAATAATCTCTCCATGATTTCACTGCAACCAGTAAGTTACCTGTAGCCACCCAAGAAATGTAGCCGTGTGTAAAGGGGCCCTTAGGGCTGCTAAAGTGGAAGGAGCCGAGGTGGAAAGGAAAGAGGCCTCGAGAGATTTAATCGTGGACAAGAGCGAGACCATTCTCTCGTTATATTGCCGTTTAGCCTGCGCCGCTAGCTTGAGACAATGGCCCCGGATGACTGCCTTATGGGCGAACCAAAGTCCCTCCGGGGTGATGTCCGGTGTCTCATTCAGATGGAAGTACTCCTTCAGATGGGAGGTCAGGGTGTCGAGATTCGACTGCGAGGTCAGGAGGTAGTCATTAAGCTTCCAAGGGGCTCTGGGAAGTCGTGGAGTGGAGTCGGAGATAACAAGGGCATGGGGGGCATGGTCTGACCATGTGATTACGTCAATATCAGCCTGAGGGCAGAGTGGCAAGAGTGAATCACTAATCAGGCAGAAGTCTATACGGCTGAAGGATTTATGTCTAGGGGAAAAAAAAGTATAGTCACGTTCGTTGGCATGCAGGTATCGCCAGATGTCATGGAGTCCGTATGCATCCGCCACAGGGGCCAGGTCAGTCCGAAAAGAGGTGGGGGAGGAAACAGTCAAGTTGTTTATGCAGAGGGGCGTTGAAATCACCTGCCACCACCCTATGCCCCGGCATGGAGGGTAATTGGGAGTCTAAAAGTGATCTAAGAAATCTACTTTGACCCTTATTAGGCGAGTATACTGCTAAGAGGGAATAAAGGGTTCCATTAAGCTTGGCCACCACCAAGAGGAATCTGCCGTTGGGGTCAGATACCTCAGTCACCAACTCAAAGCCAACAGAAGACGCCACCAGAATAGCCACCCCAGCCTTCTTCTCGGAACAGTTAGAGAAGAACTGATGTGGATAAAAAGGCGAGGCCAGACGGTGGTTATCACCCTCCAGAAGATGAGTCTCCTGGAGTAAGACCACATCCGCCCGAGCCCTTCTCAGGCTAGAACGTAAGAGTGATCTCTTTTGGGGGGAGTTCAACCCGTTGACATTATGTACCCAAATTTTTACAGGCATATTCAAGTAATAGGAGCAATTCTAAAGATAGACAGTGACATATCCGTGAGAATGAAAACTGCCAAGGGAATAACCAAGGGGTAATGACCAGGGGGGGAGGGGGAGACAGGGTGCGTTGGCCTGCATCTTCAGGTAAGGGACCGGTGCCCAATATGGCCGGTGTCCACCGCGGAGAGGACCAACGTCCTCCGGGAAGAGAAAAAACATTTTTGAGGGGGCAAACAAGGCAAATGCCAGCATAGACAAGATAAACATCGCAGGAGTGAGAGAAAAAAAAAAAAGGAAGGATCACTTCGGCGATCCAATCTCCCAGTCCAGTATCAGTATCACAGCGACACAGTTCTGTCCAATAAGCGACGCGGGTGCGCTGCTGGGAAGAAAACTACAACTTCGCACTGCGGGAGAGAGAGAAAAGGCGTCCAAAAACAGACACAGTAACGAAGATAAAAGAGAAAACGAACGGGAGAAGAGAAAAGAAAAAAGGGGAAGGACAAATCAAAAATGCTTGAGCGTAAAAAAAAACCCCGCTCAGCAGAGGGGGATCCTCCCAGGGTCGTTGGTGCCTAGATAAGGGGCTGTAGCAGAGGAGACAAGAAAGGAGAGGGAAAAGATCAGAGAGTCGAGGAAGGAATGGTAAGGGGGAGAGGAGTTAGAATAGAGAGAAGAGAGAAAATACAGAACTGAGACCAGGAAAGTGAGATGGGGAAGGAGGTAGAGGCTAACGACCCGGGAGGACTATGTGGGGACCAGGAAGGCGGACCCCGGGCCTCAGAGAGCAAAAATCAAGGACAGAAGACCCGCCAAAATCATCTTCAGACCGTGGACCATTCTGGGTTCAATCTGCATCGCCGAGTGCGGCGCTTCGGGGCATGGTCGCGGACGTCACGCTGGGAAGAGGCAGAAAAGTCCGGAGGAAGTAGGTCCCAGTCTTTTAGCAGCGTAGCCGCCTGTGAGGGACCCAGGTAGACATGGGTGGCATCATTCCTTTGGATGATCAGGCATGTAGGTCGGCCCCAACGATATGGAATCTCCCTGTCCCGGAGTATCACAGTGTACGGTTTGAAAGCCCTGCGCATCGCCAGGGTTCCTGGAGAGAGATCAGGAAAGACCTCCAAGCCGGCGAATCGGTCAGAGAGTGTCGGCGATCCACAAAGTACCCTCAGGAAGTCCTCCTTGGTCTCATAAAAATGAATCCTCGCGATCACCTCGCGAGGCAGATCGGGTCGGACCCCCGGTGGTTTGGGGAGTCGGTGAATCCGATCTATTTTAAGATCTCTTGGGTCCAAGTCGGGCAGAACTTCGTGTAGAAAGTCTCGCAAGAGACATTTCAGATCGGGATCAGCGACCGTTTCTGCGACGCCTCTGAGACGTACATTATTCTGTCGGTTCCTATCCTCTGCGTCGAAACTCTTTGCCTGGACCGCAGTCAAAGTCACCTGGAACTGTTCGTGATCGTCTAGGAGATCGTTGTGAGATTGAACTAGCTCCGCCAGTTTAGATTCCAAATGATCCGTCCGGGATCCCAGGGCAGTCACTTCCCCCCTCAGGTCGACCACCATCTCCTTCATGTCTTCCTGCAAAGACACCCTGAGGTCTGACAGGAGGTCAGTCATGAGGCCCTTCATGGCTGCGAAAGTGACCGGAGGGTCAGGGGAGACAACCCCCTCACCAGCGCAAAGTGCTTGCTGTTCCCGGCGGGAAGCTTGGGCAGCACGGGGGGAAGGGGGCGCCATGCTGGGTAATACTGAGTCCATGCGGCCTGGCGGGAAATAGTCGGAGACCCGCTTAGGGACAGGGATATGCGGCGGTTTCACCTTGCCCATAGATGCAGGCTATGTTCCTACGTCCTCTGAGCTGGTTCTGGCGGTCCGATAGTATGCTGGGTTGCTGGGAATCTTAGAAACAAGCCCGGGGTCCGGGAGCTCCCGAGTTAAACAGCCATCTTCCTGTGGTGCTCAGTCACGCCCCTTTTCCCCATAATTTGACCAAATAGTAAGCGCGGTGTCTGGCCTTGCGTATTATAGATCTTGTGCCCCCTGTTGGCCGTTTATGAGCTCAGCATGTCATTTATTAGAATAAGAAACAAGAGTTTAATCCAGGATGTAAATGTCTTTGGAGATCCTACTGGGGCTTGGATGGTCTGCACCAGATAATAGGAGAGTGGGGCCAGATCAGATGTTTTGAGTCTCTTGTCTGTATATAGCGAAGGAAACTATGCGTATATAGCAAACCACAAACAGGGGAGCTCCCTGCCTGTTGCTCTGGGGTCACAGAGGTTTCCTCCGCAGAGGGAGCTGCACTTTAGTTGCAGCGGGGGTGTCTCCTGATTGGCAGCACTGTGGGCACTAGGTGTGAATGCTTCAAAGTGAATAACTCAGAGCCGGCTCTGTTTGAGCTGCAGCACGCGGGTCACAGTCACACAAGTCTATAATGGCGTCAGGGCTTTACACAGGGAGTCTGATCCTGACTCCTCAACAACCCCCGCTGTGCACTTATGTTCGGCGGATCCCAGGGCACACGAGCTCCCCACTGCCAGCCCGCTCCCGCCAGTCCCCGATATCACCTGCACACTGTGTGTGTAGTTGGTGTCGGCCCGTCGCCTCCTCTGGTGTCTCTACCGGTCTCCACGTGTCTCCCGGTGTTTCTGCCTCCTCCTCTCGGAGGGCAGCGGTGCCTCTGTCTCGCTTCGTGGTGCAGGCAGATCGGGCACAGGGGTCGCAGCGTCAGCAGGTGGTTATCAACCAGCGGTGGTCAGGCGACCTCACCTCCTCTTAAGATCAGCTATCTCTCCGGTGCTGGCGACGGAGACTTTGCGGGTGTAGCCGGCGGGGATCCACTTCAGAGGGATAGGAGAGCTGCTCTTTGCACACTCGCTTCTCTCCGGCGGCGGGCGAGTTTCTTTGGTGCCAGCCGCTGCCGAGTTGTGATATTTTTAACCCTATAAAGACATTTCATGTCTCTCCATCCTCAACACTAGGGTGGCCCCAAAAGTCTCTTTGGCCTATAGAAAAAGACTATTAAAGATTTGCAATAATTGGGGGCCCCGTTGGAGCTTTCGCATTGAGGCCCCTGGGCCTGAAGTTACACCAATGCACGTCTGGTCCTACTCCATGCCAGTGATAGGTCTACTATACTGACCACTTTTAAGGAGCCAGTTTTTGGAGATGCTGCGGTGTAGTTTGTGTGTTGCTGTGAAGTTCTGTGCTGAACAAATACATGAGCGCTTTCCTTACCTGTTTGTCTAAACCTTCCTCGTGTTAATTTTATTGTAGTAGTCAGACTAGTGTCTTGCTGTTCTACTCACTAAGGCCCCTTTCACATCAGCGTTTTTGTCCGGCTCCGGCCGATCTGGACAAAAAAACGCATCTGCCACATGTGCCGCCTAACGGCCGCCTTTAGTCATTATTGTAATATATAATATATTACAAAATTAATATATTTATTATTATAATAAAATAATATAATGATTACCTTACTGCATGGTGCGACCCAGTAAACCATTGCCAGGAACGGCAACTTGACGGCTACAGCCAGCACCACCAGAAACGTCACTGCTGTGGTCTGTTGCTGCAAGCCCAATAGATTTTCATACCAGATGGAAAGAAGCTGCTGCTGACAATTGGGATGAGCTACAAACTGAAAAATGCAAAAATATGTAAGTACAATATTAATTAACATAACTAATATATAGTAATTTAATCATTTATCCCTGCTGTCTCTAATTTGACCACTTCCCATATTTAATAAGGAGGCCAAGTACAACACCCGGCAGCTCACCATGGCGGCTTGATAATGGTTTTGTCTCCATTGGACAGCATGCCTCTAAGTTTTACAAAGAATGGAGAGTCGGGTTGTGGAAATGAATGCAGGCAATTTGTAAGCAACAAGTATATCACAACTAGTTTAATGACACTATAGCCCTCGTATTAAAGACTTATTCCAAAATTCACTCACAGTCCTTATGGGCCGGGCGTGCTATCAGCACATCTATTCATTATAGAAATCTGTGAGGAGTAAAATACTTGTGTGATCATCTGACATACAATATCTTAATATGTAAAAAGCTAGCGAAATTACCCCATGGGACATCAGGAGTTGCTATTTTAGTTATCAAGGCATGAACAAGAAGCTACCATCAAAAATGACATTGTTTAAAAAGAACCTTTCACCAAATTTTTCATGTTTAACTGAACCCACGATATAATAATGGCTGCAGAGTGGAATAAAACATTTTTTTTTAATTTCTCCTCTCCATAGCAGAGATATTAGCAATCGAAGTATTTGGCACCTAATGAGCTAACTTTTTTAAAGTTTAAGTCAGTGTTATCAGACCGTTTCCACTGGGGGGCGTGTACTTCTTCTCCCTCTATGATGTTGACCAATCATAAGCAGGCAGCAACACAAGGAGAGAAGAACACGCCTCCACCAAACTTTAGAGCAGATTTCTCAGTGTTTGAGATGTAATGATATAGTCCTGATCTCCTGGTCTAAGCCCCTATACAAGAACAGAACAAACACTGATAAATATGACAATCTCTAAACTGCATTACAAAAAAACAAACAATTTTTAACCATGTTGATGACCCGTAACACTGGATGAGCAGGAACCTTTGATGAGTTGCCCTGATTAACTCCGCATGTTTCCACTATTTATAGTCATTCTCTGATATGTTTTACATGTTTTTTAGAATGACTACAAAAAATTGTCTATGCAATGCAAGGACTTTGTTGTTGGACTTCTTGATTTGTGCAGAAACACAAAGGAGGTGGAAGCGATATTGTGTGCCGTGATGCCGGTACTGTGTGCCGTGATTTGAACTGTGTTGTGTGACTGTTGAAATTAAGCCGCCACTACCGCGCCACAGAGCGGGAAGAAAGAGAGCATGTTGACCTCTAGAGCGTGCAGTCTACTCAACCTGACAGATATGACTCTTAAAGTGCTGAGATGCTTCAGATGAGTAAGAACTTAAATAGAGTTATGGAAGCCCAGCAGCTGCAACAAGGGCCAAAACCTGCACCAAAGCCACAGCAAAAGCCTCATCCACTGATCGAGGCTTGCTTACAGTCCGGAAGATGTCCCGTGGATGAGAGCAAGACAAACTACAGCGTACAGAGGAAGTACCACCGACCGCTACAGCTCCACCGGAGACCCCATCTGTTGTCGTTGCAACAGAACTGGCCACATCGCTAGAAGCTGTCCTTTAAA
>JARQOC010000002.1:13504506-13514698 GCA_033576535.1 Allobates femoralis
TGCTTTCCCGTTACCTCGCATTGAGGAATCCTTAGCTGCATTGAAGTCTGCCAATTACTTCTCTGCCTTAAATCTCACTAGAGGGTATTGGCAGGTGTCCATTGCAGAAGAAGACCACGAGAAGACGGCGTTTACAACACCCATGGACCTGTATGAATTTAACAGCATGCCATTCGGACTATGTAATGCACCCGGAACGTTTCAGAGGTTGATGGAGAGTTGCCTGGTGCATAAGAACTTCGAGACGGTACTGCTTTACCTGGATGACGTGATCGTGTACTCTAAGACCTATGAAGTGCACATTGCTCATCTAGGGGAGGTGTTTGAAGCTCTGTCCAAATATGTGATGAAACTGAAGCCATCCATATGCCACCTGTTAAAGCCGAGAGTTAAAGTACCTGGGACACATGGTCAGCGCTAAAGGAGTGGCCCCTGATCCAAAGTAACACTCATTAAGAAATGGCCGGGACCCAAGACCTTGAAGGAGGTATGTCAATTCCTGGGGTTGGTGGGCTATTATCGGAGGTTTATAAAGGAGTACACGAAGAAGTCAGCTCCACTGCAAAACCTCTTAGTAGGCCAACCCAAGAAGGGAAAGTCTAGAGATCCTCCCTTGGAGTGGGGCAAGGAACAAGAAGAGTCGTTCCAGATGATGAAAGAAGCCCTAACAGGGGAAGAGGTCCTCACTTACCCGGACTATAGCCTTCCATTCCTTTTATATACAGACACCAGCAATGTGGGGTTAGGAGCGGTGCTCTCTCAAAGACAAGAAGGTAAGGAAAGAGCGATTGCCTACGCAAGTAGAAAGCTTACCCCTATGGGACGAAACCCGGAAAACTACAGTTCTTTCAAGCTGGAGTTCCTGGCGTTGGTATGGGCCGTTACCGAGAGGTTTAAACATTACCTGGCATCCAGCAAGTTCACTGCCTATACGGATAACAATCCGCTGACCCACCTGGAGACTGCAAAGTTAGGAGCCATGGAGCAGAGATGGATGGCCCGATTATCCAACTACCAATTCACAATCAAGTACTGGGCTGGGCATAAGAACTGCAATGCAGATGCCCTATCCAGGATGCCTCACCTGTCAGACATGGGAGTGGATGAAGACGAGTTGGAAGAAGTGGAGCTACCCACATTCCATCAGTTAAGGGTAACACAGTGCCAACAAGCCCATGAAGATATCTAGGGTTGTGAGAGAATTGAGCAATAGGGTCTTATCTTTATATGAAAAGGGTAATGCAGATGATAAATCAGAATCTGCTTACCTGGTCCGGTTGTGTACACCCACAACCAAGCATGATCGCGAGAGGTCAGCTGCTGCAGGATCCACATATCCACGGGTCACTGCAGTGCAAGAAATGCTCTGTAAGACGATGTGTGGCACGATCCGCGCTGCTGCCAAAGAAAAACCAGGACACCGGAGTATCTGGAAATGTAGCTTTATTCCTCCAATCCAACGCGTTTCAGAGTTAAACCCAGCTCCTTCCTCAGGGATTAATCCCTGAGGAAGGAGCTGGGTTTAGCTCCGAAATGCGTCAGATGGGAGGAATAAAGCTACATTTCCAGATACTCCGATGTCCTGGTGTTTCCTTGGCAGCAGCGTGGATCGTGCGGCACATCGTCCTACAGAAGAACAAGCCCATAAAGATCCTCCTGAGAGGGTAGTGAACCCGTTACCACACTTTGGTTGGAAGGAAGTGCAAGACAGTGACCCTGCTATCAGTTTGGTGAAAGGACTGATCACTAAGGAGTCAGCAAAGCTTCCATTGAGCCCTGCACCAGAAGCTAAACACCTGTGGAACGAGAGACGTAAGCTGTTCATCTACCAGGAAAAGCTGTGTAGAAGGCACATCAACCCGCGAACCCATGAAATGGTATGGGAGATCGTAGTACCAAAAACAGAGATCCAGATGTTATTGAATGCCTATCATAATCAAACCGGTCATTTCGGGTGGAAGAAACTGAAGATGCTACTTAAGGACAGGTTCTTTTGGGTCGGAATGCATGGATCCATAGGGGGGTGGTGTAAGGACTGTGGACCCTGTAACCTAAGAAGAAAAGACCTGCAGAGCCAGAGAGCACCACTCCAGTCAATCATGATAAAACAACCACTTGAAATCGTAGCCTTGGACCACGTGAAACTGACTCCAAGCAGATCAGGCTAGACGTATGCATTAACAATTGTGGACCATTACCCCAGGTTCCTGATGGTCACACCCGTAAAAGATCTAAAGGCTGCAAATGCTGCAAGAACATTCCAGAATGTCTTTTGCAGGCCACTAGGATACCCAGAGCAAATTCTGACTGACAGAGGTGGAGCTTTTGAAGCAGAAATCTTCCAAGAATTTTGCCATATGTATGTTGTAAGAAGATACGAACTACACCATATCATCCCCAAACCAATGGGCTATGCGAGAAAATGAATAACATAGACATGCTGAAAATATTACCTCTGGAAGAAAGAAGTCAGTGGCCGGAGAAACTACCAGATTTAGTCGACATGTACAACCACATTCCAGTGAGTTCTACAAACTATACACCCGCTTATCTCATGAGAGCCGGTACAGGAAGATTACCCGTAGACCTGGAACTCGAAGTTGTAGAACCCAAAGCAGATGCTTCCCAATCCAGCTGGAATGCTAAACGGCTAGAACAGTACAGACAGGTTCAATCTTGCGTTGAAGATAACCCTGAAAAGGCTTGAGAAAAACAAGAAAGGGACTTCAACAAGAGTGCACCAGCAGAACTCATCTTACCTGGAAGTATTGTTTTGAAAAGGAAGAGGTAGAAGCATAAGTTGGATGATCAGTGGGAACAAGAACCCTACGTACTATTAGAATCTGACTTTAGCAACAATAAAGTGTGTCTTATCAGTAAAAACGGAGGAAATACCACCCAAACAGTGTCAAGAGACCATCTGAAAAAGTGTCCAAAAGAATGGGAAAATCAGAACTTCTCAAATCAGTCTGAAGAAGAATCAGAGCTTGAGAAAGATTCAACTCCAAGTGAGAAGCCAAAAGAAAAGATGATATCCACTATCTTAGGAGATTTTCCAGAAGATTGGCCTCAACAAGATGGAGCAATTTTAGTGCCCTTACTCAATTTTTACCAGCCCCAAGAAGTACAATGAAATCAGGAAGAAATACCTGTTGCAAGAGAATCTGAGGATGCTGCAATCGTTGCACCTGCTAGCCCTGTAGTGAGACTAAGGCCATGCAGACGTTTACCTGATTTACTTTCATCACGCCCTGCATTACCTACATCACCTGAGACACTGACACCTGTAGTGCGCAGATATACTAGAAGCACACAAGGTCAGCTCCTGTCTAGGTATGGAGAGTGGGCACAATAAAATGTGATGTAGAACACAATGAAAGGTAACCTGTAAATAGCAGCATTTGTAAACATGTAAATAGTAGTGTACAGAAGGGTGAAGGAACTGGGTCCAGTCCCATGCATATTAAGTTAGGAACAGAAAGTGCCTGAGGTGGAGGGGTAACAGGTCTCCTAAGCCAAGACACCCATAGGAAAATGTTATGGTTGAAAATGTGTGTTTTATTGCAAAAATGTGGACTTTGAAAGACTCTTCCCCTTTTCTTACCCGGAGCATACACAGACTTTACTGTATAGACTCTTTAGGCCGATCTTTCGTTTGGAACATTTCCCCACTTTGTACATTTTAAAGGACCATAGTCACAAGACTGGTTGTGACAACAAACTTTCTTTTCTTTTTCTTTTTAAAAGCCTGCGGTGGATGGACTAGCACCATACGGACTTTACCTGTTTTACCATTTTTCAGTGGTTTTTGTAAATTTTTCCATATTGAGACTCTGTAAATAGTTTACCTGTTATTATTGTTGAAAATGTTATTCCTTTTTGAAAACAAAATGTCTCAGTCCAGGAGTAATGATGTTAACTAGGGGGGAATGTGGCGACCTGCTTCCACAGGTAACCACAAGCTTCCCTAGTGCACAGCTGGATTTCCACAGGGGGTACCACTTACCTTAGGCGAGATCCCCTATAAATACTGGTGCTGGGGAGGAGTTAGGTAGAGTGTGCAGATGCTAGGAGAGCTGCGAACACGTCCTGGTGCTCGGTGCCGTGCTAGGCCTGAACCAGTGACCCGGAGTAGCCCTTCTGCAGTCCAGCCAGACCCAGGAGTGGGACCGAAAGGCGAGGAGAACAGTGGGAGTAGAGGAGGTAGTGGAGGTTCACCCAATTAACTACCGGACTTCGGGGGTCCGCACCTGCAGCAGTGCTTCAAGCCAGCAGAAAACCCTGATTCACCATGGATACTTCAGTCACTCGCTCCCCCTGTGTACTCAATATCAAGGGAGCCAGAAACCATAGTGAGGAGAGGGCAGCGGTGATCAACGAGGATAACCCGCAGACCTCACAGGAGGAGAGAGAGACCGAGAGAAACAAGAAGGCCAGCCAGGTTATACACGGGCAGGGCTTCAAGAAACGGGAGAGAGAACTTAAGGAGGCCTTATACCCACTCCCTGTGGAAGTTCAACTGTGCTTCTGGTCACCTGACAGTGCTCCGGACGAATAACCTGCAGTTTCCACCAGTGAAAAGGTAAAGAGACTCTCATCGGTGTGTATGCGTTATTCCACCCTGCTCCCGTGCTCCATAGAGACTGCTTCACTATCCTTTACCTTGGCCCAAACCCTTGCTCTGAACTGCCCACTACAACGCTGCCCTGGAGGCCCAGCTTCACCTGTAGGAAGCTATACCACCCTTGCCACAATTTCAACACCCTCCGGAGGACTGTGGCGGCGCTGGTGATCCTTCACCAGGTACTACAAGTGGCATCACGAATTATCCTAATAGAAACTGTATTTTTAAGAAGTCATCGACTCGAGGGTCACGGACTCAGGTGCAGCCACCCATGATAGTGTCGCCCCTGACACTGTGCCCGAGCTCTGAGTACCCCGGCTTGGGCGGGTCATGTGCGCCTGCATAAACAAAGATGATTATGCGCAGGCATCAAAGAGGAGGGGACAAACAGAGAACAGGAGGTGGCAGACACAAAGAGGAAGCGGGGAGGACCATGCTGGCAGCGATCTAAGGATACAAAAACCAGACCCACTGGACCGGCTAAGTACTCATTTAAATACATGGTGGGAAACATTATAAAGTGTTTCTTTTGGAGTACAGGGGGGGCAGAGAGAGTATAGACACCTTCACTGAATGCAGCATAGATGAAGGTGCTTCTTTCAATTTGCACAGCGCTAGAGGGGTGATATGTTCACTTTAAGTTTAGTACCCGTGTTTCACAAACCGGACGGTTTTGTGAGGACACAGTATGGGAAACAAAATTGTGTAGGTACATAATGGGAGAGGATGGGAGGAGACAGTATGGAGGTAAGTAAAGTGTGAGGGGACAGTATGGGGAAAATGTAAGTGAACAGTATGAGGGGGAGAAAAGTGTAATGTATTCATGTACTTATATTTGTTCTGGTGATGCATTCATGTCCTGTTTGTGGTTCTGGTAATATATTTCCGTACTGATGGTCATTTCAGTGATGCACTCTTGTACTGATGATGCTATATATTTGGACTGTAGGGTCAATGTATACCTGTACTCATGGTGGTTCTGGTGATGTAGTCATGTAGTGATGGTGAATCTAGTGAAGTGTTTCTGTAACATTGAGGCTTCTTCTAACATATATCTATACCGGAAGATGGTTGTAATGCTGTATTTCTGTACTGATGGTGGTTTTGCTGATGTACAGTATTTCTATACTGTTGCTTTTCTGGTGATGTATTTTTGTACTGTTAATGGTTCTGGTGTTGTTTTCATGTAAGATGATGGTACTGATTATGTATTCCTGTACTGTTAGTGGGTCTGGTTATGTATTTCTGTACTGATGGTGATTCTGGTGAGTAATTTCTGTACTTTTATTGGTTCTGATACTGTATGAATCCATAACTTAGCCATGTATCACATTATTTGACATGTTAATGAAGCCGTTTGCTGTCTGACAAGTTAAGGATTCATCTATCTGTATTTATGTTAGAATCATTAATTATAACATTAAGCATTGTAGCATGCATAGTCAAAACAACGTGTAACATACTAATTGTCAGGATTTGTTTGCTCTAGTGATCATCACATGACCACTAATATGCGATTTTCATACTAAATGTCCAGTGATTACTAGCTTCTAATCCTTTTAATGAGGTGGGGACTGTAGTTTTCCACTGAACATTGAAACAGTTAAGGTCCCGTTACACGCTTCAATGTCCGAGTGATCCCACCAACGATCGGGATCACTGGGACATTGAAGGCTGATCGCTGGTGAGCTGTCACACAGGCAGACTCACCAGCGATCCGGACCAGCAAGCACACTGGTATCCAAGGTAAACTAAACAGCGGGTAACTAAGCGTGGCACAGTTTACCTTGGATACCAGCTCCCAGCGTTGCTGTGCGGCACTGGGAGCTCGCTGATTTTTGGTCTCCCGCTGTCACACACAGCGATGCTGCGCGTTCAGCGGGTGGCCAATGATAGATTTATGAACTGGTTCATAAATCTGCGATCAATGATCAACGACTCATCATTGATCGTTGATAAGTGCCACACGCAACGATGTCATTTAGACATCGCTGCAACATTACCAAACCGGTGACGTTGCAACGATATCGTTATTGATATTGATGTGTGTGACGGGCCCCTAAGGAAGAACAGCTTGTCGGCATATCTGAAAACCAGACTGAAAATACATTCATGTGAATGTAGACTTAAGATTCTTGAAATGTAATGTAGCAATTAGATCTTTTGCTTTAGTGCACAATACAATTGCATTTCCATAATGATATACATTATTAGGGATTCACTTGATGCTGATGTATGGCACCCACCTTGAATTCTTTTTCTATATTTGCTAAGACGGCCAGTTCATTACTGAGTTCTAAAGCCGTCATGACTGGATCCTCACTAGACAAAGGGCCACATCACACACAGATATCTGTGCAGAGATTGTTGGCAGATCTCTGGTTGCAGTGAAATCATGGACACAATGTTCTATCTTGTTGCTGTGTACAAATGTAACAATGTGTCCATGATTTCACTGCAACCAGTGATCTGTGACCAATATCTGCACAAATATCTGTGTGTGTGACGTGGCTCAAAGACAGATATGCAGGACTGGCAAGACCTTTATAAGCATTATAATCCTGGACCTGGAATGGCTAAAAGAGTCATGTTTTTGTTTTTCATTACATTCAGTACATTTACAAAAATAGTCATGTGGCCTCTCGATCCTGGCTCCTTTCCTTAGAAGTGTATGAACAATCTCCTATTCCTGACAGTGAGCAGCTAAAATGATGGGAGTGATGTCTTGAGAAAACCTTGTTCCATCTTCATTGTAGGCGTAAAAGTCATCGTGTTGGAATTGAGCTTGACTTGGACTTGTGGTGAGCCACTTCCCTTCAGCAAATGATGGGTGTCCCAGTATAGCCTCCACTATCCGTACGTATCCTTTGCTGATGGCTAGAAGTAAAGCATCCCCAACCCGTGCTAAGTTTTCTTTCTTAAGTAAAAGTTCAGTCATTTCCAAGTGCTCGTTGGCCACAGCTAATTGCAAAGCACTTTGACCCATGTAATCCACACAGTTGACATTTAAAGTGTGACACTCTTCCATCATTTTCCTAATTACAGGAATGTTACCATGTTCTGCTGCGTCCAAAAAACGCTCTTCCTCTGCAGTAAGGCTGGTGGAACGGTCAATAAACATATAAGCTGGGCCTCTATTGGCTTGTCTTCTGCCCTTCTCCCGAAGCAATGTTTGCCGTCTATGAGATAATATGTTGTCTGTGGCACGCCTATGAAGACACAAAAAAGAAAAAGATCAACAAAGTCATAAAAAACTACAACTATTGGAGCCTACGAAGACACCAAAAGATAAAAGATCAACAAAGTCATAAAAAACTACAACTATTGGAGCCTATGAAGACACCAAAAGATAAAAGATCAACAAAGTTGTAAAAAACTACAACTATTGGAGCTTATGAAGACACAAAAAAGAAAAATATCAACAAAGTCATAAAAAACTACACCAGTGGAAGCTTGACCATAAGTTCAGACGGAGCATTGGTGCTCCAAATTTTGTTGATGTTTTTGGTACACTAAAAACAGATTCTTTTTTTTGCAAAAAAGCATCACAAGTGCACCTGTTTGTGCTTTTTTGCTCCATTTTCGAAGCCACAGACAGACAGAGACACACACACTTTCTTACCTTTCCCGTGATCCTATAGAGAGTTCTGGTGATGTCTTCCTTCTGGGTACTGGCAGGACCTCTCTGTGAGTAGTATGAGTACTTACAGGACCTATGCCCCATGTGACTCAGGCTGAGTCACATGGTGCACAGGTCCTGGAAGTACCGTACCCAACTACGGTACACACAGGTCCTGCCGATGTCCACAAGGAAGACATCGGCGGGGCACACCATGGGATTGCCCCGCCGATGGATGCTAGTGGTGCAGAAAGAGTATCCAGAAAAAAGGAGTAATAATTGATGCTCATTATTGTCTGGATTCGCTTTCTGCATCACTAAGGGTACCTTTACGCGCCGCTACAACAGGATGGATACAACCCGCTACTTCACGTGCACGAGCACGCTCAAACGGTTACAAACGGTAAACGCACCTCCTTTACATGCCACCACAAGGTGTGCTACGCTACGCAACATCTATAGCTAGATACATCGCCGGGTGTCTCAAGTAGCCATCTGTAGCGTACCTTACCTCATTTACACACCGCTACAACAAGCTAATATGGGCGGACCTGGTGCAGCAGGGACAGCACATAGGCGTGCCACCATTGTGGATTACGAGACGTCCGTACGCTGATAGGACAAAGCAATAACATCATGATTGGCCAGGCATCGCAGGAGGCTGATTAATACATGACGCTCGAGCTATTGTGTAGTGTGACTGGTCAGCTCCTTAAATATGCCGCCCTATGCAGCGTCTACCAATCGTCATGCAGGAGCTTCCTCCAATGATCGCTGATGGGGCGCGGTAACCCGGAGGGCCCGGGGTTTACGGCCCCCCAGGCCCCCAAAAAATTTCCCCTTTAACCCTCGCCGGGGGCCCGACATCCCCCTTTTGTGCTTCCCCTTTTTTACGGGCCCATCCCCGCTCGCTGCCCAAACCCGGGTTTGTAGCCATCTGTTTTCCGGAAACAGTGCTCGGAAACAGATGTATCTTTTTGCCCCCCGGGTTTTTTCCTACCTTTTTTAAAAAGGCCGCTACTTTACCCCCGGGGTATATTTACGCTAAAAAAAAGCCCAAAATTTGTAGCCTGTAGCGGGGTTTTTAAAAACCCCTTTTTTTTTGGGAGCGGCGGGTAAAGGTTACCCTAAGGGTTTTTCCTTTACACGCGGCTACATTTCTAGGGGGGGGCTATAGGGGAACTTACTGGGTTTCAGTGGGAAAAATGGGGGGGGGATAAGGGGGGGGGGGGGGGGTTCAATCCCTTTTTGCTTTTGGGGGAAAAAAGGAACAAATTTTCCCTGATTTCCTGGGGAACCATAAGTTTCCTGGAGCCCCCTAGAAATGTAGCCGCGTGTAAAGGGACCCCTAACAAAAGCCCAAACAGAAATCACACAGCAAATTGGGAAAAACCCATTCACTTTGCTGGTAGACCCCAGTACTGATCGGTTTTTTCTGCACACCAAAAACGGATCAAAAACGTTTATTGTGAACTTAACCTAAAAGTTTCAAACTCTGGACTTGTGGGAAACCTGTGGTAGGAGAGCCATAGTGCTTTCCCCTGCTTTTTACTTTCTTTTGTTCTTTATAAGTTGGTGCTTCACTGTTCCCCATATTTCATTCTTCATTTTATTCCCCTTTTTTCATTCTTTTCTTTTTGGGACATCAAAAATGCTTTCCCCCCTTTTTTTCATTTCTTTTCATTTTTGTCAATATATTTTTTTTTTTCTTCAACTTGTGATCTTTTTTTATTCATGTTGCAAATTTTAATTATTATTTTCTCTAATATTTGGGACTTTTAAATACATACCGTATCATTTTTGTTAACATAGATACGTTTGATTTGCAGTTTTATTATTCATTTGTAAAATTGATTTTTTCCCCTTAGAGCACTTTTATTACAAATTTACCCATGGGGATTGGGCTATAGCAATAGTTTTAATATTTGTTTTTCCCTTTATTTTACTGG